>OY744483.1:152709329-153309329 GCA_963556165.1 Tipula helvola
GAAGATATGCCAATTTTTCTATAATGTACCAAAAGCCTACTAAAAACATCGATTTCTACCAAACGGGTTATGCAAACGAACTGAAATTACGACGAATTTTATTTATTTAACTTGTATTATCATAATTATTAGCTTTGAAAACGATTGCGAACAAAAAGTTTTTTCTGCCTCTCCGAAAAGCATGGATAGTAGTACAGTGTGTTTTTTCGATATCCTGATTGCATACATTCGCTCAGTAAAATTAAGATATCTCAAAAACTAGATTGAATATTTACAATCTGTAAATTGCGTATGATAGGTTATACTGTTATCTATCATACACAAAAAGCAGATTGTAAAAATTCGATCTAGTTTCGAAGATATGCCAATTTTTCTATAATGTACCAAAAGCCTACTAAAAACATCGATTTCTACCAAACGGGTTATGCAAACGAACTGAAATTACGACGAATTTTATTTATTTAACTTGTATTATCATAATTATTAGCTTTGAAAACGATTGCGAACAAAAAGTTTTTTCTGCCTCTCCGAAAAGCATGGATAGTAGTACAGTGTGTTTTTTCGATATCCTGATTGCATACATTCGCTCAGTAAAATTAAGATATCTCAAAAACTAGATTGAATATTTACAATCTGTAAATTGCGTATGATAAATTATACTGTTACCTAATTATACTGTAAACCATCCTCTACCTAATGATATATTCATCTGAGCCGGCCAACAAATATTTTCTGACTTCAAGGGACTATATCTCAGCTCACCGACATACAAAAATTCTATAAATTTCACAACAAATACATTAAACCATCCTCTACCTAATGATATATTTATCTGAGCCGGCCAACAAATATTTTCTGACTTCAAGGGACTATATCTCAGCTCACCGACATACAAAAATTCTATAAATTTCACAACAAATACATTAAACAATCCTCTACCTAATGATATATTCATCTGAGCCGGCCAACAAATATTTTCTGACTTCAAGGGACTATATCTCAACTCACCGACATACAAAAATTCTATAAATTTCACAACAAATACATTAAACCATCCTCTATCTAATGCTGTATTCATCTGATCCGGCCAACAAATATTTTCTGACTTCAAGGGACTATATCTCAGCTCACCGACATACAAAAATTCTATAAATTTCATAACAAATACATTAAACCATCCTCTACCTAATGATATATTCATCTGAGCCGGCCAACAAATATTTTCTGACTTCAAGGGACTATATCTCAACTCACCGACATACAAAAATTCTATAAATTTCACAACAAATACATTAAACCATCCTCTTCCTAATGATATATTCATCTGAGCCGGCCAACAAATATTTTCTGACTTCAAGGGACTATATCTCAGCTCACCGACGTACAAAAATTCTATAAATTTCACAACAAATACATTAAACCATCCTCTATCTAATGATATATTCATCTGAGCCGGCCAACAAATATTTTCTGACTTCAAAGGACTATATCTCAGCTCACCGACATACAAAAATTCTATAAATTTTACAACTAATACATTAAACCATCCTCTACCTAATGATATATTCATCTGAGCCGGCCAACAAATATTTTCTGACTTCAAGGGACTATATCTCAGCTCACCGACATACAAAAATTCTATAAATTTAACAACAAATACATTAAACCATCCTCTACCTAATGATATATTCATCTGAGCCGGCCAACAAATATTTTCTGACTTCAAGGGACTATATCTCAACTCACCGACATACAAAAATTCTATAAATTTCACAACAAATACATTAAACAATCCTCTACCTAATGATATATTCATCTGAGCCGGCCAACAAATATTTTCTGACTTCAAGGGACTATATCTCAGCTCACCGACATACAAAAATTCTATAAATTTCACAACAAATACATTAAACAATCCTCTACCTAATGATATATTCATCTGAGCCGGCCAACAAATATTTTCTGACTTCAAGGGACTATATCTCAACTCACCGACATACAAAAATTCTATAAATTTCACAACAAATACATTAAACCATCCTCTATCTAATGATATATTCATCTGAGCCGGCCAACAAATATTTTCTGACTTCAAGGGACTATATCTCAACTCACCGACATACAAAAATTCTATAAATTTCACAACAAATACATTAAACCATCCTCTATCTAATGATATATTCATCTGAGCCGGCCAACAAATATTTTCTGACTTCAAGGGACTATATCTCAACTCACCGACATACAAAAATTCTATAAATTTCACAACAAATACATTAAACCATCCTCTACCTAATGATATATTCATCTGAGCCGGCCAACAAATATTTTCTGACTTCAAGGGACTATATCTCAGCTCACCGACATACAAAAATTCTATAAATTTCACAACAAATACATTAAACAATCCTCTACCTAATGATATATTCATCTGAGCCGGCCAACAAATATTTTCTGACTTCAAGGGACTATATCTCAACTCACCGACATACAAAAATTCTATAAATTTCACAACAAATACATTAAACCATCCTCTACCTAATGATATATTCATCTGAGCCGGCCAACAAATATTTTCTGACTTTAAGGGACTATATCTCAACTCACCGACATACAAAAATTCTATAAATTTCACAACAAATACATTAAACCATCCTCTATCTAATGATATATTCATCTGAGCCGGCCAACAAATATTTTCTGACTTCAAGGGACTATATCTCAGCTCACCGACATACAAAAATTCTATAAATTTCACAACAAATACATTAAACCATCCTCTATCTAATGCTTTATTCATCTGAGCCGGCCAACAAATATTTTCTGACTTCAAGGGACTACATATATCTCAGCTCACCGACATACAAAAATTCTATAAATTTTACAACAAATACATTAAACCATCCTCTATCTAATGCTGTATTCATCTGAGCCGGCCAACAAATATTTTCTGACTTCAAGGGACTATATCTCAACTCACCGACATACAAAAATTCTAAAAAGTTCAAAACAATGACTTTAATTTAAACCATTCAATTATTTTGTAGTTCATACCGGTTATATTGCATTTTGCAAAACAGGGTAGCATAAATTTATTTTTCTTTGTCTTAACATGATATTATGTATCGAATTTTGTCCAGAAAAATTGTTGATATTTCTTTTCGAATTTAAAAATATGTCACAATAGCAATATATATTTTTCGGGGCTGAGAGCATAAGTGTATAAGCTTTAAGTAACTATCATGATATAAATATAGTATCACGACAACTTATAGTGATAGAATTTTGGGCTAACTTCACAAAAACTTTCGTGACAGCAGGATTTTCGGGGCTGAGAGTAAAATGTGTCACGATAGTACTATTTAGTGTCACCATCGCGTTTTTCGGGGATGAAAATTGGGCTAACTTCACATACATAAAAAATCCAGCAAAGCCCCAAAATTCTGATAGCGTGTTTCAAAACTCAGCGGGGCATTATGATAATCAATGTTCAATAATTTCTGGATATAGTATAGATGATGATTTGGATGATACCGAGATTGCTGATATTGAAAAGGGAAGTACATTACAAGATTTAATTTGTGACGACGTCGATTCTGAAAACGATAAAATAAATTTAAGAAAAGAACTTAAAGAATGGGCACTGGAATTTAACATAAGACATCAAGCGCTTCAAAAAATATTAAATTTATTGAGAAAAGCTCAGCTGCCCGATGAAGGACTTCCTAAAGATCCGCGAACTTTATTAGAAACCCCTAGTAATCGATCGTTGTATCCTGTAGGTAATGGAAGCTATTGGCATCAGGGATTAAAGAACTGCTTAACACAATATTTCTACGGTAATCTCGAGCAAACAATGAATATTTCACTAAATTTTAATATCGACGGGTTACCGATCTACAAGAGTTCCCAATAGCAATTTTGGCCAATTCTCTTTAATATTTCCGAAATAAAAGATTTCAAGCCAATGGTTATTGGAATTTATTGTGGGAAAGGAAAGCCGGCCAACTTAACAGACTACCTACGTCAATTTGTTGATGAAAAAAAATAATACCGTTATATAGTTAAAAAAACAAATATTGCTTCAATAAAACGTAATTATTCAGTATTATAGAGCTCCAAGCTGTAAATCTAAATCATAAACATAATTACTAAGCTATAAGCGGCAATAATATGATGATTTAAAGCTACGTGCTCTATATTTAGTATTTTGCTTTATAAATGGTTTAGTATGGAATCCATTTATTAAAAAAAAAACGAATAGCATTATAAAAGGGAGACGTAATTCAGGTAACCTTATATTAGCATAATTTGTAATCATCTTTGTTTTCATAAAATTTTTAAATATATTAACGTACCACTACTATCCTGCAAACTTTATGTCTGGTTGTTGACGTTTCACTTTTGTTTTTATAAAAAAATTTTTTTTTCCCGCTAACTTTCTCTCTCCAATTCTACCGATTTAGTTGTCATATTCTTTATACAAGTGAGATCGATGTACAGTAAGTCCTCGACTTACGTGATTAATTCGTTCCGAAGATTTTCGCGTAAGTCGAAAAATCGCGTAAGTCGAACAAACCTCAAAACTCATTTTTTTTAAATCACGTAAGTAGGACTTCACGTAAGTCAAATTCGCGTAAGTCGAGGACTGTACGAATTCACGTAAGTCGAATTCGCGTAAGTCGAGGACTTACTGTATATACAATTTATTTCTTTATTTAAAAAATGATCCTGTTTCATATTTGACATGAGTGGTCACTTTCTCATCACATACACTCCAGCCAATTGTATAAATGTACATACTTTTATATTTTTTTTTTTTAAATATATAGCATTATATTCTGTATAGTATGTAATAGTATTAAATTTAAATAAATAAATACCTGTATCATTAGTACGAGTACAATATTATATACTACACAAGATCGTTATTACGCGGTTTTTTTACGCGTTTTTGGAAAAATATTTTTCAATATTTTTGTTAAAGAAGTCGACGTGATCGCTTGATCTAAGAAGTTTTAAATAGTATATACATATTTAGTTATTCATGTATCTTGTGTGTTATAGTATTGTACGATGCAACTTTTTGTTTGAATTAATATATTATTAAGGTGAGCTATAACTAATTAGAAAGTTAAGTTAAATATTAAGTTATAAATTGTTTTTGTAATTGTTTTTTAGTTTTTAATAAAAAAGTCCACGGAAGATGACTAACAAGTCGAAATATTTGGACACATATTTATAACAATAAATAATATTTTAATTAATTAATATTTTGTCTATAATAAGCTGTTTATTTAAACAAAAACAAAAATGGAGTAAAAAAAGCGACATAATGTCAAGAAATGATATCGATAAACAATAATGAGGAATTACTGAAATAGTCGTATAAGGTATCTCGATACCTGAATTATTGCTGAGAACCCTTTGTAACTTTCAGATAATTTACAATTGTTAAAATGAATTCCGCCAAATAAATTAATTGAACATAACCTAGAATTTTCAAAGAATTCAAATACTAGTACGTGCGAATAGGTTAGAAAACATATAATTTTTTTTATTTTCCTTGTAAATACAAAATATAATCGAGGAGCAATAAAATTGTTCGTCTTATATTATTTATATTCACCATAAAAATTAAACGGCACCTAAAATTAGATATTATCTAAGTTAAACAATAATTATATATTAATTACTTATAATAATATTGATTTACATAACACCATCAAACAATATTTTATCAAAGTTGTTAAAAATATTTTATCAGAATTAAATGATGCTCGGTGTGAGATGAATTTATTTTTTTTTTATCGCAACAATTGAATGTCAAAATTCATATTTTGTAAAGCCAATAGCTGTAGTTAACATCCTTAGATAACCATTATTGAAGCAAAGTGCTTCTTAATAAATGCTTTATGCAACTCTAACATCCAACTATCATTCAGCTAATAGCTCTGTTATAGCAGGTATATAAACAATTATACAACTTTCCAAGAGGAGAATTGTTGCTCTAAAATTAGCAAATTTAGTCCGACAGGAGCTCTATATAAGTTCTAGCAGCGCTGATAGAGCATAATAAAAAACTACAGGCTCTAAAATATAGCTCTTGAACGATGATAGAGCTTATTTGGAGCTCAAATTGTTACTTGGGTCATTCATTTCACTAAATTTAATTCAACTTAATTGTAACAAAAATTAATTTAATTTCATTAAATTCAGTGAAACCGAAACCCCAATTTACTTCACCATTAATTCTTTATTTAAAATCAGCCCTTAATACCCATAAATAAATTAAATTCAATTCGGCATCTAAATTAAAAGGATAGCAAATTAATCACTAACTAAATAATCTGAAATTCGAGATGCATAAAATTTTTTAATTCTAAATTATGAATATTAAATAACAAAAATCTTTTTTTTTCTAATATTTTAAACAAAAATAATAAAATCATTAACTAAAAATCTGAAACCCCTTAAAATTTCATTTCCAAATCTATAGCTATTGACCCTAGAAATTACTTCCAAAACCAAAATTAAATAAATAATTGCTTATTGCTATTCTGCTTAAAATACCACTGCGAAATAATTTAAATTAGATCTGGAACTCATTAACAGTTTTAAGTTGTCCATACTAAATTAAATTAAATAATTTGGGTATAAATCCACATTAGTCTATCTTATTAGTACCATACATATATGACAAACAATTAGCACAAATATATGACTTGGCTCATAAACTTAATTATACTTTTAAACGCACAATCTGCTAAACAAAATTATCGCTAGAGCAAGGTATATAAATTTAAATTCAGAATCATTTTGATTTAGAAATCTGAAACTTTATAAACCTTGCACCAATCAAATGTTATGTACTAAGTTACAAACTATTTGAATTCAAAAACTCTTCACCTTGGACGATAAAAAATAAATTCCTAATATCAAATCCCAAACTCCAAATTCCAAACTTCAAATTCCAAATTTCGAATTTCAAACTCAAAATTCCAAATAACCAAAGAGAATAAGATATAAAGAGAAATAAATTGTGTGAGCGAAAAATGTAAGAGAAATTCAAATGCATATTTTATACAAATCAGATGTAGTCCTACTTTGGAAATTTTACAACAACAATGCCGTGTATTTTCATTCCGGAATGAAAAGTCTCATTCCGCTGAGAAGAAGGAATAGAAAAATTCTCTTCTTCACCTAGTTTCAGTGTTTACCACTAGCGTAAATATATTACATATATGTATTTAGTTTTATGAGTTGGTATTAAATAACAATTTTCAATTTTTCGATAAATCAGAATTTTAAATTTTGTTTATTATCATTTAGAATTATTATACTTTATTCAATAATTAGTCATTAGTTCATCACTATTTTATATTTGTTAAAATTCCAAATAATAAATTATATTTTAGAGCTTGGCACCAACTGATGAAAGTAAAAAAAAAATATTCTGAAGAAGAATTGCTCTTACTTTGGGCAAAATTTCATTCCTATCCGGATAGAAATAACTTTTACCAAAGTAGGGCTAGAGTGTAAATTTTTCGTTCTTTTGTCGTTCCCATACTAACAATTTAATTTTTTTGATTTGTGTTTTGTTCATCATTTCTGCTAGTAAACAATAAAAAAAACAATGAGCGAGTTCACCCTCAACTCGCAAAACATTTATGTAAAAACTTTTATGTATAAATATCTCTGCCATTTCGATGAGGCTGAGAAACCCTTGCATAAAGACGGTTGTTGTTCGCTCAGTATTTAAACTAAGTTACATTTTTGGTTCAAAAAGTCAATAAGTTATTCTATTTTGAATTTGGAGGACGAACTTTACTGACATTAATTGAGCATGAGAAAAGTACAGTTCTTTTAAGTTAATCACCTAAATATGCCATGTACGCTTTAAAATATACGATTACCCATACAAAGCAATCTTGTACCTGAAAGCGCCCAATGTATATGTACAAATTTGTAATTTGCAATAAAAATTTTAAGGGCCAAAATATACAAACTTAAATTACACCTATTTTTTTAAGTCCCAACAATACAAATTTAAGAAATTTTTGTTTATAATTGTCAAAACAGGTCACGTGTGCACTAGAAATCTTCCGACGATTGACGATTGTACAAGTAAAGAAAGCGCCTTTAGAGGAAAAAAGTTAAAATGATGCACCTGATAAAATGACATTTGTCACAAATGCGACGAAAGAAAATTTAGCAATGCGGTAATTTAAAATTGTGTTTATAGTCCAAAATTGGAAATATTTACGTAAGTAAAAATTGTGTTTACAGTTCAAAATTGGAATTGTTTACAAAAATTTCGAACGTCAAATTATCAGGTAGCTCAGTTTAAAAATTGTCCACTAGGTGGAATCCGTGATGCTCCAATTGTCAATAGGATAGAGACTAGTAAGCCCATAAACACGTGAGAACAATAAAGCAATATCAGATAGTAACAATGGTTAACAAAACAAATTCTGATTGATGGTTTAAAAACAATATAAATTTAACAACCCAAATAAATTATATTTTAAAGATGCATTTAAAAAATCGATTAAAAAGTGATAAACAGAATTAACCCGGCCGAACCGTTTATAGGCGGTTAATAATTTTTAAAACGAATTGAGGAATGAATGTGGTATAAACTAAATGTATTGTTTTAAATTTTTCGTTTTGAATTCTAGTGTATTCTCTATTATTCGTCGGTGATTTATAAATGTACCTGAAGGTATGTATATAGATTCTTATAATATTATTTGGTGGGAGTACTATTTATTTATCAACCAAAAAATTGAGTTAACAAATTTAATTTGTAGTACATTATTGATAAATAATTAGAATTGCGAATTTCCTAATGAAAACATCCCGACTTTTTAGTAGTGGAAACAGTTGTTGCAGGTATAAATATAATTTTTAGGGAAAAAAACAAAAAAAATAACTGCCCGAATTACGAAATTAGCCAAACTAATAGTCCATTTCTTTATTTGTACAAAATTTATTGCGCCAATGAAACAAACGAAATCTTAAAAATTCCAAAAAATCTAGGTGAATCCAAACAGTTATCCCGCAGTATATGTAGAAACTGAATGTATTTTATTTAATAATTTACAACAACAATTGCATTATCAAATCCCTCAGTAGGAATTCGTCGCATCCCTGCTAAATTGAAGGAATTCAAAATCCATTCTTTGTTTAGTTTGCCTACTTCACGCGGTGTGCAGAAGATCACGATTTTTTAGTTCTATATGTTGGCTTTGTGAAATTTATTATTATTCTGACTATTTCTTGGGATATATGTAAATAAAAAAAATATGTACTACATAATGCTAAATGTAAACAAACCCAATGCCCAACATTTTATGCGCAAAAAAATCAATATAAAAATTTCAAAATGCTACCAACCTTTGAAAGCCAAGTGAATTCCAAAGGAGTAATTGAGTGGCTGTTTTATTTAAAAAAAAAAATTGAATTCCTATTGCCAAGCCAATTCCTTGGCTAATAAAATACGATTAAAATATTGAAAACTACCAAACCTAATGTTTTATTAGGCTGTGATAAGGGTAATTAACCATTCTCTTTCATGAAATAAACAGATAATCTGGGTCCAAATGGTATTAACCTCTTAAGTGTAAATGACAAGTCTCGCCCATTTTCTGTGCCAAACGCGACTTTGACGAACGATGCCAGGCGCAGGCACATATTTAAATACTTGAAAACCTTAAAAATTTCTTCTAATTTAAAAAACGTATTAGGACTATGGCCTCCTCTATTCTTTACCCTCACTAATCCACGCCAACATCTGCTCGCTATGGTCGCCCATCATCGGTTAATAGTTTATTTTTGATAACGGATGTAAATGGAATAAAAAAAAACAAAATGCGCAACGGGCACGTGCTGCGTCGCATTAAACATTCTAATAGTAGTGTACGGTCCTGGAATTACAAAAATTAATTTAGAATCAATTTTCTATTGTAGGTGTTCAATTTCACCAAAATATGTAAGAAATAGCCTATTTTTTGTCTGCAAAATTAAATAGTCTGCACACACACGTTTCGTTTAAATCTGTGTGAATGCAAAACATAAATATTTTGCATTCACCCAGGCCTAATAACCTGCTACGATCCTCGATAAAATGTCTACAGAAACAGAATTTTGCTTAGTGACCAGTAATCCTACATATTTAAACTCTTTGACTTTCTCGTACTGTTTGTCTCCTGAAATAACGTCCCCGACTAGCTGCCTTTCCGTACGTGGCTCTCACTTTGAAGGAACCGAGAATTATTAAAATAATCTATTAATTCCATCGTACTTGACCTGACCTAAAAATATTTTAAGATCCATATTTGCATCGTTCATAAGTTTCGTCCTAATTGGCCATATTCCAGAACCTCGCAGAAAACCTTTTTATAATCCGAATCCATTGTAAATGTCGAAAGACATAATAATCGGTTAAGAAATAGCCAAGTTCCATTCTAACTTGCTATGTTCCAGAATTTTATCAAAAAATCATGTAAGATCGTAAATGTCGAATACATCTTAAATACCGAATTTCAGCTTAATCGGTTGAGTAATAGGGAAGTTACATCCTAACTGGCCATATTCCAGAACTTTATCAAAAATCCTTTTATAATCCCATTTCCATCATAATCGGTTAAGAAGAAGCCAAGTTCCATTTTTATTGGCTATATTCCAGAACTATATCAAAAAATCATTTATTAACTCCATTTCTATCGCAAATTTTAGAGAAAATTTTAGAGCAAACGTATCAAAAAGCGTAGAAGCAAATTTTTTGTATCTTGTAAACTTAGCACTCTATGATAAAATGTTGTCACTTTAACACTAAAACTTTAACACACTAAATCTTCAATAACTCGACAAGGAGTGGTCGCACGGAAATTTTCCTAGATCATTTTGCAAGGTTTCTAAATTCTCTATAAAATGGCCGATTTGGATTTTTGAATGAAATATCGGGCAAGTTCATTTACAGTTTCAAACAGCAGCAAATTTTTTTTTTTTTTTAGACACCTTTTGTTTTACTCAAAAAAGTCATAAAAAAACAAAATAAAATAAAACGGTTTCCAGTATCGAAAAGAAAACAAAATTTCCTTCAACTAGAAACAAAAATTTTTTTTGAAAAGTGTTATTTCACCAAGATACAAGCGTTCAAATCTGGGTATTTTTTCGAAGAAAATTTCTGTTCCGTTTTTTAATTGGCGCAGTGTATTAGAAGTTTTTGATATTGGTCTGCAGCGTAAAAATTGTTTTTCTCGATTCAATGATGAACCGCAGGAAAAACTTAATTGTTTGTACCGGTAGGCGGTGGAGGAACTAAACTTGCCTGGTACTCCGTTTTTCCTTAACCCGCGACTGAATGGGAGAGTCCATCGCAGTTTCTCATGAAATGAGTAGCTGTTGGTTTCTAAATTTTTCCATTTATACGAAAGAACCATATACATATGTACGTGTTACTAAAATCAAAAATTCTAAATAATACTCTATATTTTTGTATTTCTAAATTATTTACCTTTCCATATTCCTAAAATTTGCAAACGCCTATGGAATTTGTTAATTTTCTGAATTTCGAAAATCTTAAATTTAATGTGTCCTATTTAGTATTAAATGTCTAAATTAACTAATTCCTAATGCAAATTCTGAATTTCAAAAATGTTTGTAAAAACTTTCTAAATGTCACGATTCTTAAATTTGACGAATTTCTAAATTTATACTAACTTTAAAGCTTTAGATCTTTAAACTCCCATTTTACTAAATTTCCTAATTTCTTTTCCTTCCAAACTACGTTACAAAATTCTTTAATTTCAATAAAAAATTATTTTTATGTCAAGGCTCCTCCCTTGTCAAGGAAAAATTATTTTTATGTCAAGGCCAATAAAAAATGTTTATGTAAAGGCTCCCCTTGTTAATAAAAGCTTTCATTGCTAAGGCCCCTCCCTCGTCGGGGAAAAATTTGCCCTCTCCTTGTTAATAAAAAATGTTTATTTCAAAGCCTCTCCCTTGTGAACAAAAAATTATTTTTATGTCCAGGCGCCCCACTTGTCAATAAAAAAATATTTTTATGTTAAGGCCTCTTTGTCGAGGAAAAAATTATTTTTATGTCAAGGCCCCCCTTGTTAATATAAAAATTGTATGTCAAGACCCCCCCCCCCCCTCCGGTTTAATAAAATAAATAAATTTAATTGTTTAATAAATTTAATTGTTTTATGTGAAGGCCCCCTTATCAATAAAAAATTATTTTTATGTCAAGGTACCCTCCTTGTCAACAATTATTTGTATGTCAAGGCCCGCCCTTGGCAATACAAAAATTGTAGGTCAGCCACCCGCTTGTTAATAAAAAATGTTTATGTCAAGGCCCTCCTTCTCAATAAAAAACTATTTGTATGTCAAGGCCAAAACCTGCTAAAATTCTCTCTTTAGAAAGCCTGATTCTTTTGTTAACACACAGAAACACATTTAAAAATATCAACTGTTAAGTGTGTTGGTTATTACTAAAAAACATATAAAAAAAAATTATTTTTTTCATTTTCACCAACATCACTTTATAATTGATATCACACACTACTTAATACACTGTATTCACAACCGTATGTATTTTCACTAATACAATCAGTAGTTGATATATTTTTACAGCAATAGTATACAAATGATTGGGCTTTCTACAGAGAGAATTTTAGCAGGTTTTGGTCAAGGTCCATCCCTTGTCAATAAAAAATTAATTTTATGCCAAGGCACTCCTCTTGTCAACAATTATTTTAATAGAAAACTAATTATTTATTAATATTTTAATAAAAGTTAATAAAAATTTGTTAATGCCAAGACCCCTCCCTTGTTAACAAAAAAATATTTTTAAAATTTAAGATTTTAGCTTTTATGTTTGGTAAAAGATTTAGGGGACTAGTTTTGGGTTTATGTTACACGCTGCGTTAGATAATGTTATGTTAAATAAAAATATTTCCTCTCTTTTTATTTAACACATTAAAATAGAAACAAAAAATACAAAAAACATAGGCGGAGCAGTGTCAGTGTTCACGTTGCATGTATGCTGTGTTAAAATGCATGACAACATCTTTTAGGCTAAATATTTCTGGGAGACAAGGGCTGCTTTGATATTTGTTTAACTTTTACTGTTTAAAGTCGTATATATGTTGTTTAAAGTATATATTAAATAAAATAAAATTATCTATACATTTATGTTTATTTTTTTTATTTTTGACCTTATGTTTTACCAAACATTTGCGGTTCAGGTGGAGCTTGAACCCCGTTCGTTTTTTTCCAACGATATTACCTAATTTTACAAAAATAAAAAATTTCAAAACTTCAGCTTAAGATTGAATTCAAGATCAACTTTCAAAAGCTAATCAGATCAAACTGACCAAACCTGACAACATTTGTTTGAAAATCTTGGGTGATATGAAGATCCTCAAAATTATCCGCGCTATTGTCACCTAGCATAATTTGACCTCTATTTGACCTGTAGAGGTTATGTTGACCCCAGTCCTCAATACAGATTTCAATTAAAATTTCCCGCTCTTTTCGATTCTGTCATCAAAAAGGTGGATTCCAATTTTAAAAAAAGACCTTGATCTCTGAATGACCTTGAAGATGAAGGTCAAGGTTACAACCAAGCTCACCATTAAATTCCTTGTTGAAAATTACCTAAGATTAAACCTTGCTAATTTTTTTTGCCATACTCCGCGAGATTTCTAGGAGTTTCTATATTTTGACCTCGGAATGTAAATTCCTTCAGATGACCTTGGGAGGTCATGGAAAATACATATTCGAACGTACAATTGGTCGCTCTATTCGATTATGTCATCAGAAATAGGGGTTCTAATTTAAAAAAATTGACCTTGACCTCAAAATGGCCTTGAAGATGAAGGTCAAGGTCACAACCAAACTCACCAATAAATTCCTTATTCCTTAATTATTAATTTTTATTTATTTTAGATGTAATTTATTTCTCGTCAAACTAGCAGATGATCCCCTTCATCTTAAACTATTTTATTGCACAAGTCAATGAGTTAGATCCCAACTTCATTACTTGAGCAATTATGAGTGGAGTTCATTTTTCCAAACTACAATGTTTACAATATCTATATATGTCATGCATATATCGATATATGTTCTGTAATATTTATTTTGTATTAATTTTGCAACATTTTAAAATAGAGAAATATAATTGACTTTTTTGAAGCAAAAAATAACAAAAATGTTTTCTTCACATGTGATACAAGCGTGATTCTTTTGATTTCTACTGTAGAGCAAAACAACAAATCCAAAATAATTTAGGAACCAAGAGTGAATGAGCCAAATTGAAAATAATAGGAGAAAAAGACAGATATAGAGACTGGTTCCTACGGTTTATTAAAAAAAGGGAGTAACGTATTTTGAGTTGTATAATCTTTATATCATTCTTGTACGAAACCAAACTACCACATAGAGAACTCAGGGAGGGTTCTCATGTTTTCTTCAAGGTCGATACAGGCATTGTCTTTTCAAAAAGCCTAACATACAGGTTAGCCCTTGTAATGATGCTGTCAATATGAAGTTTAAAAGATAATTTAGGTGTGTAAAGTACTCCCAAGTGTCGAATTAAGGAAACTTACTTTACCGGTACCCATCGATTATATAATCGGTTAAGACAACATTCCTACTTCTTGTAAATGTCATAGTTTTGCATTTGGAAATGTTAAGCCATAAGGAGTTTATACTACACCATTCAACGAAATTATTCATATCAATTTGAAACGATAAGACATCAGAAATGTATAGGGACATAGATTTTTAAATCATCCGCGTACAAAAGAAGTTCTGAGTTTGGCAGGCAACCAATCACGTTATTTACAAAAAATATTAAAAAAGAGTGGACCCAGGTGACTAGTTTGAGGTACGTCAAAAGATGCTAAAAACTTTCTAGAAATGGAGTTGTGAATTTTAACAGACTACTTTCTACTAGTCAAATTTGATGATATCCATTGCATTGGTATAATTGATAGAGTTTATTAATTAGCAAACTGAGGTCTACATTGTCAAAGGACTTACTGAAATCTGTATGCAATACATCGGTTTGGAAACCTAATTCAAGCGCCTCTGTAACATAATTATTAAAAATCGAGAGATTTGTAACCATAAATCGACTTTGTAACGAAATACTAAGATTTCGCTAACAGAATCATGAGATTAGAGATCTGTTGCGGTCTTGTAGCTGGCTAGAGCTCACGGTGCGACGTGGAGTTTCCCAGACATAATCTCATGCTTGAATAACCGCATAAAGTAATCAGAAAAAAAAACAGAAAAGACAAAATTAACATTATCTTCAGTCTACCAGATATGCCTATATGGTCGCGACTGTCATCGATGCCATGTGATAAGGAAGGATGCCCTCGACGACCAATACATGCGTCGTGCCGCCCCCATGACAGCAGGGCCGGCTTTACCCACTAAGCAGATTATGCCTCGCATAGGGGCGCCGACCAATTAGGGGCGCCGACAATTATTCTTCCGCTTTCTAAACAAATCCTTCTACTAAAAAAATATTTTTCCTTAGCAATCTCTTCATCCTGTTAGGTATGAACTTGAGAACATTTTAGATGCTTTAATTGATGTATATGAAAGTACTCAATTCGACAACACAACAAAACATCACGCAAACAGACTAGCACAAAAAATTAAAGAATATGACTTTATTTGTTCGGTTATAATTTGGTATGACATCTTGAGTAGAATAAACGTGGTCAGTAAAATTTTCAAAATCCCAATCGACATATGTGTATAAATGAAGCAATCAACGACTTAAATAAGTTAATAACGTGCATTAAAGAAATGCGAACGAATGAACGTTTCAATCGTGTTCAAGAAACAGCAAAACAATTAACTGATTTAGAAATTAACCCTCAATTTAAAGATAATGCTCTGCGAAGACGTAAAAAAGGACTATTTGATTACGAATGCTACGACGAAACTCCCACTGATCCACAATATAAATTTAAAATTTCAAGTTTTGAGGCCATAAAAGCTCATATCAATAATTTTCAGTTTTTAACCGATTTTGAAGGAGATTGTAAATCGAACGAGGAACTAAAAGCACATTGAGACGAGTTAGATAATAATGTTAACCGATGACAAAGATATTTCTGCGGCAAAACTATTTAACGAATTAAAGATTTTAAAGGACATAATGAAAAATAGTACTACTAATACTGATCCATTTTTTATAATACAATACAATTACTCGAATGCACTAGAGCAGTGCTTCTCAAAAATTTTCATACTGCGGCCCTGGAAATCGGAAAAATAAAATCCAGGCCCCCCCCCCCCCCCAAAGTTTTATTCAATAATAATGAATTTATAGCTAAGCATTTTGGGAATTCTTGTTCAAGGATCTCAGATTGTCCCGCGCAGCTTATCAATTGCAATCCATATCTGTATTCCGCAATTTAAAAAACTGTTCTACCAACCAAAAATATGCCTTTAGCTTCATCCAATTTGTAGGATTAAAAAATTATTTTACGCAATAATTATAGAATTTTAAAATACTATTAAACATTTTGAAAATCTTGAAAACATTCATCAAAAGGAACTATTTAAAATTGGATGCTTCTGTAAAAACTCCGGTACTAAATATTTTAACTAGACATAATGAGTGGATCAGAACAGAAAATACTTGAAACATTAAAAAAAAATTAATTTTTCTTTACAAAATTCAGAGTTAGCAATTTCATATACAAAATTTGAAATTTTATTTATGACGAGTTTCTTCTAAGTAGATAGTAGTTCAGATTTTCTTAATTAGATCAGTTTTTTGATCCCAAAGAACAAGGGATTAAAAATTACCGATCTTTTGAATTATCGGTTTCCGGAAATTGTTTAATTGTAATATCCGTAATTTACTGAAAAATGGACTTTTCTAGAAAAATAGTAAAGAATATTCCCCCTTCAATAATAAATTCTAGTCAATTTGTCAGAATTTTTTCATTATTATTTGTAGTAGTAATTTGATGCACTGACTTTGGTTCTTAATTTTTAGAAAATTGACCGACCTCACTATTTTAACATTTAATTTAAAGTTTTCATATGATCGTTTTAAATATCAAACAAAACTTATCAATAGTTAGTGCAGTTTTAGGTTAGAAAAAACCCTTTAAATTCCACGGAAGTTAGTTTTATAGTTAAAAAGTGTTGACATGCAAGGTTCTTGCGTTCAATAGTAAAGAGTTTTATTCCTTAAATCTAGCGCTTGCTTTTTACTTAATTGCCAACTTTTATGATATTGTTCGGATTAATTGAATTTTCTTTAAATTTGGTAGTTTTGGGTAGATTTGCATATCACTCAAAAGAGTTTTAGTCTAAAAATTAGAATTACACCAATGACGAATATGACATTTTTATGTATAATACCTTGGTTTGATGAATGGTCTAGACAAACTTATAAAACTTATTAATAATTTGTGTTTTATAGGCATTTTATCTGAAGAAAGCTACATACATTTTCGGCAAGTAAAAATTGGTATTTTATTCCCTATACGAAAAAAACTCAGCATTAGAATCCTGGAATATTTGATTTGCAGTTCTCAACACTAAACTGATATACAATTTAACCAAATTGGAAGCCAAATTTGAGAAGCTAGTCATTTGAAATTTCAAATTAAATTAAAGTACGAGTAATTTTTTAATATTACATAATACGTACGTTTTCAATATCCAATTTCGCAAATTTTCATAAACCTATACGTTCCTATAGTTGCTACTTCATAAAACGCCTCAATTTTAATCATGATTTTTTGTCCTGCAGATCAAGGTTTACGATCTGAAATTCCTGTTCATGTTCATTATAGAATAAGAACAAACAGAAAATAATCAAAAACTACTTGAAATCAAGTATAACTCAGGAACGGTTGGTTGGATTTTATCGATTATAGCAATTAAAAAAGAAATTTGTGACAAAATCGATTTAAGTCAAATGATTGGTGAATTTGCTAATTTAAAGTCAAGGAAACCTAAATTTTAGTTAATATTAAACGCAATAATTGTTATGAAATATACATTTTGTACCTGAACTGTATGATTACATTATTTATTATTAAATAAATTATTGAATTATTAAACAATATTTACTCGCTTTCTTTTTTGTTTGTTTGTTTTTGCTTTTAAATTTAATAACTTTTCCCCAACATTATTGCTGTAAAGTTTCTCTGGTAATTTAAGTAATTTTTATTTGCCATTTAATTAAAAAAAGGGCGCCTAAGAAAATACTTGCTTAGGGCGCAAAGAGTTCTAGGGCCGGCACTGCATGACAGCCTGTCATGGGGAATGAACGGTACGACCGGAAGGAAATGGAGAAGCCCACCCTCCCCAAAGCCGACCCTACAATCATTCGATCAAAATAGAAATTATTTACTCACACATATTGAGTAAACAACGCAACGGACAAAAGAAAGTCAACACACCGAACATTACAAAACAATATCACCGTATGAAGGTCACTACGATATGTCAACGCGCTACTATAAAAATTAAATGATAAAAAACCACGTGATCCGATTATTGAAAAAAAAATGGAGAACAAAACGGTAACTATTAAAGGAAAATTTCCCACGGAAACTAACCATGTCAAAAATTATAGTAGAAACAGAAAATGTCATGCAATTTAAAAAACTGAACACTATTCGCCTTTAAAGTGCCGCAAGAGGCGCTACGATTTTTACGAGCCAATGGTGGTAACCGGTTATTTATGTTCCGCATTTATATTTAAATTCAAATATTATTGATAAATTAATTACCTATCTAAATGAATTTAATTTTTTAATTGCAAAAAAACGATTATTTTGAAATAAATTCACTAAGAAACATGTCTAATTATGCATTTATTTACCTGTTGACCACCATTGGCTAAGTTGTAAAACCGTTCATCAGATGTCAGACACTTTGCGTTAAAAGGCGAATAAGAAAGAAAATCTGAAAATTAAAATATGCAGAACAACAAAATTTGATTTGGCGATGGACGCGTGATCCACATAAAAAGAACGTTTATATGGTAAATATAATATAATGACAAAAAAACGAAAAAAAAACCGCACAACAGTCAAGATCGGCTCACAATTCAAAATAACTTAAATTTCAATAAAGAAATGAACATTTAATTTAATCAATAAACAAAAAAACTTTGAAATTACTAGTTGTATTGCTTTGTAACAATCGTACTAGATAAACCAAAAAATAGTTTAGCTAATCCAAACAAAAATTAGTAGTTAAACAAATCTTAACCAAATTTTTAGTATTAATCCTGCCACAGAGTCAAATTGACAAGAAAATACACGAAAAAAAATTAGACCAAAATTTGTTTAATTTTTTGTTTTTTCTGTTGCTTTGATCAGTCGTTAACCAGAAAAAATACCTAACTCATTTTGTTTGAAAGCAATACACTAGGCATTTTCGGAAATAGACCAAGGTAACTTCATAGTAAGTTTCAAACATTAAAGTTACCCATCTATTTACGAACGATCAAAGTAACTTCAGTACTGAAAAAAGTAACTTCATGAAACAAACGCACTCAAAATTCTATCTTACTATTTTGTATGTGAAAGGTAACTTGAGTAACTTTGTTACCAACATAATAAAAATTAAAACTTACTCTGAAGTTACTTTGGTCTATTTCCGAAAATGCCTACTAACTGTTACTAATTAGAATTTTAACTACCATACCAACCACTCAAAAAATTGTTTTCGTTTTTTTTTCTTAATAAAAAACACAGTACCTTTGGACCCGTCCGGCCTAATCTGCATTCCGCCACCCGACGCAGGATCCCCCTCAGCTGCCAAAGACCAATTCACGTCGCCTGCCGTGAACTAATCCACGCAAACATTAACACAATCAATAAATGGACCGTTTTCTTTCCAGCCCGTTATTCGAACCACCAAAATATGTTTTCTTTTTATACTTTTTTTCGTTTTATTTTTTTTTTAACACACTGTTTATTAAGCCACAAATTTAAAAAGCCGTTATATATTATTTAATCCTTCTTTTATTTATCAAAGAATATGGAAATGTATAAAATAAATACAATGATGATTATCAAATTGAATTTTATTTCACTTTTCCAATTTAAAACAAAATATACATAATATAGATACAAAAAAAAATGGCTGATTGTTAATCCACTACAGTTTTTAATAATTTATCTCTATATTTTTTTTTTCAACAATTAGCTATTCATCACAAAGCCATAACAAAACTTTTTAATTAATATCCATTAATTGAATTTATATATCACGGTAAAGAGACTTTTTTTTCTCAATACACCCAAAAACAAAATTATCATAAAAAATATTAATTTAACAAACTTGGTAATCGACTGAAAATTGTTACTCTATCGACCACCTTGCTTTAAAGTTTTAAACACTGTTTTGTCGTAAAACAAACTATTATTTTAATTTTATTTTGTTTTGTTTATTTAACAAAGTATTATTTTAATTTTAATTTGATAATTTTCTTATTTTTCTTAATTTTTATTTTTGTTTGATGTTTCCTCGTTGAAATCTGCACAGCAACAGCAAGAGAAATATATTTTATACAAAATAAATTTACGTACAAAATATCCAACTAGCGGTGAATAGTACAGTTGAGGTGCTAGAAAAGCTGCGTTTTGGCGTAGAACTATGTACGTCTATTAGCGAGATACAATATATAAGTTGCATATAACTTTGTGAGGCTGCATTTGAAACTGCATGTTTTGTGACTTGCCATGTCGTTCATAGCAAATACTTAAAAATATTGACATCTACAAAAATCTTAATTATTTTTAACTTTAAAAGTAAAACCGCTTGGAACTTGAGTTTATGCATGTAAATATATGCTGTCTATAACAGCTCATAACCACAAAAATCGTGACGAAAAATATACAGGTTCAAGAATAATCGTACATCAAAGTTTAAATATGAGTTGAGCAAATGAAACCATTACAAATGCTTAAAACCTTACAACAGTTAAACATTTTGTTATATTATTTGTCATTTCGTGCGTGGCATACTAGAATGTATTTCTTTTTTTTGTAAGGCAGGCCACACACGTACAGTTTTAACTGACAGTTTTAACTGTGCAGTTATAATTGTCAGTTTTAACTGTGAACTGAGATGCACACACACGTTCAGTCTAATCCTTCAGTTATTATCTTCGATTTGAATGAGCGGAACGATCCAACAGGTCGTAATACCAAAGACCCGGCTTATAAATGCTGTCTGTAGATGTTCCAGACTTCTTTGAACCCTAATTAATTTTTATTTACTTCAAAATAAAATGAAAATTATATAAATAGTCGAACTAGTTTTGTATAATTCAATATTATAATTATTGTACGAAACGTCCTCTCATCTCAAAATTTCGACACAAAACTGAGAATTGTGCAGTTAAACCCCC
This sequence comes from Tipula helvola, assembly GCA_963556165.1. NCBI lineage: Eukaryota > Metazoa > Arthropoda > Insecta > Diptera > Tipulidae > Tipula > Tipula helvola. The sequence goes on from OY744483.1 coordinate 152,730,754, forward strand.
ACACACGTTCAGTTCAGTTAATTGTTTCAGTTAAAAATATAGAAATTTTAAAGTTCTCAGTTAAACTGTACAGTTAAGTTTAACTGAACTGAAATACCCACACACGTACAGTTTTAACTGACTGTTTTAACTGTACAGTTAAAACTGTCAGTTAAAACTGTACGTGTGTGGCCTCTCTAATACATACATAATAAACACTGCCGAAAACAATTGATGTGCGGAATTATTTAGAATTATGTATTTAATTTAAAACAAAATTTTGACAGTTTTTGAGTTAGTGAATTTTGTTTCAACACAGCAGTGCATAAATAAAATTTTTTTTTTTTTTTTTTTTATATTTGAAATTATAGTTTGTAAGTACAAATCATTCATTTTATTATAACCCTTTTTTTATAATTGTTTAAATTAATCGGATAAATAATTTACATACGTTTTTGTAAAATTAACCAGATTAATCGACATTTTTATGGACCCGAAAAGACGTTTGACTCATGCCGACCGTTGCAAACGCTATTACGATGCCAAACGCGTATAAATAAGGCCGATGCCAAACCCCCTCGTCATAATCAGCCCATTGCGACTACCTCTGGTGCACAAGTCGATGGCGCGGAGGAGCCCGATTACGTAAAGCCAACAACTTATGTGAATTGTTATAAAAAAGCAACCGCGCAATTCTACAAAATATTTATTAACAATGAGTTTTGGCCCAACCAACGAATCAGTAACAACTTAACGTAATAATGCGATATACAGAAAGTACATGTTACTGGCCAGCGAATCTTTTAGAACTTTTCGTTCAGTTTAGCTGTCACTTGAAATGTCAGAATACATCAAAATTTCCAAAGCATACTTTTCTTAAAAATAATAAATTTTGATATTCACATTACAATTTAAATACTTTATTTGTCGTTGTTACGGATTCGGTGGCCGATATGTCAAATATTCTGTAAGGAAATAATTTCGTCAAATTCTGCAAGGATTCTTACTGATTCGCTGGTTAGCCCATTTGGTCGAGTATGCGACGTCTGCGATCGGTTGCGGTTTGCGAATGATTTGCGTTTAATAGATGAGAATAAACAGACAGTTATTCATAATTTGATTCCCAATATTATGACGATTCACTTTAAAGCGTGCGTTACTTGCAGAACTAATTTAAAGAAAAGTGGTTTACCTGCATTGTCGAAATATAACGGCTTCACATATCCAGATTACCCAAACGAATTTCCGCCGCTGGATTGCATCGCTGAACGTCTTATAGCGCCACGGCTGCCATTTATGCAGATTCGTTGGTTGAGGTACTAGACTGGAAGCTACGGCATCGTGGGACAAGTAATAAACGTACCTGTTGACGTAAACAACATGGTTCAAGAACTACCGAGACAACCAGATGATGATTACACGTTTAACGTCAACACCAAGAAACACACGATACACAAGACTTCTTATCTGTCTGGTTTTGTGAAGAAGGCGACGGTGAAGAGTTGGTTGAATTACTTTATTAATACTCCATTGTACAAGCACTTCAACATTACGATAGTCCAGCAGCTCTTAATGAAGACAAGTGGCAGCAATACACGGATGAAGGAAATTTCTCACAGAACAATCTGGACATTTTAGAACAGATAGAGTTGTTGATTGGTTATCAACATACCATGATATGGAATGAAGATCAGTGCTTGGATATAGCTTCCGGTATGAATCAACAACCATTGTCGATTATCTATGATGACTATGCAGAAGTAGAAGAAGAGTATTTCGGCAGGGTGTGCGCGTGACACCATTTATGGTGGCAACGAGTGAGGTGCGCCATCGTGATCGTAGTGGAGTCACACCAGCCGATTGACCGCCAACATTACACGCAAGATGATCGAAGACCGACAAGTTTTAGAGGAGTGCGTTGAAAAGAATTTGTCTTTTTTGAAGTCGATACCTAACTCGGTACAATATTGGGCTCAGCGTAAGAAAGACCTATTTGCTATGATTAGGCAGTTAGGCAAACCGACTATGTTTCTTACGTTAAGTGCTAATGAAATCCATTGGCCGCACTTGTTGCGTACGTTACATAGACTTAAAACTTGCATTGAAGCCGACCTATTGGAAGATGACCTATTGGATCCGTTGCAACAATTAAATGCCCTGCAGCGTACGAACCTTGTCAATGAAGACCCAGTAACTTGCTGTATATATTTCGATCGTCTGGTGAAAACCATCATGGGCATCTTGTCATCACCTAAAGGCTTCAATGCTTTTGGTCGATATCGAGTCGTCGATTATTTCAAGCGCATTGAATTCCAACATCGAGGTAGTCCACATGCTCACATACTTATTTGGCTGGAAAACAATCTCAGAGAAACGGTTAGTGAACAGATGCCTGAGACAGTAAAACAAATTACCGACCTCTGCTCCGTGTCCAATGACGACAGTATGTTGAGCGAGGCACAGTATGCGCGACAAATACACAAGCAAACGTTTACGTATTATAAAAAAAATAACAAGTGCTGTCGATTTAATATTCCATACTGGCCAATGAAAAAAACAAGAATTTTATTACCTATCACCAAAGGCGACAGTCGGCGGGAAATTTTAGTTAAACGCGCGGCGAAAATTGCAGGAGCTACTGGAACAAAAATCTTATGATACATTGGAAACATTCTTAGTTGACGGAAACGTAACATTACCGTACTATTTGGACTGTGTGCGGGCATCGATTAATCGACCATCTGTTATGTTTAAGCGAGGAATGAGACAGCTATGGACAAATTCTTTAAACCCATGGATCGCTAGCGTGTTGAACTCGAACATGGATTTACAATTCATTAGAGGAGTACACGTGTGCAGCGTACGTTATCGAATACGTGAACAAAACCAATCGAGGCATATCCAATCTTCATCGATAATTGATCGAGTTGCAGAGCGAGAACCCGGATCATGATTACACCACTCTTCTTAAGACAATCAGCATCAAGATGTTAAATAGTGTCGAAATGAGCAGTCAGCGGCTTGGTATTTGCTGCATATACCAATGTCTGAATCAAGTCGTGAAGTGGTCTTTATGCCGACAATGTGGTACTCAACGAGCGTACTAAATCCCACAAATCAACCAAGCAGATGAACGACGAAAGAGTTGCTGAAGACTCTACAAATGTGTGGACTTTGAATATTATCCAAAAGTATGAATTACGAAACGGCATGAACGAGATTTGCCTTGTAGATTTCGCGGCATGGTACTCGCCAGCTAGAGCTTACCGAGCAACGACCATCGCCACAACTACGACATCTAATGTTGATAGTAATGAAGGCGATGATTGCGGTGACAATGAAAGCAATAATCCCAATGTAAACGCTATCGAGGAAAATGCTGTTAATGCGCTATACCGAAAACGAGACAAAAGCCACGGTAGTATGACATTGCCGATCTGATTAACTGGAAACGAGAGATTGTGATATTGTATATTCCATTCCGAAACGAATTGTGTGACTTGCTAGACAGAAACAAGTTTTTGCTGGCGTACGGTGAACAATTAGACTCGATCGTGTCTAAACGTAAAGAATACGAAGTTGGAATGAATATCGAACAAGCTGTTGAGAAGTATCGCAAGATATGCAATGAAATTGATGACGAAGTAGAGCAAGCCGAGCAGAAACGCCAAGAATTTGTAAGAACAGTTGATTTTGAAGAATCAAATGACGATGATCTCGCGAGTATTCCGGTACTTCGTGCGCTTTCGGCAGTTGTTCGACAGGGATCGAACGTGATGCCGAAACAAGAATACTGCAAATTGGTACGACTGACTAATGATGAGTAACGTAAGTCGGTGCTGCATGCAATACATGTTTTACATGACAACACTGGTGTGTGTCGACCAATTCAAACATTCTTCACCGGGCCCGCTGGTTGCGGTAAGACATTCACTTTGCGAATACTAATGGAAACATACAACCGATTTGCGCAGACTCACAATTCTACGCACAACGCGTATGTCGCTTGTGCAACCACAGGCAAGGCTGCAGTGGCCATAAACGGAACGACAATACATTCTGCATTCAGAATAACCATGGCAGAAGACAGTGTAGCAGCTTGGGACATGAAGCACTGCAAGCATACGTCGTGAGCAAATCCGTGTCGTGTGAGTTGGACTCCGATTTCCAAGCGATCGGCTACCATTCAGTTAAAAGGTACTGGTGAAATGTAGAAGACTCCAGTTCCCCTGCGTGCCAGCATGCGCAATGACCATACATAAATCGCAGGGTGGTACATTCTCTCAAGTGGACAAGTGGTATTCCACTGCAACAAGTCACAAGATCAGCAGTTGGTTTAGGTAGCATTATCGAGAGTCATGTCAATCGATGGCCTCTTCTTAACCAACGCCAGACAATCATCGCATGCAAACGTTGGGCGATCAAGTGGTCAAAGTTCTCATACAAAGGCGCCGACGAATTTATGCTTAATGAGTCACAATGTGCAAAGTCTAGTGGCTCACAGAAAAGACATCGACACTAACCCTGTCTTGAGTTCAGTGGACATTTTAGTATTGGGCGAAACTTGGATGGGATACACTACTGGTGTGACTATAAATATCGAGGGCTTCAAATGCGTCTCGCTGCACAAGCCTGGAAAGATAAACGCAGAAGGTGTCGCAATTTACGAGAAAAAGGATGCTGTAACTGCGGCTTCGGCGCAAACACTGCTCAAGTCGAATAATGGCAATACCTCAAATATCGCACACATCGATGACTTCGGCGATATCTGTGCGATAAGAGCCAACATCAACGGTAAGCAATGCCTAATCATCACTATACCGGGTGTTTTTTTTAACCTGATACACTCAAATATCTTGGAAAATAAGCACTCTACGAAAAAAATGGTAGAGATCAAAATTTAATTATTCCGCGGGGGAAATACATTAGTGTTAAAATTAGAACCCTCTCCTCCTTCCTTGTAGGTGAAGTGGGGTGGGGGGTAACTTTGAAACTAAGATAGGAACCCCTATTTTGTATTGCAGATTCGGATTCTACGGCTAAAAATACGTAGGATTTGACTGAAACATTTTTTTTCGATTCATGATAGATGGCGCTGAAATTGACGATATTCAATTTTTTTTTTTATTTCTCCTACTGAGAACCTACGCAAACGATTCTGCAATACGGCTGCAATAAAAATACCATGGTTTCGTTGTAAATTCACGAAATTAGTCTTAAACAATTTATTAATTTTGCAAATTTCGAATAATTGGGAAAAGGGTGCTTGATTTACATGAGTCCCCTTGCCTCATCATCTTTCAATTAAATTAAATGCTCAAAATGATGGCCTTTGACTTCAATGCACTTATTAATTTACAACTAAACCATAGTATTTTTATTGCAGACGCATTGCAGAATCGTTTGCGTAGGTTCTCAGTAGGAGAAATCGAAAAAAATTGAATATCGTCAATTTCAGCGCCATCTATCACGAATCGAAAAAAATGTTTCAGTCAAATCCTACGTATTTTTAGCCGTAGAATCCGAATAGGGTTTCCTATTTTAGTTTTAGAGTTACCCCCCACCTACAAGGAGGGGGGAGTGGGTTCTAATTTTAACACTAATGTATTTCCCCCGCGGAATAATTAAATTTTGATCTCTACCATTTTTTTCGTAGAGTGCTTATTTTCCGAGATATTTGAGTGTATCAGGTTAAAAAAATCACGCGGTATATTTATCGACGCAGATCACATCTAAGCAAGCACGAGAGTTTATGCTGCGAAACTTGGCATGTTACACACGCAAGTTTGCACAGATATTTAGTGACCTAGACGAGTTGTGGAATATACCGATCATTCTAACCGGAGATTTCAATATAGACGTCAGTAAATCGGACAACCATTGGTTTCTTGAATTTATGCAAACCGAGTTCCAGATGAGCTTAGCTACTGATCCGGATAAACACACGACGCTGGGAAGCACGACTATTGATGCGATATTTACGCGTGGCATCCAACTGTAATGGTGCACCAGTCATTTCAGATACTTAGCAACCACTCGGGTTGTTTTCAGTATCAGTACGTCTCAATGATACGCAAAAAAGATACAGCGCTCAAGATCGTGCACTTCTCGCGGCTTATTCGGGTGTCAAACACTTTCGCCACCTCCTCGAAAGTTGTACCCTCTCACGTATTAATCAAATTACTGTTCCCCAGAAGTATTGATTATGCGGTCATCGCAGATGCTCAGATCAAAGACGAAGAACTTCAAGAAATTTTACGGAGTAATACTGTTGTCAAATTCGAGAATTCACGGTTGCTTTCAATTCACAAATCTTAATTCGTTGCGATATTACAAATACTACATGTAGGCTATTCATCCCGCTAAATTTTCGAAAACAAGTTTTTGATGCATCTCATAATCTTTCTCATCCTGGCGTCAAAGCGTTCATTAAACTTTAGACTCAGAATGTCATTTGGCCATCTATTAAGAAAGACGCCCAGAAAATTGCTCAAAACTGTGTAGCCTGTCAAAAGGCTAAAGACTCTCGACACACTATAAATTTTCGATTATTCACCTCAATATCATTGGTCTGTTGCCGGTTTCTGATAATCAGCGGTATTGCGTCATTCATCATTGTCATCATTTATTGATAGATACACCCGCTAGCCCGAGGCGGTCCGAGCTTCTGATATAACCGCTGCTACCGTAGCTTTCGCGGTATACTCTCATTCGATAGCTCGCTTTGGCGTGCCAGGGTCCATTGTCACGGTCTCAGTTTTCCACGAACTGGCTAACTTGCTCGGGTTTAAGCGAAGGAGAACAACTAGTTACAATCCAAAATGTAACGGCATGATCGAGCAATGGCACCGTATCATTAAGTCTGCCATTATGTGCTACTATCGAATAGATTGAACTAGTGTTCTTTCTTCAATCTTATACTCGGACTACAAACAACGTACGCAGCGACGAACTGAAAGCTATGCCTGTTGAACTCGTATTCGGACAAAGGACGCGAGTTCCAGGAACTTTTTTTGGATACTACGAACATCAAATTTGTAACGAATATCAAACGATACTTCGAGAAATTAAACCCGTACCGGCTTCGCGACATGCTACGGACAAAATTTGTATTAGTAAAGATCTACATATGTGCTCGCACTTTTTTTACGGACTGACGCAGTACGCAGATCACTGCAACCACCATATACAGGACCGTTTTTAGTTATCGACAGTACACCAAAATTTTACACTTGAGAATTAAACGGAAAACACGTCAAAATTTCCATCGACCGGCTTCAACCGTGTTACACGGACAATCAAGACATACAGACTACACAAACTGAACCACTTTTACCGACTCACGAACCAAAACTTCCTATTTCGGCTAAAGTCTCTAAATTACCTGTTGTAGAGCCGAAAGTTCGCAAGCAGGTTCGCTTCAATCTTATGCCGAAATCGGCGCCATAAGCTACGAGATTGGATCGTGTGTTCGATAAAATTCAACGAACATTTTTCCAGACAAAAAACAAATTTACTTGCCATTGCGGCATCCGTTAGAGCAACAAAAACGAGGAACTAATTAATACCAGGATGGAGTAACATCAGAAATTAGTCCGGTTAACAATCAAATCAATTACCAGTTATAAAGTTTAAATGTTAATAAAGTTACCGAAAGCCTAACCCCTGGTGATTACTTATTTCGGGAATATAGTTCGCCACCCAGTTATAGTGATACAATATATACAGCGCCACAAGGGCGACAAAAACATGTAATTATTAGGGGTGCAACTGTACAAGGAACACGCTAAAGGTTAAACATTGGGTGCATCCAGCACAGTACGGCCTCACTAAAAAACAAGTAGATCTCATACATGCATTGTGAGACTTCCGCATCCATTGGACGTACATAAAAACAATACCCGTTGTTTTAAAATGTTTATGTTTTATATACGATTGGATTGTGAACAAACAAGATTCACTTTTTATTTACATTCCAACCGCTTTATTTACGTAAATTAATTGCAATCGATAAAATACATTTTTATTTTCGCTATCAGGCGCCAAACCGTTTGTTTTTCCTCGCGAACGCATTAAAATAAAAATCATTTTATTACTTTTTTATAGCCGCCTAAACACCCAAAAAATTTGTATAACACAAAAGAGAAAATGGTAAAATATAAAAATCCGCATACCACCAGCATATAGATTTATTATCATCATGAACATGTCTTGCTCATCTATCTATACCATGAGATGATGAGACAAACAAAAACAAATCAAATCCAAATCGATCGTTTTTACATTACACTATTTACGATCGAATGAATAATAAAAGCCACTTGAAACAATTTTGAATACCAATACAATAATCACATTAAATTCTAATTAATTGATTAATTAGCACGCTATAATTAAAATAAAATAAACAAATAAATTTTAAAAAAACATTTTTTACATTATTTTGATCGAAATGTGTGTGAAATCTACGATCAGTCGAAGTTCATAAAACAGAAGATCAAACATTATCGAGAGTTATAAAACAAAAGTTAAATTATTATTTTTTTGTTTTCATAAATTTCAATTTTCAGTTTTTCATTTATTTTCATTCCATTAGTTAGTTCATTCATTTTGCCCTCTCTCCCCTTTAAAATACAAACACGATCGATACCGTTTTGCATTTATTATTCAATCGTGATATTTAATGAGCATGTGGTTTTTATTTAATCATGATGATTGGGAAATTATTTTGTTTAAAATAAATTATGGAATGAAAACCAAAATATATCTTATTTTTGTATATTATATACAAAACAAATTTTTGCGTTGTTATTAAGTTGATCGATCGATCGAATGATCTCGCAATATAAATTTTGTTTTGTAGGTATATGTGAAAATGTTAAGGTGTGTCCGGAGAGAAATTTTTGTTTTAAGTATTTTCAAACAATTCAATTTCGGGAATTTTACGCTGTATGCCTCAGGTTGACTTTTAATGTCTAAGTTTTCGACTTTTCATTTTAATAGATAAATTCATAACTATGCGCCCTTGAACATTTTGATCAATTGATCTTGAATCTCTAACGCTTCATCCATATCATTACTACCACCCAAAAAATTATCGACATAAAAATTATCTAAACTTGCCCTGGCTGCCAATGGATACTGGACATTCCCTGCAATGGCCAATTGAACAAGTGTTTTAGTTGCCAAATAGGGTGCAGCCGACGTACCTGCACAGTCTGCAATTCAAATTCTTTTATTTGGTCCTTTGAATCCTCGCGCCAAAATATCTTCTGCAATGGTGTATGCTTTTCACAAACATTAATCTGTCTGTAAATTTTTTTCAATATCCGTTGTATACGCGTAAACAAATTTTCGAAATCCTATTATAATGGAAAATATGTCTTTTTGAACGACAGGGCCTACCAAAAGTACATCGTTGAGAGACAAATTGGTCGATGTTTTCGCCGAAGCATCGAAAACCACCCTCACTTTGGTGGTAGAACTATCCAATTTAAACGCGGCGCGGTGCGGTATGGAATATTCTAATGAATGCTTATTATTTATTTGGCTAATCCTCATTGACCTAAACGCTCGTATTGCCGCATGAAGTCAACGTACTGTGTTTTGAGATTAGGATTTCTATCGTAGCCCTTGCAATGACGCTGTTAATATGAAGTTTAAAGGATAATTTAGGTGTGTAAAGTACTCCTAAGTCTCGAATTAAGGAAACTTACTTTACCGGTACCCATCGATTATATAATCGGTTAAGACAACATTCCTACTTCTTGTAAATGGCATAGTTTTGCATTTGGAAATGTTAAGCCAAAAGGAGTTTATACTACACCATTCAACGAAATTATTTATATCAATTTGAAATGATAAGGCATCAGAAATGTCCCTATAGATTTATAGATTTTTAAATCATCCGCGTACAAAAGAATTTCTGAGTTGACAGGCAACCAATCACGATATTTACAAAAAATATGAAAAAGGAGTGAACCCAGGTGACTAGTTTGAGGTACGTCGAAAGATGCTAAAAACTTTCTGGAAATGGAGTTGTGAATTTTAACAGACTACTTTCTACTAGATAAATATGATCGTATCCATTGCATTGGTATTTGATTTGAATCTAATTGATAGAGTTTATTAAATAACAAACCATGGTCTACAATTCGACATTATCAAAGGACTTACTGAAATCTGTATGCAATACATCGGTTTAGAAACCTAACTTAAGCGCCTCTGTAACATAATTATTTAAAATCGCGAGATTTGTAACAAAATCCTAAGTTTTCGCTAACAGAATCATAAAATTAAAGATCTGATGCGGTCTTGTAGCTGGCTAGAGCTTACGGTGCGACGAGGAGTTTCCCAGACATAACTCATGCTTGAATAACCGCATGATGTAATCAGAAAAAAAAAACAGAAAAGATAAAATTAACATTATCTTCAGTCTACCAGATATATGCCTATATGGTCGCGACTGTCATCGATGCCATGTGATAAGGAAGGATGCCCTCAACGACCAATATATGTCTCGTGCCGCCCCCCATGAAAGACTGTCATGGGGAACGAACGGTACCACCGGAAGGAAATGGAGAAGCCCACCCTCCACAAAGCCGACCCCACAATCATTCGATCAAAAAAGAAATTATGTTCTCACACATGGTTAGGTTTAGGTGGCGGTCCACTAGGATCAGGCCATAGACACAAAAACGTCCGTAGCCATACGACAATTTAAAAATTTTCCTCCAACTCATTGAAACCACTTTGAGCTTGCTACGAAGCGCTGGATACTCCTGACGTCCATTCTGCTGAGTTCCGTCAGGTCGTTGAAGAGGAGTGCTCCTAGAAACTTTAGTCTGTTTCGTGCCAGACGAGAACAGGGGCAAAGAAAATAAAGTACATACTGTCTCTTCCTTCTCTTCGTCCTCGCAACTGTTTATATTTCCTGGAGAAGCGAACTAATTCTGTTTTGTGTGGATTCACATTCAACCCACAACCATTGGCCCATAATAAAAGAATGCCCAGAACATTTTGAATAAGCTCACTAAGAGTGTCGGGATATTTGCCACGGACATCAATAGCGACGTCATCCGCTACATAGGCAACCACCTTGAAGCCACTGCCCTCCAGTCTCAGCAACAGATCATTTATGACCAAGTTCCAAAGCACCACCCTGCAGCGTGCCTCTGCTTGCAAATCTTCTGGCGGAGGATTTCCCAAGACTGGCATTTATGAGCCTGCCTCTTAGCATTTGATCTATCCAGTCCTTGAGAGATTCATTCACTCCTAGATTCAAAAGTGCCTGAGTTATAGCCCCTGTAAGCACATTGTTAAAGGCTCCCTCAATGTCCAGAAACATTACCATCGCATAGTCTCCATATTCGAAAGATTTTTCAATAAAATATGTAAGAGAATGAAGAGCAGTTTCTACAGATCTCCCCTTGCAATAGGCATGTTGAGATTTAGATAGCTTTGCCGGCACAATCGTGCCTCTAATACGAGCTTCAATTTGTCTTTCCAGTATTTTTAAAAGGAAAGAAGACAAGCTAATAGGTCTAAGGTCTTTGGGACTGCAGTGTGAGCGTTTTCCCGCCTTAGGTATGAAAACAACCTTCACTTCCGTCCATTTACTAGGAATGTGACATAGTTCTAGGCTTCCTCTAAAAATTACCTCTAACCAGGAAATGGTTATATCCGTAGTTTTTTGTATATCCGCAGGATAATACCATCAGGTCCTGGCGACTTATATGGTTTAAAGAATCTGTCTTCTGCTAATAATTTGGCCTATGAGGCTACTTGCCCTATTACCTGCTGATATAGTAGGTGCAGATTCGGAACAACCAGGAAAGTGAGTCTCCAGTAGTAGTTCCAGTGATTCCGCACTATTTGTGGTCGATGCTCCATCTAGCCTTTGAAGAAAGCTTGAGATGGAAGGGCCAGTGGATAGTACTTTACGCAGCCTGGATATCTCTGAAGACTCCTGAATTTTACCACAGTATAGTCTCCAAGATCTGTTCTTGGCACTTTTAAATTGATATTTGTAAATTTTGAGGACTTCCTTATAGGAGTCCCAGTCCACAGCGGCTCTTGGTTTCCTTGCTGTTTTAAAGAGTATTTTGCATCGTTGACGTGTTTGTTGAATCTCCTTGGACCACCAAGGTAGTCGAGATTTACTCCTAGGCCTACTAACAGGACAAGAGCCCAGTAACGCTTCGTTAAAAGCGCTGGACAGTTCGTCCACTAAGCCATCGAGTTCCACCGTAGTTTTTGGAGGTTTAGGCACCGGCACTTGTAGTGAATTACCCAGAATGGTTCTAAAGATATCCCAGTCGGTTTTCCTCCTGTTTCTGTAGAAAGGGCTGTTTGGAGAAACCAAGTCCATTTCAAATTAAAGATAACAGTGATCAGAAAAGGAGTGGTCTTCCGACACTTTCCAATTTAATAGACTAGTCGTCAAAATTTTGAGACAAGAGTGTAATATCTAATGGTCTATTTCTAGTTATAAAAGTCGGCCTATTGCCTATGTTACATATATGAAGGTTAGTACATAGAATGTAATCAAGGAGTTACTCACCTCGTTCATTTGTGTTCGTACTTCCCCAGATTGTGTGATGAGAATTTGTATCACTCCCAAAGATGACTACAACCTTGCGCTTTTGAGCCTCCAAAATTGCCTCACCTAGAATGACTGGTGGAATGTTCACTTCATCGTAAGCTAGGTAGGCTGATATTAGCCAGAGGCTTCGTTTATTGACCTCAATGTTGACCGCACCAACATCTCCATTGCTGAAATTTGACAGCAGAAAACAACTTATATTATTTTTAAGAAGAATGCACGACCGAACCCTACCTGCTACCTTCTTTTTTCGTGTGCATTAATCTATAACAGGGTGTCTTGAATCCAAGTACCCGATCATCAGTGACCCAAGGTTCTTGGATCAAGACAATATCTGTCCCTTCCCTTCCAATTTTTAAAAGGAGAGCAGCTGATCCTTGAGTACCTCGTTAAAAGACCTCATTTCGGTAGCGTGGAGCTTCGTTATTTTTGCGATCTTAGGGCTTTCCTCCTGAGATCTGTTTCTTTTGACCTTTAAGCCAGCTGAAGGACCTTCTGACTTCTGTTTGGTGACTCTTTTTGCCCTCGCAAGCGTAGCTTTGTCTTTCTCTGATCTGTCTTCTGGTGAGATGTTGTTTATCTTATCCAGGGCCCTCTAGGCCTTCCTCCTAGTATTATAGGTTGGTTTTGAGGAACCAGCTTCATTGGTGCTTTGGTTCCGCATTGTATTTCTTTGCTCAGGTTTCGTGACCCGAGTGGAGGGACCAGCCTCACATGAGCTTATGTCCCGTTGTTTGTTTGTATTTAGGTTTAGAGGCAGGTCTAAAGACCTGAGTCTCCTTCTCTACATTTTCCGGTTTTGTGAGAGAGCCGGATTCTTTTTGTTGTTGATTGTTATGATCCATATTTTGGTCCCACGAGTAGGTAGCGGAGAAAGAAGTGTCCGTCTGTGCAGAGATCCGCAGTACACAGATAAGGCTACTTAATCCGGAGGGCGCCAAGTATCCGAATCCACCGTTAGCGTCTGAGCTATCATAGTTTTTAAACTGGGTCCCAATCTGGCCGGTTATCGGCACGGTACGAATAACACTTTAACCCAGACCAGTGACTTGTTTAAGGTTGACTCCTTTAGCGCCGTGTTTTAGACTAGAAGCCGAAAAATCAGCAATCTAGTTACCAGCGGTCTCTACGTAGAGGTAACACGAGCACTTGCGGAAGCTGCAAGTTACGGAGGTGACAGCAAGTGTCAACTTGAATCCCCCGAGCAACTTTACACCTGACCACCAATTATCCTGTTACTGGGCATCCCACGGTTTAGCGGCCCCAGACGTTTTTTTATTTCTCAGATTTTGAAGTTCCCTGGCTGTGGATTTTCTTAACGCTTCTATTCGAACTCTCATGTTAAGCACTGCCCTAATATTGAAAAAAAAATTCCACTTTTTCTGTGCTATTAAAAGTAAGCATAAACAATGGGAGCTCCCTTTTATTAATTTTGACCCCTTGATCAGTTACGGGTTTTTCTTTATTTAGGACATTTACCGCATCCTCTATTTTGAAGCCCTGGTGTGTAATATCTTCCATTATATCCTGCTTTGTACAGGTTGGATGAAGACCTCTGACCATCACTTTGATCGGACGATCATTTTTGTTCTCGTATGTGTACCATTCCTTGCCTTCATTTGTCAGATTTGCAGTCAAGGTTCTATAAGTTTCAATATCCGTGGTACTGATTTTCCATATGTTGTTCAGTGGTACAACTCTGAATTCTTTTGTAGTCACCGATTTCATTAATGATTGGATAGTACCATATTCAGTTACGCCAATATTGTTGAATGCTGGCGGTGCCTTTTCCTTAATTTTGGTAGGTTGCTTTTCCTGATCGAGTATATTTTGCTGATTTTGATTTAATACACCTGATTTTGAAGTTTGGTTTGAAACTACAATTTCTGGAGAAGATTCTGCCTTCCGTTTTCTTCTCGGACTTTTTTTCTGTTCTTTTTTAGGATCCAGTCAATTTCTTCTCTTAATTCTTCTTCGTCAGTGTGGAACTCTGTAGCACACTGTTCGTCTAGTTTCTTGGTTTGGAAAGCATTTTTCTTACGGAACTCTGATGCATCCGGTTCCTCAAGTTGATTGATGACATGTGATCCATTATCGGATATCATCAAAATTTCATTAATTATGTAGAACCTTAGCACATGCCACTCTTGTTGCAAAAAAAAGTTAAAACAGCCAGACCCGTATCGATTTGTAGTATCCTCTGTAATTAGTTCCGCTTATACTAATCTGGAGTAATCGGTAGTGGCCCAAATAGATCGACAGCTTGTTGGGGCTTTAACTAATAACCGTTTCAATGGATCGGGAGCTCGTTGAAGCAGCCTGAATTCTGTTTCGTTAAATCACTTACAGGATGTTATATCTCAGAAAAATTTTGACGAGCTTTCCATACCAAACAGGTCTGTTAAAAACGCTTGAAATCCTTCACACCACGAGACTTACCAAACTCCGAAATTGTTGAAACTTGTTCCCTTGTAGGGTCAGTATTCATACCAAATGATTAGAAACTTTCTCTAAATCATATAAATGTTATTCAATTGATTCCGACAGAACAACTATATCAACCAGATAACTTTAACCTCTCAACCATCCCATGGAACATTTTGCGGGATCACTTTTCAGTCGAAACTCATTCTCATAAATCGATATATGTAACCCTATAATGCCAATCCTTGGCAATGGATACTTCTTTGCTATTGATAATATTGCGCTTTTCTTCGCTTCGACATTAATCTTTCATATTTCAGTATGTTTCCACTTGTTTTTAGCGAAGTTTATTACTATTTGGGAATTTTTGATGAAATCAACCCCTGAAAGTTTTTTACATTGTCTGCGTCTGGCAAAACAATAAAAATGCTACAAATCACCAGACCTTCGAGCACAACATCAGTTGTCGAATATAATAATTGCGATATTGCACCCCATCCGCTAAAACAGTATTTAAATCCTGGGATCCAAACGTAGTCACCTTACCTCATAAAATTTGATAAAGAGATTGAGAAGCAATACTCAATTTTGCGCCTGTGTCGATCGCACCGCATTCATTTGATCCTATTATGGTAATATTCAACACTGTTCTGGCCTTATAGGATCCAAAGTAATATAGGTACATATTCTGAAATTGAGCAACCCAATTAAACTGAATCGAACTCAGGAGAGAGCGGATTATGGAAATCCACAGTTGCTAAACAGTTGCCCTAATGGCCTGGGTGGCCTTTGAAGGAGAGGGGCTGTGAAAACAGTACACGTATATTACAAATGAAGAAATCTGATTTCACTGTTTCAACCTGAACAATTGAAAATATTTCGCGGTTAATCTTTTAGAAGAAGGTTCTTTCTACCGAAAACAGACAAAAGCAACTCAAGAGCATGATCAAACTGTTAATACCGTACTTTTTACATCTTACCACTATTACGCAATGATGTCTTCTACAAGTAACATCGGCAATCCTCTCAAAACCTTCTCCTCTGAAATATTTTTCACTGTACAGTCCGTATAAACTTTTATTGCATCTATAAATTCCTCCGCACAAACCGCCTTATGTCTTATATCACCATACCCCGTGATGTAATTTAGTAAATTTACTTGAATTAACGGGAATATTTTGAGGAACTGTTGCCCCATTATTATTTTGTTGTTTAACAATGCTTAACAATTCCTGAATGGGTTATCAATCATTAATACAATATTTGCGGCCATTTTGGTTTAATTCTACTTAAAGCAATAATTCAGGCGTGATAAACGAAAAATTAATTCAACTTTAACTTTTTGTTGTTGTTTAATTACAAATTTTCATAGTATAACTTGCATCCGAAAACGAAAGCTTGTTGATGGCCCAGTTTTTCCTTAATCCGACACTGGTCGAAATGGAGACTAAATTTGTGACATAATTTTGAGGCAAAAATGACGATTTGAGTCTTGGTTTATGAACGAGGAACGACTCCTGAAGTGCCCCTAATTCTTTCTTTCCTTCAATTTTGCAATTGTTGAAAGCACGTGCAATTAATCTTTCGAGAAAATTATCTCTCAATAACAATTGAGTAATTATCAAAGTCAACAGCCAGGTTGGGAGTGTATACTGGTGATTGTGATTTACCTCAGAATAAGGGTGCAGGTTTAGTTAGTTCGGAATTTGATAAAGTATCTGTATTTGGCATCAATAAAATGAAGAAGTTGAAGAAATGAAATCATTCCATTTTACAACAGCTACAAATAATCCATGCTCTTAATAACGGGTGATCCAATAGGAGGTACTTTTTCCAATTGGGATTCATGCGTGACAAAAATATGTTCATATGACATTTGGGTTCAGTATTCCTCTGATTCCACTTCATTGACATTTCACCAAGAATAGACTTACGTGAGAACAATATTTACAAATTGTGGAAATTTATTTCAAAAATCAGTGTTCGGTGAAAAATTATTTTCGGGCTCTTCGACCATTTTATGGTGTTCATAATCGTCCAACTGAACGCACTAGGTATTTGCGAAACAATCAATAAATTTCGAATCACTTTTTCATTATTGGATATTCATCACCCGACTAGAGTGCGTACAAGTCGATCTAATGTGAATATTGCTGCTGTAGCTGAAAATGTACGTGAAGACCGCAATCAATCAATTTGTCGCCGTTCTCAAGCTCTGGATCTCTCATATGGCACATTGTGGTATATTTTGAAGAGAGATCTTGGTTTACAAAAGGCATACAAAATACAGCTTGTTCAACAATTTAAGCCGGTTGACCTTCCTTTGCGTCATCGATTTGGTTTATGGGCGTTGGAACAGCTCCAAATTGATCCGTTTTTTTTATCGAAAAATTGTGTTCAGCGATGAAGCTCATTTTTGGCTGAATGGATACGTCAACAAACAAAATTGTCGTATTTGGGCTAATGAACAGCCAGAAGAGATTCAAGAGCTTCCAATGCATCCTGAAAAATGCACTGTTTGGTGCGGTTTATGGGCAGGTGGCATCATCGGACCGTATTTCTTATAAAATGCGGAAGGACAGCGTGTAAACATCAATGGCGCAAACTACAGAGCAATGATCAATGAATTTTTATTGCCAAAAATTCAAGATATTGGTGTAGCCGACTTGTGGTTTCAACAGGATGGTGCAATTTGCCACACAGCAGGCCAAACCATCGATTTATTGAAAGAAAATTTTAATGAGAACATCATATCAAGAAAGGGACCCGTGAATTGGCCTCCAAGATCTTGTGATCTGACGCGGTTAGATTACTTTTTATGGGGGTATCTGAAATCACTTGTTTATATCGATAAACCACAATCGATTCCTGCATTAGAAGCGAACATAACTTGCGTAATTAACGGAATATCGGCCGAAATGCCCGAAAGAGTGCTCGAAAATTGGAACCATAAAATGGATCATCTAAGAGCCAGTCGCGGACAACATTTAAAAGAAATTATTTTCAAACATTAAATGTCATAAACCGAACTTACGTCACAAATACAATTTTTGATTATTAAATTGATTTTAATGCGTTTTATTTCAAAATAACTTCCGGAAGCTCTTATTGGATCACCCTTTAGATACTAAAAGAAAAATCGTCTAGACATCTAGGCGAGCACTTAATAATGTGTTGTACACCCCGCATTTGATTGAAAATTCCAACTGAATTGTGTTGATTAAAACAAATGATAATTTAACTAGGTAATTCCTCTATAAAATCGCTTCCATTCACCCGTTATCAACGACAACGATAAAACTTTCAGCAAACTAACCGTAACATACAGATAACATAATTGTTTATTTTATTCTATTATTCTATATCAACGCGATATCGCGCGAGAATAAATCTTGTTCAATATAACCGCAGCCTTATCCAATTAACAGAATATACGTAAGCCTTAACATATTTTGAAAGAGCTCAATCAATTTTAAATATCTACCAAGCAGCTAACTAAATTATATTAACGTGGGAATAGACCCGATAAAAATAATTTTAATGAACACGTTCACTACAAATATTCATCGATGAGTTCAAGCGACAAATCATAATTCCGGTTATATTTTATAGTTTCCAAAAAATATGAAAATTCTATAAATTTTAATTAAAGTGAATACGAAAAAAGCATAACAAAAACTCATTTCAACCTCATAATATAATAAAAAACATGTATTATACCTACCTACCCACTTTTCCAGGTGAAAACTAAAACTATGGGAATTTTCCACAACTATCTCCCGTCCCAAACTCAGTTCACATTTTGGTGCATTTTATACATTTTTGGCCTAAAAAACTTTATGATGAGTAATCGATTTTTTGGTGTGGACGGAAACGTTGAAAGATTTATTGCGAATTGCGGTTGGGAATTTTCCAGCGTGCAAATGTAGGTATGTATATAAATATACGTGTAGTGACAGTGGGAAATTATAAAACAAATGTTACCTGTTTTTATTAAAAGCTGTATTTGCGGTTTTTATTTATAAGAGATAAAACAGATATAAAGCTACTATGTAGGCCCCCCCGTATACGACATGCGGATGCGAGTTATACGTTCATTTAACCGGCGTGTGCCTATAATAAGTAGGAATGACAATTTACTCGAAAAAAATTCGTTTTGTACAAAAATAATAATTTAGATTTAGACGAATAACAAAATATGTATTTTTACATAAAATAATAACATAATCTATCTTACGTGGAGCAACTAAGCGCTACAGACAAAAAATCTTCAAAGTTGATTGAAATAATTCCCTTTTGTTCTGCATCCCGTTGCCTGAATGCTTCTGTGAAGCGTTGTATTTGTACGCATAACACAATAAATTGATCAACGGATATTTCTCTTTTGTTTTGCATATCACAGCGTTCGACAAGGAACTTAACAAATGGTGGCGAAAACCGGAAGCCCATTTGATTAAAAGCTTGATTTAGCTCTGCCTCTTCAATGTGACCCGACTGGTCTCGATCATATGCGCGAAACATGCTCAACCATTGATTTATGTACGTGTATAATTTGTCGAATTCCGTCAAATCAATAGTACCACTGTTATCACTATCAAACATACCGATCATCAAATTACATGCAGCATCTGAAAATTGTTGTCCCTTTCCATTAATAAGGGCCGCTTTGAGTTCAGGCCCGTTTATTTTGCCTGAACGATCACGGTCTACCATATTAAACCAATTTTGTACTTCAGGATTAATGCCGGCTGGAGCGGGTCCGCCAGGATAACCACCTCCTTGTGGTTGCCCGTATCCACCGGGGCCCGGTGGTCGATATCCACCTTGCTGTTGTTGTGGTTGCCCAAATCCTGCCGGTTGTTGTCCATATCCTCCCGGTTGTTGTCCATATCCTCCTTGCTGTTGTCCATGACCACCACCACCGTATCCGCCCTAAAACAAATATTTCACAATTATTTCATCTTCCAAAGATTTTTTTTTGCTTATCTTGTGCCATCTTGGAAGAAACAGAATTACTCACTTGCTGGTACGCCATTTTATTTCGTCACAAAATAGTTTAATTTCTTTACTTGATAATCGAAACAATTGAGATGAACGCAAGAATTACAACAATTAGCGATGGTAATTAACTAGATAATTAAATAAAATATCGAGTTAAAAAATTAGAAAAGTCGTTCGATATCGTTCTGCTTGTTTGGAAACACTACAAACGAAAATTAAAAATGACACCTCAGGCTAAATGTCAAAATAAATCAACACTGAACCGTAATTTTTGCAAATTACTAACTGGTATAATTTCTTAGTTTTATCTATTTAACTGCAGATGGCTATAGTAAGGAGAAAGTGGATTTGAAAGGTACAGTAAAACCATAGACATTCATACTAGATTTCTCATTTCATAGTAACTAAAGGAAAAAAACAAAAACTTCTGATAATTCCAATGTATCGTTGTGTTGTGTATTTTATAAGGCAATAATTTTAGAATGCGTTGCAAATATAATACGTATATGCAATACACCGATAATATTTCAATGGAAAATTTTTGTTTTTATTTTCTGTTTTTAGTCAAATGAGAGATCTATTATGATTGTCTATGGTAAAACTATAATAATCAAAAGTCTGCGCGGTTTTTTTTTTTTTGAGAAATGAGAAAGTTTTTATATTATTTAATTATTTAGGGTGCGGTCAAGAATTTCAATTCAGCCTATGCGCAGTTTAAGCTGCACAAAAAATCAGAAAGCAAGCGAAATGCAAAAAATGTTGGTGGCATTTTTATACGACCGGCAGTGTGACTGGAAGTTTGTATGTAAGACATTTATCATTTAGCTACTTTTATAATTCCCCGTGATTACGAATAATTGAGAGAAGTGTTTTTTATTTTATTTCACCAACAATAACGTATAAAATTGAATATTTAACAAATGATATTTATAGTTTTCGGTTTTGCAACCGTTTTAATGTGGCTGCGTAAACTGTGCAGCCCAACTATATTTGCTGCATTTTAATCCGATAGAGTGCGCAGCTTTGGTTGCAAATCTTAATTTTTAACCGACTTGCTGCAGAAACTGCGCAGCGGCTGAATTCTTGACCGCACGGTTATTTATTAACAGAAACAGGAAAAGCCTTTTGGTATGATTTACCAGTGGCAGGCATTTCTCCTTAATAATAGTAATAAGAAAATTCGGAGTAGGCTGTGTCTTCTACACGGCCGTAGGTGTTTTCCGTGATAACGATTATAAGCGGTGCGAGAAATGCCACGATATATGGGTTTGTTAAAATAAATTTATATATTATTGGCATCATGAAATGAGAGTACAGGGGTTGTTTGCAAACGATTAAGTACTGGGCGATGGTACGAGAAGTACGATATGAAGCGCAGAGTCTCAGCGGTGATGTGCCTGACGAATGTGAGACCCAGACAAGTGCCTCCCAAAGTCGTCGAGGCTAGTGTGTTGGAGACGCAGTCTAGGTCGAAGGTGTCCTTGATGAAGCGCACGAATTCGGGTTTAGCGATGATATCGATGTTGAAATCGCCGCAAAGCACAAGAGGTATAACGGAGTCCATACTGACATATGGCGGTACGTTTACTTCGGGAGAACGCCTCTTCTGCATCTATCAGATAAGGCATTCTGTCTTTACAGTGCTCTCTAGCATTGTAAATCGCCACTTTGTAGATTGAAATTTTAATTAAAATTTATGTGGAGATTAATTATTTTAATTTAAAATAAATTATCTGCGACAGTAGTATTTAGCACAAATTAATAACCGAATTGCTCCGATCTGATGAGGCATTCTCTCGCTATAGTGCCCTCAATCTCCGTAAATCGCTAGCAGCAAATACCACAGCGCAATCTGGACTCAATTAAGGCATGATAAAAAATTTTTACAACCGGAAACTAACAGTTAGAAGTTAGAACGCAAAAGATTCATTTTTCTAATACCAGAATGTAGCGAATTATTTTACTCTTAAAGTACATAGTGCAAAGCAAAGTGCTTTGTTAACATAACCTAGAAATTACATTTTTTGCACAACTGTTTTTATGCTTGCTATAATTCACGTGTAAAACGGACCAAAATCACATATTTGATAGCAACTACTAAATGTTCAAAGCCGACGCCACCGGTATGAAAGGGCCTCAGCTTCACATTTGTGGTAACTAAAAATTTTGAGGCGGGGCATCTGGTACCTTAGCGCAACGACTGTCATGATAAATTATGTCTGTATTGAAAGAACACAACTCGTTCAAATTAAACAACATTGCTTTAGTTTTCGGACTAATGCCCTTTCCGAAACCGATACTTTTGTTGTGGAACCTAACTTATTCAATGTATCCACAAAATAAGCATTGGCTTCGGAAAGAGCAATATTTCCAGTTTGTGTGCAGCGAACCACTGACTCAATAAACCTAAGTCATAATTAATATCGAATAGATATCATCAGCAAAAGCCACCACTTTACCGTTAAAATTTTGAGTGAAACCGAATTAATATAAATCAAAAAAAAAAATCGGGCCAAACTGAACCCTTGGGACACCAGCTTCCAGAACTAATGCTCCACACAACAATTTCATTTGTTTTTTACGTTTTGAGGATAAGCAACTATCGAAGTGAATTTTATTATAAACATATGTTGTTAGAGACAGCATGAAGTTATACGCACTAAAATAATTGCGAAACTCGTCAAACTGAATTTTAACATCAGATTTATCTTCCTATTTTTGGAGGCAAGTGAAAATCTCATTTCACTTGAACAGTGCTCACCAACCCACTATTTCGCTAACTGGTACGGAGTTCACGCGTAAAAATTCTTTAAAATAATGTCTTGCGGATTGTAATATAGATGTCACCACTCTAAGGTCTCCACAATTTTTCACAGCAAATTAAATGCACGGAACATTAATTGTACGCTAAATTTTGAACATTTATCAATTTCAAAGTAATCATTTCTGAAGTAGTTTGATTAATAGTAGACCTGTGATCAATATCAAGTGCCCAAAACACAAAATACAAAAATAACACAAAACTCTCTACTAATGAACGCACAAAAAACACAGAACTCTTAATTAATTAAAAAAACACCAACATTTTACAAACAATTATTTGATATTCAAAAACTGAGTTTAAAGCTCGTCTATGTTAAGCCATTAAAGCTCGTTTTTTATCTGTATAGCTCAGTAAGCAGCTCGAGCTAAGATAAATTTTAGCGCGGTCTCCACAAGTTTCCATTAAATTGAGCTCAGTATGCAGCTCGACTAAATAACTTATTATATACTATTTATATGTTATTTGAGCTCGATGAGCTAATATAAATTTTAACGCGGTCTCCACAAGTCTCCATTAAATTTCAGATAAATCGTCAAGCTAAAGATTTGTGTAGAGATAAATTTTGTTTGAATTTTATGTCCTATTTTCGTTTGTTTTTGAATGAAGTTTCTTTTTGTTTATTACTTTTTGATACTTCTAAAGAATTGTTCAAAAATGCTAAACAGTTTATAAAAGTATACAAAATAATGCATTTTAGTGACGAAGAGGATATTTAATTTTTATTGGTGTTGCAGCAGTTGCTGTTCTTTCTAAATCTAAAGCTGTTCTGTATCTAAATACTCGACTTCGTATATGTTGGTCGGCCATTTTAAAATCTGTCTTATTTATATACAAATAAATTAATTTTACTTCGTGCCTACTTCGATTATAAAATGAATCAAAATTCAAAACCGTCAAAATTTATCTTCAAATTATTGTCCTTGTGAGATAAATTGCGGCTAAAATGTTTGGAGAATTTATAGTGGCGCAATTTATTGTTTCTCGGTCTTTCGAAAGATCAACCAATTGCCAAGTGCGATTGCAGGCTTCCAATTTTCACGGTTTGATCCATTCAATGCATCTTTTGCCGTGATAGGTTCATTGATATGTGACAAAATCAGGAAATTGTTTTGGCAATGAACTTTGCTTCGATCGTCTCAATTCAGGTGAAACATTTTCTATTAAAACGATTAACTATGTAAAGCAGAATCGTTAATTTTCGAATCAGAAAAATTACCTGATTCCAAAAGGATGACCAGTTCGATATTCCTTGACGCCATCACTGTTGCCGGTAACCATTGCTTGCGCGATCCAAAAATTTGCAAATGATTTAAATTTGGTTTCAATTCTGTCCAAATTTCAAATTGCGTTTTATCATTCAAAACTCGAGAAACAGAACGATTTTTCAAATATGTCGCCGTTCCCATCGCTTCAGCCTAAAATTGTTTCAGAATCTTCGATCGATGCGATCGCAACGTTCGCCATATGTTTTACACGATTTAGGCGAGAAAGTCCATCGATCATTGTAGCTTTGGCCAACAATTTTTGATTTCCATCACGGATTTCGCATCGATCTGAAAAGAAATTAACAACATGTTCATATTTTATCATTTGTTTTACGGATAATAAGTTCGCTGTTAAGTCCGGAATGCACAAAACGTTTTCAACTTTGATGCAATTCGCGTTTCCATTTACATTAGTCAATAATTTAACCGTGCCACATGATTCAACTTTCATCTTTTCGTTGTTTGCCGTCGTTATGCCAGTCACAGCCGGTTTTCTCGCGTCGAAAATTATTAGTTTTAGTTCATGATCAGATGTTGCGTTGCGCCGAAATCCAAACACCAATCGCCTCGATTATAATTTCAGATCAAAAATACTTCGCTAAATAATGCACCAGATTTGCAAAAGGAAAGGTTTCTTTTCAGGGCAATCGGGAGATTTATGGCCTTTTTTGTTGCACAAGTAACAGCGAATACCTTTGAATTTCGCTTAGATTTTGCCTGTTTTGTTCAATGCATTCGATGTACCAAAAAACGCGCCTTCACTTGTGCTCGTCGACGACTCTTCTTGAAGCAATTTCATTTTGAAGGCGTCACTGGTTAATTTGTATTCCATATTATCGACGACTATCACATACGCCGCATATTTTTCCGATAAACCGTTGCACAAAAAATATGCAATCCATTCGTCGTCAAATTTGAATCCAATTGCATTTAATTTTTGTACTGCGCCGACGAATTAAGCTACCTCGACGATATCTACCTTTATCTTCAAAAATGGCCTCCATTTTTTCCCAAATATGTTTGGCTGTTTGATATCTTGAATATGAATGTAATTTGGCATCTATTTACAGAAAGCACTAAAGTCGTTCAGCCTTCGATCGATTTCCATAATTCGCAATAATAGCATAGCAAATTTCCACGTGCTAAAATTCTCCGAGCAATCTCATAATATACAAACTGTTCTTAAAATTTTAAACTGCAACCTGATGTTTTCTATTTGGTGATCATATTCCACAACTATCTATACTCCAGCAGAGAAACCAACTGTAAATCCATTTTCTGTTAGCCGTTCGACAGAAATTAAATTGCTTTCAATTGATGGTACACTTGTACACACAAAACATTTTCAATCATTCAATCAAATCGTCATTAAGCAACCATTAACCATAGCTACCAGTGCAAAGATTTTGTTGAAAAAACGAGACTTGAGAGTTGCAATTTTTATCGGCTTACTAGATGTACGATAATATTAAAATTAAACCAAACAACAATAATATTTACTGTTGTTAACTCGGGGTCTACCTACACTATGCAAAATTGCTGAGATTTTCTCTCATGAAATTTTATGTACGTGTGTGTTTTTTTCAATGTATTGATAAATATTTGTTAAAAAATTATCATAACTGGGCATTTTTCTCTCATGATAATTTCATGATAATTTTTTGTTTTTACCAGATGTTGACTATGTTTAATTCTTTTGCAATTTTTTGGAACGCATCATTTTTTAAATCAGTTCTTTTAAATTGTTTATTGGTTATTTTCCATAAACATTCATTAAATCTCAACATATGAATTCAATTTATAGTATTTTCAGTATTAATAAATGCCATTGCAAAATATTTTTTTTATGCAGCTATAAACATACGTCTCAACAATTGGAAAAAAATGAAAAACATAACCTTAAAAGCGCATTTTAATTTGACATTTCGTACAAATTTCATGATAATTTTTTCGTGAAATAAATAGCCTCCTGATAATTTGCTGAGAATGTCAAAATTTGTATAATATACTTACACATACATTGATAAATTTAATATCATGAGAGAAAATCTCAGCAATTTTGCATAGTGTAGACCCTGTGATATCTAGTACGTACACGAAAATAGCAACTCTCAAGTCTCGTTTTTTGAACAAAATCGTAGCAGTCATAAAAATTGATTCATTCATCGTCAATATGAACCTCAATATCACCAGTTTCATCAACTTTGCACCATAACTTAGATGAACTCGACTGGGTGGAGTATTCAGTTCATGGGTTTCTTTTAATGCATTCCATGCGGTTTTTGCTAGCATTTTGCCACTTATCATCAGTATATCAGGTGAATGAGCCCACGTGGATCATCACAAGGATTTTCAGAAATTGCCTCTTGGTTGTAGGATGACAATACCATTCAATATTTCTGAGTTCATTCAGGAATTAGGTATTCATCGAGAAGTAGCATCAGCCTTCATATTCCACCATATCCCTAATACTTTTGCTGTCTCTGACCCATGATTTATATGTAAGCTCCTTCGATGGTTCCCGATCTGTGTCGCTTTTAACACTTCATCTGTATTTGTTGACCAATTATGGATAGCAAATCTTTCATGAGCGGGTATGCCTTCCGGTTCTGAATAAAGGAGATTGCTTGTGTCGAAACTATGCAGTCATCGTCCACTTAGTGGTTATACTGCTCTAGGATATTTTTCAGAAAATTGCATTGCATTTTTATTCTTCACGTATTGAAAATGTCATCACCTTAATCACGGAAACAGAAGGTTGTTGATTCATAGTTTCACCTCGCCAGAGAAACAATAGATTTCTATCGAACTTCGTCAATAATCGTGATCAATAATGAACCTTCGTCAAGGAAAGCAAAGTTTGCAATCTAATTCTTAACCCAATATAACCTTACGAGAACTACTCAAAACAATGCACCACCCCATAATGGTTGATATAGACCCATATCACCAGTCGTTTTTGCTATCGCACCAGTTTTTGAATCATTACATTTCACATGTTCCCAAATAGAAGTTTAAATCACACCCTTTTATACCACATAATTGGCTTAGCCGGCATCGGTTGGCTCTTTGACATATCGAGTTGCCGATAATTTTTCAAAAAGGTCTTATAATAGCGTCGGACTATTTAAGTGGCCGTTCATTTTTGAGGCGACCCTTAGCTTTATGCATTGCATTCTCTTTTTAATTCCCTCTTCCACTCTTGATCTCTCGATACATTCTGGCTTTCTTCAGATCAAACTTGGACGAATAACAAAGAAGTTAATCCATCAAGTAAAGGATTCTTCCGATCTAACTAATTTTGATCGCGTATTTCGATCAACTCACTGATATTGATTGTTTTATCCAGGAAGTTCAGCTTCATTCATGATATTCTTTTTATTTAATTCACCACATTGTTATTTAATTTCTGAATGAGAACTTCGCTCTTCAGGAACATGTGAATTAGTGGGCACTCGAGTCCGTTAAGGTGACACTGAACTTGTAGTTGAGAGTGTGATCATTTTACGTGGTTGAAACAGGATATTTTTTGGCTGACTGACTTTTGACTATTTTGTGCCTGTAATACGATATAACACAAAGTTTCGCCCAATTGACGCCTGTATCTTGTCGATATTTCATAGTTTATACCAGAGTGCACAAGATTCTATATTAATAAACCGAGCAAACCCAATCTTCATGCTCCACAGTTTGTGTAACGCTAACGCAGTCAAAACGAAACCACGCACTGCAGCTATCACAGGCTACCATATGAATTATATGTGGGGCATTCTCTGTCAAATCGGCCACCCCCCCCCCCCCCTGCACATTTCATTTTTGGAGGTAAATAAACTTTTTTGGGCTTAAAATTTTGCTTAGAATGTCTACTTTTTAATACCATATGGCGTTTTTATGGCGTCCTTGAATTTTCAAAATGGCGGACCATATCTGCTAAGGAAGTCTTTAATTTTTAATAAAATTGATATAAAAACGTAATTTTAACTCTGTTAATTTACTCAAAAATGTTTTTCGTGTCATAGATTACAAATTTTTTATTATTTTTTTTCAATTCCAAGATGGTGGATCCAAGATGGCCGCCAAAATTGGCAAATTTTCGACGTTCTTAAATATCATTAGAAACATGTCCTAGAAGGTTTTCGGGTTCGCTGATCACGAATTTGAGGTCAGAACTTTAATATTCAAGATGGTGGACATAAGATGGTGGTCGAATATGGCCGAAAAAGGCTAATTTTTCGATATTCATAGAAATGAATAAAAACTCGGTGTAGGGAGTTTTCGGGGTCGGTGATCAATAATTTAGGATAAGAATTTCAAAATTCAAGACGGCGGACTAAAAATGGCCGACATAAATGTCAATTTTTCAACGTTTTTTGAAAAAATATCTAAAAATATCACTTTTTATCGAGAATCTGGTACTTTTGTGAGAGAATTTTTAAATTTTGCCCTCAGATTCGTGATCAGCGACCCCGAAAACCCCCTAGATCATGTTTTTATCGATTTTCACAAATATTGAAAAAGTGACATTTATGGCGGCCATCTTGGGTCCGCCGTCTTGAATTTTCAAATTCTTATCCTAAATTAATAATCACCGACCCTGAAAACTCCCTACACCGAGTTTTTAATCATTTCTATGAATGTCGAAAAATTAGCCTTTTCTCGACCATATTCGACCACCATCTTGTGTCCGCCATCTTGAATATTAAAGTTCTGACATCAAATTCGTGATCAGCGACCCCGAAAACCTTCTAGGACATGTTTCTAACGATCTTTAAGAACGTCGAAAAATTTGTCAATTTTGGCGGCCATCTTGGATCCGCCATCTTGGAATTGTAAAAAAATAATAAAAAATGTGTAATCTATGACACGAAAAACATTTTTGAGTAAATTAACAGAGTTAAAATTACGTTTTTATATCAATTTTATTAAAAATTAAAGACTTATCCTTAGCAGATATGGTCCGCCATTTTGAAAATTCAATGACGCCATAAAAACGCCATACGGCATTAAAAAGTAGACATTCTAAGCAAAATTTTAAGCCCAAAAAAGTTTATTTATCTCATAAAATGAAATGTGCAGAGGGGGTGGCCGATTTGACAGAGAATGCCTCATGTGTAT
Organism: Tipula helvola; assembly: GCA_963556165.1. Lineage (NCBI taxonomy): Eukaryota > Metazoa > Arthropoda > Insecta > Diptera > Tipulidae > Tipula > Tipula helvola. The sequence goes on from OY744483.1 coordinate 152,759,966, forward strand.
CTATTTTTTCACATAATGCACAGCTGGAAACTGGAGTTGGAGTCTCTTTAGCTTTTCGAACGGGTTTTCTCCTTGACTCATCTGGATGAAACCTGGTCAGTTTTCTTTCTTGACTCATTCGGATGAAACCTGGTCAGTTTTCGACATGGTTGTGAATTTTCGAATAAAAGAAATTTTAAAACATTGTTGAACTTCAAATGAAAATATTCGACTTTGAGTAGCTATTGTTGTGGTTTATTTTGGGCAATATACCTAAATTATTTAATTTACTGTTTTGTACCTTACACTTGGGAATGAGATGCATATCAAATATTAAATAGTGGGCTATCTCCATTACCATATCTTGGATTTATCCGATTATTTATAAAGTTGGGCATCCGGACAATTCCTCGACCACATTGAAACTCTGTACCCAGAAAATAAAGTGAAAGCTTCCAATTTTGATTTTGAATTAATTTTGAATTAAAAGCGGATATCTAGAATAACCGAGGCCATGTCACAGAGTAAAAAAAACGGTCAATTTTTAAATAAAACATTTTTTTTTTTTTTTAGAAATTTTATTTAGGAACTAAAATTTTTTTTTATATTTTAATTTTTGTTTTTTCGTCACACAAAAAGTTACAGTTAATTTATAATAAAATTAAAATTTTAAAATTTATATAGCTAAACGTAAAAAATTTAAATTTTTCTTGTTCGAAATACATTTCCAATTAAAATTCACTAGAGTTAGATATAAATTACAAAAATTTGTCGTTTTTTTTTTGTTGAATATTGAATAATATTTTTTGTACATTCCTTAAGTTTAAAATAATTAAAAAAAAAAAAAAACATTTTTAAAAAATGCGTTATATAATATTCCTGAAATAATTAAGCGAAATCTCTATATTTATATATTTGTTTTTTGATTAGGTAATTAATATTACATTATAAATATTGCTTTTAATTATTTTTAAAAACAAAAATAAAACGGTTAAATTAATACAAAAAAAAAATAAAAAAATAAAACAATTTAATAAAATGTCGAATGGCTCAGTCTTACTGGGTTCAGTCGATTTTTTGTTGTTACTAATATTTGATTATAATTTTTTTAAATTTATTTTTTATCATTCGACATAATTATATCATATTTATTTATTTATTTTAAAAAATAAAATTTAAAAAAAAATTGTAACACCAATTTCGTTCATTTATTTATATTTGAAACACAAAACAGCCCTTTATATTATGGTTTATTAAAATTAATTAAGAAGATCGATTAATTTTTTCTTTGTATTTTATACGAAAATTTCGCTGGCCTTTGGCAACTGGTTTAAAAAATAATAATATAATAAAAATTACAATAATAATAATAATTAATAAAAAAAAAAAAAAATATATAAATTTAATATGTATAAAAAAAAATTAAAATATTAATTACTGGCTTTTTTATTTAATTAATTATTAATCAGTCTATATAAAAAAATATTCTTTAAATTTGACTATAATTAATTAATTTATATATTTTTTATTATATCTCTCTGGCACCTTATAAAAATTGATTTAGTTTAATTATATTGCAATCATATTATTATTAATGGCACAAAAAAATTATAATTAATTTAATTTAATTATTAAAAATTTACTATTTACGTACTATGAAAAAAAAAAATTCAGTCTATTCGATTTAAAAAAAAAAAAAATTGATTAATTTAAAAACATTTGTTTTTCAGGCAAACTTATTAATTATTAAATTATTTTTAAATTTTAATAAAAATTTAAAAATTAATTTTTTTTTTTTAAAGTTTCATTCAGTCTTACGTCAGTCTTATTTATAAGATATTGAGGTAGATTTATATTAATACGTAATAATAATAAAACTATTAAAATTTGAGTTTGATATGGCATGCGTTATTTTGCGGCACCGCAAAGATGCGCAGTAACAATAGCGTCAAGCTATTAATGTTTTTTGTGTGACACTTATAGTGTGCATTCGACTTGTTTATTTTGATTCTTCTTGCGGCCAATTATTCTACAACGCACATGACACATACCTTAGCGATAAAAAAATTACTCATAAATATATAGGCTCTTTACACAATACTACTACTCCCTAATAAATTTGTACAAATGTTTTATGCGGATTACATACATCCCGGGCATCTGGTGATGTTTCCACCATGACGACAAGCCTTCCATCCGGTAATAATGCAACATCACTGGGGCGATCCTTTTCATCGATATTGGTTGGCATTAATGGTAATGATGATGGTCGAATTTCAATCGCCCACAAGAATTCCAATTGTGAGGAAAATATTAAGACACGTTGATTTTTTGAATCGGCAACAATAACGCGACCATCATCGTCACAACATATTCCGGATGGGCGGCTAAATTCATGGATTCCATTTCCTTCGTGTCCTTTGGTCGATAAAATTTTTGTAAGCGTTGAATCGATCAGCAAAAGACGATGATTTTCGAAATCGGATATGATTACATCCCCCTGTGGTGTGAAACATACACCACGCGGTGTTGTAAGACCTTTTAGTGAACGGCTGTGGTTAACACCGTCAAAACTAAAGCGTGAAATAAAATGTCCATCTGGATTGAACAACTGTATTCTATGATTTCTTGAATCAGTAACTAGCATTTCTCCTTTGGAGTTTACAGCAATATCCCATGGATATTGAAACTGACCGCAGTCCTTACCGTAACTACCAAATTTAAGTATGAAAATTCCGGTCGAGGTGAAAATCTAAAAAAGAAAAAAAAATTATTATTATTAAGGCCTTGACAATCGTAAAATACTACTCACTTGAACACGATGATTATCCTTGTCAACGACGACAATACGATTTTGTGGATCAGTACTAATCCCAGCTGGCAAATCAAATTGGCCATTACCCGTACCCTTGCTACCGAATTTCGACTTAAACGTACCATCCGAATAAAATACTTGAATACGATTATTGCGGCGATCGGCTACAACTATATTTCCATCTTTGTCGACACAAAGTCCCCAAGGTCGACTAACTTGCCCATCTTCGTGACCATCGAAGGCGAACGACGTGCTAGGCCCAACGGCTGGTTTTGCGCTAACCTGAGAATGATATCCTGGAATACATTGTCCAATAACGGCCATTCCTGGTATGGGACCAATTGATGGAAGTGAATTTGGTGAAGTGCTTAATACGGATTTGGCTCCATTCGATACCTGATCCCAAGCCGATATCGGGCGTGATTGATTTGGTGTTGATAAGGCGCGAACAATCGGGCGTCTTGTTAGTAAATTATTAGCAGGCGGTATCATTGGTGGGGTAATACTATGTCCACTTCCGCCAATTCTTTGGTTTACCATCACCACGTCGCCTTGCATTCGAATTTCCTGGAGCTGTTCAAAATTTGGCGTTACAAATGAAATAAACTCCTCTTTTGGTTGCAAATTTTTGTACATGGCGGCAAATTGTTCCATTTGACTTTCGCCTCTAGTCAATGTTTGTACAACTTCCATAGGAGTTAATGAACCATATGAATCGAGTCCTTTTGCTAACATTTCCGATGTTTGAGCCAAGCCAGCGAGAGCCGCACGTAATCCGGCCATTTGATCAGAAAGCGTAGTAAGTTTTTGTTGACGATACTTATCAACCTTCTCGAGCAAAACGCGTTCACGTTCCTCCGCGGCCATAATAAAATGTCGCATTGCCTTACGAATACGGGAAGATGATTCGAGTGCATCACGTTCAACTGCTTGAGAATATTGTACCGCACGATCGATACTCGCCTTAATATATTTATTACCCAATTTACCACTTTCAATCACCTTTTGAATTTGATCCTTTGCCGTTTCGGCCACATTCGCAATAGGAATGCATTTGTGATCCTTATGCTCCCACAATGTACACTCTTGGCATACAACTTTTTTACATGATTCACACACATAACGTAGCACCTCACCATGAATGTCACACTGTGGATCGTTGGTATGTCCATTCGAACCATTTGATATGTTTGCTGATGATCCGATCGGGGATATTGTCGCCAATGGTATTACACAGTGATCACGACTGAATGTATTGTGCTGATGTAATTGTACGCAGTCGTCACACAAAATATCATTACAATCAAGACATCGATTTGTTCCATTATTATCACATCGACCACAAATTGAGCCCAACAATGAAATGCAATGGTGTGAGCTGGTCGATGAGCTAGTTTGTGGCGATGTTGATGGTGTTAAAGATACTCCGCCAAGTAAATCATGGTTACTATGCATTGGAAGCGAACCAATTGCGCCCAATGAATTTCCTATTAGATACTCATCTTTGTGCGAATCATGCGAAGAATAAGTATTTTGTGGAACATTCATCGGGCCTGAGGATACCTTTAATGAATCGCCCCATCGTGGCAGTGTATTTAAAATGCTCGAGAATAGAAAATGATCTGTGGTATTAGTTTCATTGCCACTACTATTTGTTGCTTTTGTACCAGGTGCCGTATTCGTTGAAGATTTCAATTGTAGGGAATTACCGTTAGACAGTAATGCCATGACTATTTAGAGATTGTGTACTGGTTTATATTTCGTAATTTAGTCGGTTGTTGTTGTATTGTTTTAAACTGCAATGATTGAAAAAAAGAAATTTAAGATTTTTGAAGAAAACAGGTAGAAGAATTTTTTTTTTTTTTGGTCGGATGCATTCTACATAAAAAGGATAAATACGCATTTTAGGTTTTGAAAATAACACAAAAACGAGATGAAGAAAACAATTTTTTTTAAATTCACGGTCATGACTAATAAAAGCAGGCAAATACAACGATGCGTATTATAGGAAAAGATTATTGATTTTCTAAAAAAATTTCGTTTTATATTCCCTCCCCCCAATTGGTCCTTTTTCATTATACATTTCGGTTGTAATGCGTATAAACTGCAATAATATGGGTAAGGGTGCGTAAATCAAAAACAACCAAAAAATATTCTACCCTCCTATTGTATATCCATGTGTAGTATATATATTGCGTTGTTGTTGCCTTTTCAATTTTTTTTTTTTTTTTTGCTATATTATGCATCCAACAAAAATGTTATACTTAGGGGTAGTCTCGTATTGGAAGTGTATATGTATATGTGCGTATTTTTCCATAAAATTTGTAAATTTAATTTCATTAATGGCCGCGCGCTCTACTATTTTCTAGAATCAATATAAATTAGAAATATACGAAGATCTATAATACATAACGAAGCCAATTGATGATCTTGATCGATCATCAGGTGTCTCGCGGGGGACATGCCACACAAATTATAACAAGAGATTGATTCTTTGTGATCTCACATTACATAAAAAACAACAAAAATGGAAAATAAACTTCCGCCCTTGCCTTTGCTTCTCAACCACCCGTACTATTTGAAGTCGTGAATGTGATGAGATCAAATGATCACCACATGTTTTGATGTGAACAAAGAATAAAAAGAAACATACATAATTGCAAAATGGTAATGATCGAGTTACGCGCAGGTTTCTACAACAGCAGACTTAATTTCAGAAAACTGCATTTCTTTATGTTAGTCTGTAATGTGTTCTTAAAACCGTCTGTATAAAGCGGAAACTATGAAGACAGTTTATTTAGATTATGTATATTATATATTGTTCCATACACAATCACAATACTAAAGACGTCGGGTTTCTAATGTAAACATTAAAATAAAAAAATAAAAATTCTAACATCTAATCTTTGCTCGCTCGACAAATAAATTGAAGATAAATTTTTATTTTTATTTTAACAACTTTCTCGGATCGGTAAAAATTGCAGTTCAAAACTAGAATAACTGGATTTTCGGATATTTATCGAAAAGGATACGGCACAGTAAAAAAAATAAACAAAACCGGTCTCCTTTTCCTCCCAAGAGCAAACGATTTAAAAATAGAAAGGAGACATTTAAGATAATTTCTTTGTAGGTACCTATAATCATTCCTCATCCCTCTTAATAAAAGATCAAGGAAATGGAAAGATTTAGATCGTATACGGAACAAGGAAATTTAGAAATTTTGATACCCTCTCGTCTTCCATTTAATTTTCAAAGAAGTCAGAGACACACAACACACATACACATTAGAGCACGGTACATAAGATACACCGGGATTGTGCGCACCGCAATGATAATCATTGTTGAAACGTATTCTGAACGCCGGTTGGAAAAATACTTACAATTAATTGGTTTTTGTTTTTGCGTTTTAAATCCAATAGATTGTTGTTTACAATTTACAAATTTTATTTTGTTTTTAAATCACAAACACTCTAATCTTCTAAACTGGAAACTTTTAGTAACAAAAAAATTTAAATTAAAAATAAAAATCGTAATAATAAGTAGTTTAATTAGTGAATTAATAATTTATCGAGACCCGTAACAAAACATTTGTTTTGCTTGTTGTGTTTTTTTTTAAAAAACTTTTGATGTTGCAGTTAAAAAATGATTTTCTTCTTTTTAGTTGTGCTCATAGCACGCACGCACATTCACTTTACACGGTTTTCGAAACTAAACTAAACGGGGGCAAATTTTTATGTTTTTGGTTTATTTTCAGTTTTTCAATTTTTTTTTTTTTTTTTTTTTTTTTTTGTATGGGATTTGAAATTGGATGTTTATTGTGTGTGTTTGTGTTGTTGTGTTTTGTTTTTGTAATTTTTTTTGTTAACATTATTTTTACTGCATGCGTATTAAAATTTTGTGTACATATACGAATCTACTTAGGTTTGAGAAAAAATGTGTAAGTGCGGTGGATGCGATAAAATTAGGAGATTAAATCGACTATAGGAGTTTTGGGTTAGCTGTCTGTCTATTCTAGGTTTTATAATGCGGAAATTAATTTCAAAATGTTTGTCAAATTCGCATATGTTTGAGTAGCAGTAATGTTGTTTTGCTTTTAATCATAACATCTGAGATCTTATGGAAGAATGTAGGTCCATTGATTCGGTAAAATTACTGTTTTCTCGTTAGGTTTTCGCTTAGTGCTTCTAAAACAAGTTAGATTCCATTAGGTGCTCTCTAGGTGCTCCAACAACACAGTATATCGTACCAAGATGTGCGTTGTCAGAACCGAGAACTAACTCAGGGTTGTACAATGAAATATTATAATATATTATATTCAGGGTTGCAACATCTCCCCCTAATAAAGTAGATATGGCTCCAGGTATCGAGGAATGATGTTATCCCATGTAGAACGTCTTAACTCGGTTGGAACTGATGGAGATGGAACTTGTTCCTCGTTGGGAACTGATGAAATTTGTTGCTGTTGTGGACTTAGATGAGGTACTTCAAAGTCATCCAGTAATATCTGAAGAGGTAATGTATCCTGTGCTGGTGAGAACCGTCGATGTGACGATCTTGATATTAATTGATTACCATGCGATCTGATAATTTTGTTGCCATCATCAAGAATAATTTTGTACATGACACGTCCTATTTTGGAATGGATTTTTCCGGGAAACCATTCAAAATTATTGTTTTTATAAACCTTGGCTTGCACCAAGTCTCCAACTTTGTAATGCCTTGGTTTAGTTCCGTTCTTTTTGTTGAACTGTTCATTCATCGAATTATTCCGATGATCTGCTGCGTGAGGTTGCTGACTTGGTAGTAGTAGGTCCAGAGTTGTTCTGATTTTGCGATTGAACATAATCTCGGCTGGAGACAATCCAGAAGGTGTATTCGGATTTGGTGTAGTACGATAATTTGATAAGCAAATTTGTAGTGTTTCCTCTATTGACTCTCCTTCCCCTTGAATTTTCTTCAACGCCCTTTTCAGCGTATCGACGAACCTTTCCGCCTGCCCATTTGATTGCGGATGGTATGGGGCACAACGGAGATGTTGTATGCCGTTCCGCTCACACATTAGTTGAAATTTCGCGGAAACGAACTGTGTTCGCAACCGTTTTGGTTGCGGTGATAGTTGGTGTAATGAATATTTCTGGCAATTTCGAATATGCGTCAACAATGACCAAAAAATATAATCCGTTTATTGGACCGGCATAATCAATATGAATGCACTGCCATGGACCCTCGGGTATCGACCATGACCCCAACGGTACCTTTGTAGAGGTCTTTGCAACACTGGTGCATTGATTACATCCCTTGACCAAATCTGAAATATTTTCGTCAATTCCAGGCCAGTATACGTAGCTGCGTGCAATAGATTTCATGCGTTCTATGCCTTAATGTGCTTTATGTAGTTGATGCAATACTTTCCGTTGATACATGTGTGGAATTACAATTCTATCCCCGAACATCAGGCAATCGCCGATAACTGATAATGATTGTGATCGTTTTAAAAATTCTCTGACGTCCGTATTGGAAATCGATTTTGGATTTGGCTATTGAGAATTGACGTAACGAATAACTGTTTGAAGTATTTCACATTGCCGAGTTGCCTTGATTATCATCGAATGCGTGATTGGCAAATGACTGACTGTATCTACCTGTGAATTGCGCAGATCAACTTCCAACTGAAGCGATGCTATTACGTAGTCCTCGTCCGGTTTCAATTGTGCACTTATTAAACGTGAGAGAATATCGGCGTAGCCGAATTTATCCGTCGCGACGTACTCAATGTTGAAATCATACAGGAGTAAGGTACATGCCCACCTTTGAAGTCTATTCGCAGTGTAGACAGGAATTCCCTTCTTTGAACCGAATATTGATAGTAGAGGTTTATGGTCCGTTTATAAAATAAATTTCCGGCCATAAATCATCCGATGAAATTTAGTAACTGCGAATATCAAGCCTAATGCTTCTTTCTCGATCTGCCTGTCCCCATCTCGGCTTTCGTTAGTGACCGAGAAGCATGGCTAACTGCCTTTACCGAACCGTCTTCATACCGGTGATATATGCAATCACCGATCCTAGTCTGACATGCATCCGCTGCTACCACTATCTGCTGATTTGGGTCATAATGGGTAAGCATGAGATCAGACTTAAGTATTTGTTTGAAACGTTTGAATAATTTCTGACAATCAGTCAGCCAGTCCCATTTAGCGTCTTTTTTAAGTAAGGCATCGAAAGGGCGTCTTAGCTGTTGCATATCTTTGATGAATTTACCGTAGTAATTAATTGCTCCCAGATACGACTGCAACGTCTGAATGTCCTTTGGTGGAGGCATGCGTGTGATTGCTTCCACTTTCCCTGGATCTGGTCTCGTTCCGTTTTTATCGATAATTCGACCCAGATATTTAATAGATTTCATAAAGAAATTACATTTATTGATTTTGATGATGAAGCCAAAATCTTTAATACGCTGAAGTATTTGGTATAAACGATTTTCGTGCTCTGCTTCTGTTCTACCACAGACGATTAAATCGTCCATGTACGCTGCTACCCCTTCAAGGCCTTCCACCATAGTGCTCATTATTTGCTGAAATGCACCTGGCGCAGCTTTGACACCGGGTGGCAGTCGATTAAATTTGAATAACCCACGATGTGTGTTGATTGTAAGCAATTCCCGTGACTTTTCATCGACTTCTACCTGAAGGAACGCATCACACAAATCTATTTGACTAAAGACTGTGCCATTTGCCAGTTTTGAAAAAATGTCATCGGGTAGCGGTAATGGGAATTGATGAGGCTCGAGTGCATCGTTTAGACCTGTTGAATAGTCTGCACAAATTCGAATCCTACCGTTGCTTTTTTTACACAAACTATTGGTGCGGCCCATTCGGAAAAATCCACTGGTGTGATGATACCCAGTTGTTGGAGACGATCCAGTTCATCATTTATTTGTGTTAATGCCGCGTACGCCACTGGTCGTTTCGCTCTGAATACTGGTCTTTTATTTGGTTTGACGTGCAATGTGACTTGTGTTTTCGTGCACCGTCCGAGAGTATCTTTGAATACATCCGGAAATGATGAAATCAGTGTTGTTATCAGCTGCTGGTCTGAACTGATGCTGTTAATGTATAAAACGTTGTATATCAATCTGAGCGGCACATCCCAGATGTTGAATTTATCAATCCAATCTATTCCGAATAGATTCAGATTGTTATCGCCTGATACAAAACATTTCCCCGTAATTGTAGTGTTATTGAATTCCATATCACATTGAAATTCCGCTAACAATTCAAGCTGTTGCCCAGATGCACTTGTTGCTGATTGATTTGTTTTTTCCAATGTGGGCTCACCAATTTCCTGCCAAATTGATTTGGAAATAATGGTAATGTCTGACGCTGTATCCAGCTGCATATTCATTGAGACATGGTTGATTCTTACATTGATGAATTTGCGCTTTGCAGCCATATCTCCATTCACTGCAAAAATTCCTTTTGATTGTGGCACATTTTTGTTTTGATTTTTAATATGCGCTTGTTCGCTGTGTTGGGTACTACAACAACCGTTATAACCTTCCTTATGCCCCACCTGTTGGCATTCCCGACACCGATGTTGTTTGTATGAACAGTCGGCTGTGAAATGCATGCCGCCGCATTTCCAACATGGCTTACTGGGTGCTGATTGGCGTTTGTCCGTGTGATGATTCGGATTGGGCTTATTTTGGTATTTGTTTTGACTGTTGAAATGTTTTTTCTGATCTGTCCCTGAATTATGATGGTGACTGTTGAAATGATTCTTCGGATTTGCCCCTGAGTAACTGGCGTTGACTACTGATTTTTGTTGATAAGAATGATTGTCACAATTCTCAATCATTTTTGTGTCTTTTTGAGGTTAATGAGCTGCTGGGCTTCTGTTATCAACTTCTCTAGTGACATTGTTTTGTCTGCATCGATTCTCGACAACAGTTTTGTTCGGATGTCTGCGTCACATGACGACCTTAACCCACTTGTAAAAATAGGGCATTTGAACTGATCTGCTGTCAAATTCTTCAGATCGAAATGCTCGCAATGCCGGTTTATACTCGAATCGTAGATTGAACAATGATTTTTTCGGACCGAAAATGTCTTTTAATTTTGCGACAGTTTCGTCAAATGAGAAATCACGAGGGCTTTTCGGTAAAATGTAACCCACGTATTTCGTATTTGTCATGATTCGATGTGTGTAGTTTACGTAAAAGCAGCCTCGTCTTCACTCCATCGTCCAAATTTTCACCATCTACCTTGAACAAATCCTCAAATCTTTCATACCATTTGTCGAAATATTTGCCGTCCTCCGGATCATGGTAAAATTCAACAATCTAATTCGCAAGATTATGAATTTGTTGAACATCGTCATTTTTTGTATTTTTTGCCAAATGTTTGATTATGACGTCGTGTGATTTGAGCATTTCGGTGATGGAACTCAACATTTTTTTGTAGCTTCGTCCATCTTGTTTTTTTTATATATATTATGTGTATAGAAAAAAATCGCGAACACATTTTTTTTTTAATTTTATTTTTATTACTCCGTTATCCTCGTCGCCAATTCTGTTGTAGTTGTTGTTTAAATTAACACGCTTTTAATTAACACTCACAACACAACTTTATTAATATATATAACTTCTAATTTACATTTACTTTATTTTAACCTCACTGTATGACAGCCAACAACACAGTATATCGTATCCAGATGTGTGTTGTCAGAACCGAGAACTAACTCAGGGTTGTACAATGAAATATTATAATATATTATATTCAGGGTTGCAACACTTTTGATGACTATTACCAAATACACTATACGCTATTTACAATTTCTTATTTTATGTACACCGGCTGCGGTCAAATTCTCGAGGAAATCCGTTAAATTCGGTAAATGCATTTAGTTTTTTTTTATGGAGGGTAAACGAAATAAAAAAAGGTAAATGTTTCACGTTTAGATACTTTCTTTGTTGTTATAAGAATTGAACGAGTATAAAATAGAAAAAATGCGTAATTTAACAAAAAACGAACACTAAAAATCTGCGTTTACCGTAGTAAATGATTTACTCGAGAATTCGACCGCAGCCACCTTAATTAAATGGAAGATTTGTTAATTTTTAATTTTTCTTTTAATAATAAGTCAGTAATTAAAAAAAAATTAAAAATTATGATTGATCTTTTATTAACAGTACAAATACCCGGTAAATGGTCACCTCTAGCACTGATGAAAGCTTCAGCTTGTTTTTGAGCACTTTTCATGACGTGGGGCAGCCTTTCGGTCGAAATGTTGAAACCTTCTTGCCAAATGTTGGCTTTCTGATCGGTAAGAGACTATGGACCATTAATGTACAGCTTGCTTTCCAGATAGCAACTCAAAAATAGGGCATTATTATTATTATTGTTGAAAGGCTATGTGGGCGTTCTGCAACCTCGCACTACGACCTAAAAGATCTATTGTACGCGATACTATTTTATTTATTTATTTATTATTATTACCTACAGTAAATATATGCAATCGGTACCTAAGTAAACATACAAAAAACAAAATTTAACAATTATCTAGACAGAAATTTAAACAACCCGTTTTTAAACGTTGCCATGTTAAAGTCGAAAACATCGTAAACTGAATCAAAAAGCCGCGACATTCTCAAGACTGATTCTGAAACTGCAAAATTCGTAGAGACATGGTCAACATGACGTAAAGAGCGACCGCGCAAACAGCGTATGGGAGCGTAGATATTGAACCGAGCAAGTAATTCGTCACAATCTATTCGGGAAGCCAGAACATGTGAACGAAGATAGCAGATGTACGTCTCGTCGGTGATCCAAACGTTGTAGTTTTAATAAATTACAACGATCATTTTAAGGCAGGAGGATATATTGATGCACTCGCTCAGTGGGTAATCCACGAAGGTCATACAAAACAAATTGCTTTTGAACCCTCTGAATCCTATCTGAATGGCACTTATAAAATGGGGAACAGATCTGAGAAGTTTATTTTAGAACTGAACGAACAAAGGATATTTACGAATTTTCAGTGTGAGCGGGTCGCAAAAGTCCTTACAATTGCGCTTAATGAAACGTAGCATAATGTAAACTTTTGTAATGTATCATTACCATCAATGTGTTTAGTAAAAGATAGATCACAAGAAAACGTTATGCCTAAGTCGGACATGAACAATGGAATATTGGCGAGCGCATCCGAGAGAATGATAAAATTCTGAATTTACCCACATTCAGCAACAATTTGTTATTAAACGACCAAATGCAAAAATTAATCAAGTCATCTTGCAATTTTACACAATCAGCAACCTCATTAATTCGAGCAAATATTTTCATATCATGCGTAAAGCAGATACTGTGCAAATTCAAAACACTCAACAACATCATTTATAAATAACGAAAATAAAAGCGGACCAATGTGATTTTCTTGAGGAGCTTCTGAGGTAACACGAAATAACCGAGAACTAAAATCATCAGTCTTAACAAATTGGTAACGATCAGAAAGGTATGAATGCAACCACTTAATAAGGATGAACTGACAATTTAGTTTATCCAGCTTATCGATAAAAATCGAATGGCCAATTTTATCGAAAGGCTTTGAAAAATCGGTGTATACTACATCTGCTAGTTGCCTATGTTCTAGTCTACTATATAAATGTTCACAAAAAAAAAACTAGATTAGTCGCCGTAGACCTATACCCGGATAAGAACAAACAAATATTTCTGTACCATGGATTCGGATAGTTTTCGTATAGCAGAAAGAATAACGATTCCGCAATAGTTGCTGACTTCATTTCTTTTGACAGATTTGAAATTCGGACGGATGAAAGATAATTTCCAGAGATCATGAAAAATCCCAGTACGTAGGCTATTATTAAAGATAATAGTTAGTGGAGGGGCTATACTCACTGCACAATTGTTAATAAGGATGGGTGGAAACCCATCCTGTCCTGCTCCCTTATCAACGTCAAATTGAGATAACCCATCATAGACTTCTTCTTCCGTACATTTTGTTACATTATACCGCAGGTTCTTCATAGATAGACTCGAAAAAATTGGCAAACAAATTGGATATATCAGAGGGCTGACTGGCGAAAGAGTTCTGAAAAGGCATTGGGGTAGGAAACCCAACAAACTTTTTTTTACCATTTATGAAATTCCAGAATTTCTTAGGATAGGAAGTTAATTCATCTTCGATTTGCAAAATGTAGTTATTGTAAAGGAACCAGTTTAAAGTTTTAAACTCCCTACGAGCAGTGTTGAAGCTAGGATAAAATTTAACACCGTGTAACATATATAAATTATGAAACTTATTACGAAGTTTTTCAATACGAACTAGCTGTCTGTTTATTATACCATGGCTCCCGATACCGAGGTTCATTTTTCACTGATGGAACATATCTTTCAATACAAGACTTGAGAAGCTCGTTGAACAAAAAAACACTATCGTTTAAGTCTCCTCCTCGTTCTAGCAATACCCACTCCGAATCGATAAGAAATTTGTTTAAAGAAACGTAGTCAGCGTGTTTAAAATCAAAATGAAAAGAATTACTAGAAGTACACATAGTATTACAATTCTCCTTGAAAAATGTATATCATAATTGGAGTACGATATATGCTCGTACATCCAGTGAAGTTCACACACGGCGAGAGCTCCAAATACATAAGGTCAGTTGCCAATTTCCCTCGACTGTTACTTATTCGGTTCACCTGCATCAATTCTGTGCTAGCAAAATAATCAGTGACTCCTAATCCTATTTGGTCGATGGAAGAGGCCGTGAAAACTCCATCAAGATCAATCCAAGTAATATCAGGAAGATTGAAGTCACCAGTAACAATTAGTTGTTCACCAACACGAACCAATAATGAAATTAATAATTCCCAGATAATATTCCAGGGTAGATGCACAGGGAACATATGCAGCTACCACAAGGATGGATGTACTGGCTACATTAATATGTACAGCAATAACATCATAAGTTGGATGGCATGCAATGAGCTCGTTCGATATCGAACATTTAATAGCGACCAACACACCTCCCCCTCCAGACTGGTACAAAAATCATGTCGATCATTCCTGTGAACGACGTAAGCCATGTTTCCGAGATAATGATCACATCGTAATCATTGTCAAGCACGCCAAGCAAAAATAATTTAGTTTTACCTCGATTGCTAGAAGCATTATGGTAGTACATCGAGGTAAAAGAGGTTTGTCCGGAACTTATTGACTGGTACAGCTGGTATATCCAAAATTTCACACTGCAGGTTATTACTTGGGACAAATTTACTACTTAGTAACCTCTTATAATTAATTCTGCTGACTTGTTGAGAACAGCAGTTGTTCGAAACTTCACCCGTGGAGGCAATGTTGTCCGAAAATTTTTATCGTAAAACTCCCGAATATGTACATCGGTTGGCCAAGTATTAGGTCTAGGGCCTTACGTATATCAGCTTTTATGCCCAATTTAAAACAAACATACTCTTGAGATTCGATATTCCGTTGTTAAGGCACTAGTTTGTATGCTTTACAGTCTTCAATCTCTAAACAAGTTTTAGCCATATGAACGCAATTTCATTTTCGGAAGTATCCGGATCAAATTTTGAGACGTGTAGCCATATTGTCGGTACAATGAACTTTACAACAACATTTTTCGAAAATTGTCTGGTACCACAAATAGTTTTTGTGCCCAGATTTTGAAGATACTTGTTCCCAACTGCAGGCACGACAACACTGGAACTCATTGAGGACGAAGTCACCTTATCAGAAAAGTTCCAGTAGAGGCCGGAGGATTTTTCATGGCTGGTTGTATGACCGAAGGACTGATAGGCATAACAGCAGGCAATGTAGAACTAGGTATACTTTTTACGCTTTTATCAGACGTAATCAGAGAAGCCGAATAATTTTCTTCGTCGGATATAATCCGTAAAGCCGAATCTTTAGTTGCTCTTGATGTGGTAGTCGTACTTCTAACTTATAAAAATTCACAAAACTCGGGGAAAAAAAACAAACGTCAATACCATTCGAAGCCCACTTACTATCTGGGCTCATTGCTCTCCCTCCTAGATGTTTACTATAGCATTTACTTCTGCTAGAAAGACTGTAGCATTGGGACCCAAGGACATCGAGAGGGCAGTCCCACTCCCGTATATTCTTACTCCTACCCCGTCTACCGTTTTGATTTTACTCGTACGAGTTGCTGGGAATGCAAAGTCGCCTGTAGGTCACCCAGCTTTGGAAGACTAAATAAAATTGGAGGATGCCTATGGTATCCAGAGTCCGCATACTAGTCCGGACTGATTACCTATGAGCAATTCATCCTTCGGCAATTCATCTTTCGGTGTTCCACCTTAGATTAGGGTTTTTTGTCAAGGATTTCTCCTTTAGCGCCGTACTTTAGCCTGTGCCAAATGGCGACGATGTGCCAAATGGTCTTAGTTACTAGTGGTTGCCCCGAGGAGGCAGCACGTACACTTGCGAATTGTGACCAGGTACTAATACATGACCAGATCAACTCACGGTATGCGCACCCTAAAGTTAAGGAGCTGGTATATTAATCTACTCAACTTTGGCCACTCCCCTCCAATAGTCGCCAAACCACCAAAAATATGGCATAATCATGTTGAAAATGAACGCGTTTCCCCATGCACAAAAAGCAAACCGGCATTTTAAACCGTCTAATTGATATCTATATAATTGATATTTTCAAACTGTATATCAATATTCTTGAACATTTATTCTCCCTAAAACAAACCGCATCTAGTCCGACGACTGAGTTAATGATTGTCTGACAGATGTACCTTAAAATATCTGTGTCGTGGAACATCTTACAATTAGTCAGGCGGTATTTCCGTATGAGGACCGATTCAGGAATTTTACGGTCTTTATATGTCCCGTGTTTTGTTAAACTTATTCTGATATATGGTTAGGTCACTTTACGGCCCAAGCCGTCGGTAAATATACACAGTCAATACATGTTACTATAGAAGTGAAATAGCGGACCAAATTTGAGAAAGTTGAAGTGATTTATTCGTTCCCATTTATAGTTAAAAGTTTAGTGTAGTTTTTGATGAATTTCAGATATCCCTCGGTTAAATTTGTGTGTTTATGATTGAAATTTTTAACCATGTACTTAAGACAAATCTCATTTGTTTATTAACCCTTGGTTACTACACAAAATAAATGTTACACGTTGATTATTCAAGGGTCTGTCTGACCCTTCCATAAAAACAATGTTTATTTTGTCAACGTGACCCTGTCACTAAACGGCTGAACTAACCCACCCACCATGCGCAAGCGCGAGCGCAATACTGAGAATACACGGACGGAGAAGTAGGGTTGTCTAAGAGTTATTGTGCGAACGGGTTAACGTTAAACGCATAAATACCAATTGTTGCTGAATTCAAAAATGTAGCTATGTATATAATAATCAGTTGCCGTGCGATAGTCTCGCAAAAATTCGAGAACGGCTCGACCGATTTGGAGCATTCTTTTTTTGTTTTGCTCGTCTCAATACTAAAAACCGAAAGAAAATCGAAATTTGCGTTCTTCAATACTTTCTTGTTTTATTCGTTTCAATACTGCGGTGGTTTAGAAAAAAAAAAAGAAAATTCGGAAAAACCCAAAGGAAAAGCCGGAAAATCGATAAAAAATCGTAAAATAGGGCTAAAACCTCATTATGTGATCAGAACTTCGGTCTTCAAAATTAAGTCAGTCTTCAGCTCAACCTCCAAAAACAATATTTGTGTAACGTTTGGTTTAAATTGGTCAAGGCGTGTGGATTTGTTTAAATTACAGATTTTACAATGGCCAATCAGGATAAAATTTATCTAATTCATAACGAATTTTAGTGAAATTTGACATCCGCGAGAGAAGTGGGATTCTACAATAATCTTTTGATAAATTTAGTATAGCCAAGTGGGATGGAACTTGCCTATTTCCTAACCGATTATTATGAAATTTGCCAAGTTCTGGTATATGGCCAAGTTTTATTGAACTTGCCCATTTCTCATCCGATTAAGATGAAATTCGACATGTGTGTTGAAAATAGGATTCTAAAATGATTTCTGGAATATGGACAGTTAGTATAGAACTTGGCTATTCCTTAATCGATTATGATGAAATTCAAGATTTGCGATGGAAAGGTGATTCTAAAATGATACTGCTAATTCCAAGACTTTACACTACTGTCAGTAGATTTAATTTTTCAGCACGTGTCCGCCACACATTTCATATTTTTAAATAAGGCCAAACTTACAGCTCTGACAGTAAATACTCAAGAAACATACCCCAATCCCCAACGTTTAAAGCGGAGGATTGGCGAGAACAATTTGTAGGCGAACTTGAATATTATTTCGAATATAATCTCGATCGTTAAGCAATTGAAATAGTCGTTTACGCTGCCTCAAAGTTCAAAGACATTTCAATAGCTGCATGATTTACAGAAACCTCATTATACAACAATTTATAATATTGGCATATTCCTCACAACCTCATCCAAAAATAATTTTTGTGTCACGTTTCCTTCAATTAGTTGGAAACGACAAAATTCATCATAATCGATTAAAAATAGCTAAGGTATATCCAAATTGCCCATATTCCAGAATTGTATCTAAAAATAATTTTAAAATCCCATTTCCAAGGCATATAACAAATTTCATAATAATCGGTTAAGGAATAGCCAATTTTTGTCAACTTGGCCATATTCCAAAAATTATCCGAAAATTATTTTAGAATCCCATATTCATCGTAGTTGTCATCTTTTACTAAAACCGGTTATGAAGTAGTCAAACTCCACCTCTATTAGATATATTAAAGAACTTCTCCCAAAAATTATTTTAGAATCCCATTTCAAACGCACATGTCGAATTCCAGCATAATCTATTAAGAAATAGACAAGTTCTATCATACTTGGTCATATTCCAGGACTTCATCTAAAAATAATTTGAGAATCCCATTTCCATTGGAAATATTGAATTTCATCAAACTCGGATAAGATGTAGAATCCCAATAAAATTTTTATAAAATAATTCACAAATCCCCTGTTTGTCCCGCAAACGGAACTCAACTCAACCCTCAAATCAACCGCAAACACTACGCCAAACTCATACCTCAAACCAGCATATATAAAAAATTGGTTAACTATTCACTACATCCTAATCCAACCCCAATTCAACTCCAACTCAACTTCAACTCAACCTGCAAATTGACCCCTAACTTAACCTTTAAATCAATTCCCAATTCAATGCCCAATTCAATAATCAAACCAGCATATTATATAAAAAAATCGTAATTATTTATAAAAGCAGGTAATTTGGATCAATTCGTATGGCAGGTCCAATATCTCTTGACATACAGTCTCCAAAAGCTTTCCAAATCTCCAACTTGACCATAGAAACAGATTGGCGAAAAAAAATCCAAATCGGACAAGCCGTTCTATAGATACCATAGGTCCAGACATCCAGACGTCCAGACAGACGGACGGATATTTTTTTTTTTTTGCTCTTTCAAACTCAGGGACTTTCAAAACGTCGAGAAAAGTGGTTTTGGACCAATCAAATTCCATCATTTTTGACAGAATTTCAATACTTTGGTCTTTTTAGATCGAAGTAATCAAAATTTGCGTTTTTTATGGAAATTTTCTCGCAAAAACTCAAGAACGGCACAACAACTGGATGCGCTGGGCATAACGTTGAAAGATCTTCGAGACAGTCAAAATATTTATGGTGGAACCATGATTCTGTTGTCCGGTGATTTTTGTCAGACTCTTTCTGTTATTCCAGGTTCAACTGCAGCTAACAACTAAAGGCGTGCTTGAAATCATCAAATTTGTGGCGGCATCCGTTAACTATCCGATTGACGACTAACATGCGAGTGTCTTTGCAACAAGAACGACCTTCAGATGTGTTTTCGAAGCAACTTTTGGACATTGGTAATGGAAAGAACGCAGTTGACATCTTCGACCTGATTCATCACATTTCCCACTGATTTCTGCCAGTCGACCCGAATCGAATGTAGAGCTCATTCGACGTGTTTTTCCGAACAATGTATGTAAATGTTCATAACTTTAAAAATCATAATTGGCTGAACGAAAAACGTAGTTTACCGCAAAGCTTTGCATTGAATTTCCATGATTTTTGGATTAAGTTCTGGAATATGGTGAAGTATGATGGAACTTGCCTATTTCTCAACCGATTATTATGAAATTTGATATCTGCGTTGGAAATGGGATTCTAAAATGATTTCTGGTTCATCAAAGTGCTTGGATAGTAATCGGCACCCGAAACAGATAAGATGTCGATTTTGCTTGTTTGTTTAAAATTCGGATCGATCCACATTAAAGTTATTTAAATGATTTCACCTTCTACTGTCGAAATGTGGTTTAGGCAGGGACCGTGTTACCTATATTTGGCAATACCAAGGCTTAAATGTCCACAAAAAAATTCGACCAAAATCGTGCTGCTACACGGAAGGTGATTAATCTGGTGGCGGTTGCGATTTCGCAACCGTTTACGCCATAAATCTCCATATGTGTTTTCTTCAATGGTCTTTTGATTTGCTTGGTTTTGGTTGTTATTTTCCAATCTGTACTTGGATCATCCTCGACTACTGTGAGGAACCTGGGATGTTGGTTGGTGGTTTGATTGATGGGATTCATCGTACGATGATGGTATTGCTAATATTATTTTTAATTTAGCTTCTAACTCAGTTTGATAGTTATTATAGAATTTGTTAATCGAATCTGTTTCGGTCCAATATGGATGAGATGAATTATTGCCAAAGAAGTCTTGCTTCATCTCTCGATCGGTATTGGTGAATTCTTTCCAGATGGTTTCCATCTGATACAGTCTTTTCTGCAGGTAATCCTTTATTTTAATTTATCCTTGTTGTAATTAGTAATGCTTTTTTGAAGTTGATCAAAAATAGCAAGTTGGGTGTATAGATCCTCCATTTTTTATTGCCTAGGTTTTGCGGTGTTGATATGGAGATCTTTAAATTGACTATTTTTGTTGAGTCAACTTTTTGTTGGTATCTCGTGATTGTTTGTCGCGACACGAGACACGAGAACTGTTTTTGTTGATCTCACTTTTTATTGATCTCGGTTTTTAGTCTACAACGAGAACGGCTGAAGTTCTGGATGTCCACAAATCTGGATTGAATACTAGTTTTCACTTCCAATTGGCACCTGTGCTATTAAAGGTAGTCAGTGCAAGACATACGTTGTTTGCTGGTTTGTGGATTATATTGAACTACTCCGAGTTGTAGCGAAAGATCCGGCTCGAAGGATAAATGATAAATCTCACCCTATAATATTCGAGCCATAAATTTGAACGAGTAAGATTTATACAATAGACTAAGCTACTTCTGTTGATGTGAAGTAGTTAGAATGTAATTAAATAATGGTTTTATAACTAGTCAGGTTACCACTGGTGGGGCTAAACTATAGTTGTAAAAGTATGTTAATTAATATAATTTATATAAACTACTTAGGTTATAGTTTTGAAAGTAGTTTTGAACTTATGTTGTTGTTGTTATGAATGTTATATGTTGTTATGTTGTTGTTATGAATGTTATAAGTTTATATAATTAGCTGTCTTCCAATGGGACAAATTTGCTATTTGCAAGTACTTATGAGTAGCCCTTCAATGGAGCGGCTATTTTAATAATACATATAAAAACATCTACACAGCGATTTAGTATGAGTATCTACGAGTAGTTGCAAATATTGGTGAGTAGTTTGCTAACGTCAATGGAATACAGGTATTGCAATCAGTATATTAAGATTGAACAATGGCTTAATTTTTCTTTTTTATTTAGGTTAAGATAGCTTTGATTATCTTCCCTTATGATAGATGTTGTTGTTGTTCTTGGAAAACCTAACAAGTCGCCAAATAAGAAAACATCATTCAGGCCGATTTCCCTACTTCCCACAATTTTAAAATTATTTGAAAAGCTACTACTCAAGAGGTTAAAACCAATAATAGAAGTAAGAAAACTCACTTCTCTTCACAAATTTGAATCTGATTGATACATTTTTCAATGAGCGAAATTGTTCAAATTAGTTTTATCTTGGAGAGGTCTTGTTTTTTGTCATATTCTTTAGGAGTTCCCTAATTTCTAAAGGGTAGTTGTTTCCCTCGATTTTTGTGTTTAATTTTAAGGGTATTTTCCCAAGCTGATTGCTGTATATAATGATATAATGGCAAATTTATGAACTTCTTTGTCTAATTGCTCCTCGGTCTTTAATGGCCCCATTAAGTTAATTTTTTCTTCTATCGATAGTCTAAAGGATTCCCAATTAGTGTGATTATTTACTAGAAATAGGTTTCTTTCTTTCTGAATGATTTTAGGAGTATCGAACGATCTTAACTCCTAACTTAATGTTAGGAGTATCGAACGATCAGAGTTTAAGTCCTAGCTTACATCCATTTGTACATAATTTACAGATTTTTTGTTTTGAAGGAATCAATCAGATCTGGTATTTTGTTTGGATCAGTTGGCCAGTAGGTTGGTTCACAACTGCATTTTCTGATAGTTTTTAGGAATTCTTTAAATTTAGTCGTTATTAATTTAGAGCCCCAGTGGACATTTTTTTGCATTCAAATCTCCTCCAAGTACAAATCGTTGTCCTAGTTTACTGAGGATCTCGAGATAATCTTTTTCTTTCAATGAGTGCTTCGGTGGGCAGTAAATAGATTTATTTTTGGTTTTGACATTAACAGCAGTTGCTCGTATTTCTTCTTATTTCTTATTTTAACTCTTCATAGTGATGAATATTATTTTTAATTATAACAGAACTACCTCCTTTAGCAGTGTTTTCTGGGTGAATAGTGTGATATATTTGATAATTTTTAAATTTAATGATTGATTGTCTATTGAAATGTGTTTCCGTGATGAGGCATATGCCTATTTTTTCTGTGTCCAGGACCACCTGCAATTCTTTTTGATCCATCATCCTCGGTTGCATTATTTCATTGGCATTCCAGGCTCCCTTAGAACTGTATTCTACTTTCTATAAACGCTCATCAAACGTACTGAGTCTACTTAAAATTAATTCAAGTGTTTGATTTATATTTCTGATTTTCAGCAGATTTTCCTTGATTTCCATTACTCACTCACTCATGAGTAGTTTCCGACACTCTACGATTTACTTCGGGTTGGTTCTTTCTGTATAAACATGAACTTTGAACTTTTAGCAATCACATTTTTATTTTTGATATTTTGTAGTTCAGTTCCATAGCAACGCTGCATCGTTTGCGTAGTTATCCGAATGGTTTTCTTCTTCTTTCCTTGTTGCAATATTTTTGTGTATGTCCACAGGCTTCACATTGTGGTATAAGCTTAGATCTTCTTAGAGGCTGAATAACCACCTTGGACCCCAAGGTGTACTTAATTTGATAAATTGTTTCGAGATCTTCATCAGTATCGAAGGTCAACATAAACATGTTGAGAGGTACTTTGCCTCTCCGTTTTAGCTTAATTGATGCTTCAGTTGCCTTAAATCCTTTTGCTTTCAGGTCATCAATTTTTTTTGTTTTTTGGTTTACACGTAGAGTGTAGGTTTTTAGCCATAACTCTTATTGGTTTGGTTTGTTTGCTTTTAAACGTTCAAAGCACGCTTTTCTTTGTTTAACATTTTTGTCATTTTCCTGTAAGTTTCACCATCTTCCAAGTTTATTTTGATGGTGTTTCCATTCAACACCTTGGCATTAAACTTATCGGTAGTTTGTTTTAATTTTCTCATACAGTAAATCATAGTCTTTGACTTCATCTATTACTATCGATTACTATCGATGGTGGTGGAGGTACTTTTTTTGGTTGTTTCTGGATAGTATTTGGAACATCACCTTTGAATTGCGATGGGGAGGGCGTGTTATTCCGTACCCTTTTTTTTGGCTGGCTTTTAATTCTTATCAATTCAGTTTCTCGAGCTAGTTCGTCTTCATCCGTATGGTACTTTTGTTGACTTGTATTCTGGTTAGGAGTAGAACAGATATTCTCCGTTGGCTTTAGAGCTTCCTCATACGCTCCTGCTTCCATGCAATTGTATCATTCAGTTGCTTCTTTATATTGTTAGCTTCAACTAATGCATTATTAGCTTTACACAATTTATTGTAAAGATTTTCTTCGTTTGTAGAACGACTGTTGTTGCCGCTGGCCCCACTGGAGGGACTACCATGTCTTATTGGTTAATACAATACTTTCTTACTCCTCTGGAAGGGATGTGAAGTATCCTTTTCTGTTTCACTCAATTTAGCTTGTTTATTCACCATCATGTCCTGGGATTTGTTAAAATAATTGTAGTATTGCAATGGCTGATCTCCCACAGGATCCATGAGACCGCCCTCCGATGAGAGTAGATTTACCTGAGTAACAGGTATACCACCTGGGGTATTAGTTTCCATATTTGTTCCACTCATTGCTTATTTATAGTGTACTGCACTCGCCTCTAGTATTTAGCCGATGTTTCACATCGTTGCCCGAGTGTTAACATGTGGAGGTTACTAGACACATTTGGTTCTTTCTACATAGTTGCTACTCCTACCCTATTAAGATGCACCCAACATCCGCTAATTGTTTAATATAAACAAACTTAATATTAAATATAAACAAACCGGAATCGCACATCGCACAATGGAACCGTTGTATTACCGTGGTGGGTTCCTGTCGTACCGTTTGAAGCCATTCAAAAGCCACGGAATGAAGCATTGCAGCGTGTAAATAATGCCATACATCCATCTATGTATTAGATGAAAAATCCAAAATCCAATGTTTCAAGCGGTAAATAAATCACTTTACCAGATGAATTATAAGGTCTGAGTAGTTACTGTTACCAATTTGACTTCAAAGATTTGATTTTTATGTTAATTCTCACCTCGTCTTACATAATCTGCTACGAATATGACCTTTTGCTCAAAGTAGATTGTGTAAGTGGGGTTGGTTTACCATTCTAAAATTTTTATAAAGAAGTAAATAAGATAAATAAAAAATAATAATCCAGCACAAGATAAGTATTGTTACGGTGACACCTAGGATATAATAGAATAAGTTAATTGATAGCAAAAGATGTACTGCACTAAAATGAAATTTTCGATGATAAAAACTGTTCTAAATGTTTCTAAACTGTTCTTACCGGAACAATCATGAAATTTCGAGAAGTTTTGGTTTGAGTAAAGAGTGCACGAATTCGAATTAGAAAATTAGCATTTGGTAAGCGATAAAGTGAAGATTAAATAGAAAATTAAAAAGTGATTTAAAAAGTGTTCTAGTGCGAAATAAAAGTTATAGGTGAATAGTGGAATTGTGCAAAAAGTATAACAAGTGATTTTGGAAATTTTTGTTCATAAGTTGTTTATTGTGTTGTGTTAATTTTTGGTATTAAATAAATAAATTCGTTGTTGATAAATTGAAGAGTTGTGTTTTATTCACAATCCTGTGATACGAACCTTGATTGACAAGGCAAAAACGTAGCAATTGATGACAGCGATTGTGAATAATAAAACAAAGAAAATGATTCTCACCGAATTAAGAATTCCAGAATTAAAGAAGAAATTTGAGAAACGGGGTTTGACCACTGGTGGTACTAAAGCAGCTTTGTAAGAGCGACTACGTGAGGCTATAGCAAATATGGTATAGCAAAAAACCAAGTGTTTCACATTTTCGGAAATTTGGTGCAATTTGCTATGTACACATGCCAGACAAGAAGCGGCGAAAGCTGGATGCGAAGGCTATTATAGCCATTTTAGTTGGGTACGACGAGGAATCGAAAGCGTTCAGATATTACAATCAATCAAATGGAAAGGTTGTTATCAGCCGTGACGTAAAATTTGTCGAAAAATTCGACAATTGGTATTTTGATGGGAAAAATGAAGAGAACGTGGCGGAAACAACCCAAAGAGGAAGTAAAAACTACGTAGAAGATACTTGTTTCAATGCAGGTACAAGTATGAGTAATCATGACAGCGAATTATATTTCAATGGGATCGATAATTCTGTTGAGTAAGAACCACATCGTATTGATGTTGAAAATCTATCTAAGGTCCAACTGAAGGACACTGAAGAGGATACAATTCGCAGCTCGAGTCGTATAAATAAAAGTGTTCGACCGAAAAGGCTCATTGAAGAGATCAACAAAGTTGAGGAGGAGATATATGAGCCGAAAATGTATAGACAAGCTGTTGTGTGTTCTGAAAAAGAAAAATGGATAGATGCGATGAAAGACGAAATTAAATCCCTACAAGAAAACGGTACATGGGAGCTTGTACCATTACCATCAAATAGAAAGTCTATTGGTTGTAGATGTGTTTTCAAATTAAAAGCCGATCCAAATGGTGAAATTAGCAGATAGAAAGCGAGATTGGTTGCACATAGATTCTTGCAGCAATTCGGCAGTGATTATTATCAAACATTTGCACCTGTAGTAAAGCAAATGACAATGAAAATTCTGCTTTCAGTGGCAGCGAAATACAGCTAACCACGACACATAAAATGAACTACCTTAAAAGTCACGTAGAAGGGTCAGCTGGAAAATTACTGAGTCATTTGGAATCTACTGGAGACAATTACGATGCAGCTTGAGAGATTTTAGAGAACCGCTTCAACAACAGGAGATTACTCGTATCTATAATTTGCTTAACACTTTACTGAATCAGCATACGAGCAACACGGAGTCGGCTGTTGCGATCAAATGCTTACATGACACAAGAACCGAGTGCCTACATGCCATAAGGAATACAGGCATAAATATTGAAACATGGAGTCCTTTTCAATTCAGCTTGTTAAAAAAATGGAACGACAAGTCACGACGGCTATACGAGAGCTCTCTAGAAAACCCGAGAGAATTCCAAGAAACAAACCAATTCTGGAAATTTCTAGAAAGGCGTTTCCAATCTTTAGAAGCAACAAGCAAGATTTCAACCACCATCGCTAAGACGCGCATTCGTAACTGCCACACAACCAAGTAATATTTGCGTATGCTGTCAGAGAAACCACAAGACCGAATCATGCCAACGTTTCAAAGATTTAAGCATTTCTGAAAGAAATCAGATGGTCATGCTGCACAATTTGTGCAGAAATTGTCTCAGCCAAAACCATTCGACAACAAGTTGCAGCATAAAAACTGAGTTGTTTTACCTGCAAAGGCAGACATCATTCGTTGCTACACGTAAAAAATCAGGAAAACAGTATTGCAAAACTGAACATCTCAACACTCGACAAGAATAGTGGCCCGGTACTTTTAGCAACAGCTCTAGTAAAAGTACAGAATATGTTCGGTAGTTTTACTCTACTACGAGCACTGATCGATCCAGGCTCACAGGCTACTTTCATCACAGAGCAAGCAGCACAACAACTAGGCCTGCCAAGGACAAGGGTTCTAACTGAAATTTCCGGAATTTCAGCAACAAAAAGACATAAGTCCAAGATTTCCATCGATTTTCAAGATCGAAGCTAATGCTTTAGTTCTGGGAACTATCACTAAAACACTTCCAGACAAGAACTCATTGAGTTTAGATAGCGAACTACAAAAAGAAATAATCCTAGCCGATCCTACTTTCGATACTCCCGGGCCTATTGATCTTTTAATAGGTGCGCCGACATATACGGAGAAATCATTTTAGAAGGCATAAAAAGGGATCCGCATCATAAGTGCATAGCGCAAAAATCAGAGCTAGGATGGATCATATCTGGTCGTCTAACTCAGACCAGCAGCATTTCAGTCACCCGGTTAAATAGCCACGTCACATTGGCAGATATAGACAAGCAATTAAAATGCTTTTGGGAATCCGAAGAACTGTACTATGAAAAGACTCACAAGCGATTAACAAATGGACGATACGAAGTTCGGATGCCGCTTCACAACAACAAACTCAAAGAAGTGGGAATAGGAGAATCTCAAATTAAAGCAGCAGCTAGATTGATTCAAATTAAAAAAAGATTCAAGAAGGATGAAGAGTTTAAGAATCAATATCACAAATTCATGAACGAGTACATCCAGTTGGACCACATGGAACTAGTTAAAGATGACACAGAAAAAGATTCTTCTCGGGTTTACTACATGCCACATCATTCCGTCATAAAAGAAGATAGCACAACTACGAGATTGAGGATAGTCTTTGACGTTTCCTGCAAAACAACAAAAGGTACATCACTAAATGAAATGATGCATGTAGGTCCAACATTACAAGACAACTTAACGGCAATATTGATCAGAAGGAAAAAACATCGTTACGTGATTGCAGCAGATATTGAGAAAATGTTCAGACAGATCAGAATGGCCCGCGAAGATCAAGATTTTCAACGAATCCTCTGGCGATCTGAGACAAATAAGCCAATAAGCAGCTATAGATTAAAAACTGTCACATACGGAACAGCGTCTGCAACTTATTTGGCTACAAAAACGTTACAACAATTAGCCATGGATGAAGCGTCAAGATATCCAATTGGTTCAAAGATTGTTCAAAACGATTTCTATGTGGATGATTTTCTATCTGGAGCTAACACAATCGCAGAAGCAATCGCTGCGAAAAAGGAAATACTGAATCTCCTTTCTGGTGGAGGTTTCAACCTCAGAAAATGGTCCAGCAATGAAAAGGCGTTATTAGAAGACCTGCCAGAAAATCTGAAAGAGACAGGACTCCATACTATAGAATTTAGTGATACAGTGAAAACACTTGGACTCCTGTGGAACTCTTCTACAGACACCTTTCAATTCAAAATGGTTTTGCCAGAATCCACAACAACGATATCCAAACGAACAATCTTATCAGAGCTTAAGGCTTTTCGATCCGCTAGGATGGTTAGCACCAGTGGTGATCCAGGCAAAAATTCTACTTCAAGATTTATGGGCTTCCGGTGTAGGATGGGACAAAAAACTCCACTTAAATCTTGAAAACAGATGGTTAAACTACAAAATGGAATTACCACGGTTAGAGGAAATCAGAATTCACCGTTGGATTAATTACAACAGTAACGCCAGAGTTGAACTACATGGTTTCTGTGACGCCTCGAATCAAGCATATGCTGTAGTAGTATATAGCAAAATAAACAACCAAGTCACAATAATTGCTGTTAAATAAAGGTGGCACCGTTAAACCAAACAATATCACTACCAAGATTAGAGCTGAACGCCGCATTGCTACTTTCTAAATTGCTCAAAAATGTCAAACATGCGTTGAACATCAACAACAATATATCAACATTTTGCTGGAGCGATTCCACAGCAGTTTTGGGCTGGATAGAAGAAAACCCACAATACCATAAAACTTTTGTGGCAAACAGAATAACAGAAATACAAGCCATCATCGATCCTGTCCAATGTCATCACGTGGTCTCTAATGAGAATCCTGCTGGCTGTGCATCTCGAGGATTAAACCCAGTTCAATTATTAACCCACAAAATTTGGTTTTGTGGGTTAATAATTTGTTTTGTTTTCTCCCATTTGAAGAAAAGCATCCGATAATAATACCCAGATGTCACAAGCTGTCAAGTTTGCTTATCAGAGAAGCTCATATAAAAACACTACATGGTGGCAATCAAGCAACTTTAGCACACCTGAGAACGCAGTATGGGTAATAAACGCCAAAAATACGATTCGTCACACTATACATGAATGTATAGTCTGTACGAGAGCGAGGAAATTGGCGTCGCACCAACTAATGGGCATGTTACCAAAAGAACGAGTAACACCAGCACCACCGTTCACTAACAGCGGAGTAAACTACGCTGGTCCGATTAATATAAAATTGTGGAAAGGCCGCTGTAACAAAACAACAAAGGGATACATCTCCATATTCATATGCCTAGCCACGAAGGCAATTCATCTAGAACTTGTAAGTGACTTTTCAACAGACGCTTTCTTGGCTGCATACCGACGATTCATTTCAAGAAGAGGAATTTGTCTGAACATATTCAGTGATTGTGGTACAAATTTTGTTGGAGCAGACAAACAACTACAAAGACAGGCTCAGATGGGAACTGAGTGACACTTTATACCCCCGGGAATTCCTCACTTTGGAGGAGTATGGGAAGCCGGAGTCAAGTCAACAAAACAACACCTCCGCAAAGTAATTGGAACTCTTACACTAACTTTCGAGGAGCTCTCAACACTTCTAGCTCAAATAAAGGCATGCTTGAACTCTAGGCCACTAGCCCCCCTCTCAAACGACTCAGATGATGACGGGTTTTTAAGTCCGGCACATTTCCTGATAGGCAGGGCCATCATAGCAATGCCACAACCTGATATGGAGGGTATCCAAACCGTTACAAGATGGAATTTGCTCACCAAGCTCAGTCAAGGATTTTGGAAAAAATGGCATATGGAATATCTCTCACGACTACAACGAAGGCCAAAATGGTTACAGAAACAACCTAACATTCAATTGGGAGAACTAGTAATCCTCAAAGACGAACAACTACCTCCTACGCACTGGCCACTAGCAAGAGTAATTGAACTTCATCCAGCACAAGATGGTCTTGTTAGAGTAGTCACGCTCAAATTTAGGAACAATACGTTTAAAAGCAATATTACTAAAATATGCCGCCTACCAACAACTAACGAACCAAAGGACTACACCAACATGCAAAACAAGAAGAATGATCCAGTGCATGCGGTAGTTACTAAAGATACAAGCACAACTCAACAATTACCAATCCCACAAGGCATAGATAAAACAGTATCAGGAAGAACAACCACGCAGATGAGCAGTCCGCAGTGTATAGGAAATAGACTACCACGGCCCGGAAACGACAACCAGAACCAAAGAGTGCAGCCTTACAGACAACCAAAGAATTTAAGTAAAGTAAATCATCTTGCACTAGCATTACTCTCAATTTGCTGCATACTAGGACAGGCACAAGCTCTGATCAAGGTTACCCCATTTAACGACTCAACAGGAATATATTTCGAGAATTTAGGCAAACTTGAATTGGTAGCCATGAAGTGGACATTAGTGATCTATTACAACATGACGAACTATTGGGAAGAGATCGAAGCGTTTAAACAAGCCCAAGGCGAACTGGGAGCAGCTTGTAAAGCTTGTCTGCAGCAACTTCAATGGCAGCTCAACAACTTGATTGCAGACAATGTTCTCCTATTAACAAGCAATAAGGAACGTCGACGAGTGAAGCGCGGTTTAGGAGACACAACAGGCATTATCTTAGGGACATGTTTGGAATTCTTACCCAGCGCGAAGCAAACCAGTATAAAACCCAATTCGAGAATATCAACAACAATGAAAAGCATTTAATGGCATTAATGAGAAACCAGACATCTATAATCGATAACACAATCAAGCTGATGAAATATAATTCTAATCTCACAACAACATCATTGAACAATTTAATAAAAGATCAACAGAGGTTAAGATTAGAGATGATACAACTAAACGAATATCGAACACACGAAGAAAGGATTCACCTGATATTAATGAGCGCACTAGAGTTGACCTTAATACTAAACAACTTAGAGGATACGCAACAAAGTCTATACTTGATATTATTTACTATGCACATCATAGCATTTTGCATACATCGATTCTCGCGCCGTCACAATTAGAAAACCAACTGCAATTTATTCGTCAACATACACCAGCATCAATAACCATTCCTGGCCATAACATTCATGATCTCATGCATATATGTATATCAAAGCATGAATGTACGTAGTAGGGTAACACAACGAAATGAGATAATTGAGATTATCATTCCGTTATCCTTTGCAACGGATTATAACCTGCTAGCTGTCTTCCCTGTTCCGGATATTAATCATACCAGCACTCAATCACACATCGTTACATCAACAAAATATCTAGCAATACAGCCTTCAGGGGTCCGGATTAGTGACGATAGATGCTGGTTGTATGCTGAGGGACGACCATCTCTTTATCATCGCTATCGGCACAGTACGTAATCATATTAGCAAGACATTTGAAAAATCATTTAATATGTAGCGATCAATCTAAAGGAATTCAGTTCGCAAATAAAACTCAAAAAAACCGATAATCTTAATCTGATGCCAGCAATTGAGACTACCGATTTGGAAAGGGAGCTAGAAGTGATAAAGGAAAAGGAACAACTGCCAACAGAAATGAATCATCATGATGTTCATCATTACACGGTATCCTACTCAACTATAGGAATCTTAATAGTACTTTTCGTCATTTTTTATTTTAAAATTAAAGCGAAAGGTCAGGTTCTAATACCGCCAGCCCTTCCTCGACCGGATGAAAATAGTGAAGTGTAAACAGGAGGCTACTCAAAACTCTACTGCCCGGAATATGTTGACTCTTCAACATTCCAACATTTTAATTTTCACCAAATATGAAGTTTTGGTGCATCTATTGTGCTGACGCTTAACTTCAATTTATAATAATATGTATACTACAAATACATATTTTGATTTTTTACTTTATATATTTTGTGCTGACTTTGGAAATTAAAAATTGTATATAAAGCTTAGCATTTAATAAAATAAAGCAGAATTTAAATTGACACCAACTAATTTTGTTCTCATTAATTAATTAAGAAAAGGCCTCACCAGTGGTAACCTTTTAAGTGTTTAAATTTACATAAATCCGATACAAGGGTTTAACACATGTATTCGGATAAGATCCCAACAATATTGTCTCTCATTATAATTTGCTTGACCTCACCCGTGGTAATCTAGCTAATTATTAAAATTAAGCATTTCCAATCTGTGGTTGGAAATATACACTTACATTCGGCCACTACAAAATGTATTCAAATCACTTTGTAATTATTATATACAGACAATGAGAAATTGTAGAAATTATTTAAGACAACAAATGATGGTGACATTTTTCAAAGGAATCTGAATTTAATAGAAGAGGCCCAACGTGTTCTGTGACCGTGACAAAAAAAAAAAAGATTCAAAAATGTAGAAACTTGTAAAATCCGAAATGCAAGGTCAAATTTTAATTTTTATAAAATCCTGACAGAGCGTTTATGAGTAGAAAATTTAAGTTTTTGCAATTGACGTCAAATTAATCAATTTCATTGTGTAGAACCAACTGATTCAAAAATTGTGACCATTGCAACTCTCGGATCGTATTTAAATTTATTTTATTCTAAGCTCGATTGAATGCACTAAATAATTCTCACCCATGCAAGCATGCATGCATGTATGTATGAATGTATGTATGATTTGAAATTCTAAATGCGTTCTTCTACGCAACATGGAAAACAACAACAACATGCCGTGAACAAAACATAAATAAATAAAAATAAAAACCTTCAAATCATAAAAGTATGCACTAATCGTCGAAAAGAAAGAACGAACAGAAAAAGGGTCTTGCGTCTCTGCATATTCATGCCCTTATGGTAGTGTAAGTAAACTAATGTGTAATTTTTGAATAAAAAAAAAAATACAAAATTTGAAATTTTATTAGAACCCGCACGAATTACTACGCCGACGAAGCATTGTTTTCGTAAATAACACAATTTATAAATTCCCATTGAAACAAAGAAACCTTACATTATTTCAATGAATTGGATCTATGGAATGCATGTAAATACAATATTATTAGAGAATTGATATAAAATCTAAAAATAATTCATTCGTCTTCGTTTGTTGCGTGCATATTTTTGTATAAATGTACGTACATAATACCTAATCAGAGTGTAACAATTTAATAAAGGATTTCATTACCAAAATCTTTACTGCGTCTCAATTATCAAAATGAATTCGACCCTGAGACAGATGAAAAGAAAATATTTTATATTAATTTAACCTAACCTTGAAGATGCAACAACAACAACAACCACAAAAAAATGAAACACAAAATGCATTAGATAAAAATAAAAACTAAAAAGAACAGCAGCAGCAAAACACGCACATAACATAGTACATATCGAATTAGAAATTAATGCGGTTTTACAAACGCATGTGTTTGTGGAGACCATGATCTAGCCCAATAATTGCGGTTCGTTTTTCTATGACGATTTTATATTTATCCATCCTAATTCCTAATCCTATCACATAATTCTCGGTATCCCCATGTTTTATCGGTACGTAAACTTACTTCTAAATTCTTTGTTCTTAATTTTTGAAAAACAGAAAAAAATTCGTAAAACAAATTAAAATAATTCTTGGAATCATTTAACAACAACAAATACAACGCAAAGAGATTCCTAATTTTTATGTTTTTGTTATGATCCCTTTTGTGTTGCAGTCGTCGAAGGATGTTTATAAATTATATATGTATGTACATGTAGTTTGTATTGATTTTCTTATTCCGTTTTAAAAATTTGACGAAACCAATTAAATATCGTGATGCATTTAATTTAAAGGTTTTATAGAATTTTATAAGGTATGCCTAAAATCTTTGAGTAAATGTAACCATATTCAATAATTTTAGCCAAGTTTTATCCAAAAGGTTTTTATAAATTTTTGTTTAATGAATTTACATTTAAGGCAGATGTCACTACGTTTTGATGAAAAGAAAAATTCAATAACTATTTTGAATCACAGTAGCAATGAAAAAAAGCGCGTTACTTGTGGAAAATCGACAAAACCCTCCAGACCAGGTGTATCATAAACGTACGGTTTACGAAGATTTTCTTATACTAAGGTGTTCGTAAACGTTACACAAAAACAGTACGAATATAGTACGTAATGTGTACCTTTGTCACATGAGAAGTGAAACAAATTTGCGAAGACTTGTGTATGTATTAGTGTGTATTAAACTGTTCATAATGTTTACGCAGAAACGTAACGTTTACGAACTGTTTTAGCATAACGATTTTGAGCCACAGGTGTAACATTTACGTACGGTGTGGATTATGTCACAAGTATATAATTTTAAATGAAATCAATATAATACAGATAAATTGTGTTTTAAATAATATTTATTTTTAATGTATTCATGTTTTTGTTTTCTTATGAATATAAATATTTTATATACTAAATTACTAATTATTATTTAATAAGTTATAAATCACATTTTTATTAAAATTAATCTCATAACAACTAATATTCGCGGGAATATTTTCTCTAATAATATTTGCACTGTCACAAATATTATCAATCTCCTTTCGCACATTACTATATTGTGCTTGTTTTGTCATTTTAAAACAAAATGAACTAGCGTAATGTTAAAAAGTAAAATAAATTGAAAATTAAATTTTTACCACAGAAAATGGCGCACAAAATAACAAATACATTTTCACAAGTTGAAAGTTAAAGCAGTTGTGTTATTGTGTTAAGTGTATGAAGAATAAAATCAAAGCGAGATATGCACATACATGGGGAAACTTGAACTGCAGTGTGTATATAGATAGAATGTATGTGTAGTAGTGTAAAAACGTTGTTCGTAAACCGTTCGTAACCTGTACACTGTCGATGTATACATTTTTGCGCCGGGAGGGAATTGTCAAATGTCAAAAATTTACGACTTTCTTAAAAAAAAAAAAATTAAAAATAAATAATTTACGATAGATGTCACCTCATTTCGAGCTGAAATAAAGAAAATATCACACAACCGTTGAAAAACAAAATATGTTTCATTCAGTTATACAGTTCAACATCGAAGCAAATTTCAAGCAGAAAATTTAAATCCCGAAATTTCCATTTTTAATGAAATCGCGCGTTAGCGCTTCATAAAAGCTCTAATTTATATTTTTTTTCTTTATTTATTAAATATAATTTTACTAACCAAAATACAAAATGGCGTATCAATCGCAAACAAATTTCATAAAAATGAGGTTTCCGCATGAGTTAGCTTTTATGCCAGATACGACACAATTTATTGCTAGATCTTATGATCCGTGTTCCGATCCACGATCATGGTCTCTTGATCAACGTGAACGTTCTCAATATTATCTCGAGCTGTTGAGTGCGCCTGTTGAACACGAGGATATAGTTACCGATGGAGATTCACCTCGGAGACTAGGACGACGACGACCGAATCGAGTCCAAGGTGCGGGCGAACCAGCCGGTTCGCTAAGTGATTGTGAAAATAAAGATAAAGAGATTGATGATTTGAAACGTAAATTAAAGGAGCTTCAGGGTCTTAACAATGCTGATTCAGGTAAGCAATCGACAAGCGGGCCCTGCAATATAGATGAAGGTGGTGCTAAAAACCTGGATGACTGCTTAAAACAATTGGATTGTCTGCAAAAAGAGCTCAAGAAAAAGAACATTGCATTGGAAAATGCGTTAAAGGAAGTCGAAAAAATGAAAGGAGAGGCGGGTAAAGATCAAGGTGGGATACAAGCTGGTAAAACGCCTCCTTCTAAGATGAGCGATGAGGATTGCGCTAAGCTTCGGGCAGAAAACGAAAAATTGAAAAAAGATTTAAGCGATGCTTTAGCGAATGTTGACGATTTGAACAAAAAGTATGAACAAGCAAAACGAGAAGCTGCTGGGAAATGTGATCCCGCCGAACTTGAACGTTT
The DNA here is from genome assembly GCA_963556165.1 of Tipula helvola. Taxonomy (NCBI): domain Eukaryota; kingdom Metazoa; phylum Arthropoda; class Insecta; order Diptera; family Tipulidae; genus Tipula; species Tipula helvola. The sequence goes on from OY744483.1 coordinate 152,796,174, forward strand.
ACGTGCAGAAAATGAAAAATTAAAGTCTTATTCAGAAGGATTTCCGACAGGAGCGGAGGGACGACCAATAGAAGGAGTGGTGGTAGGTCGCGCAGAATTGCAAAACCAAGCAGGAGCACCAATTACTACGGTTACAACTGGCCAAGCATTAGACCCAGCAGCAACTCCTGAACAGCTCAGAGATCAAATTTCAAAACTCAACGAAGAAAATGAAGATTTACGCCGCCGATTGGCAGAATGTAACAAAAAGCTAGGTCCAGCTCGTCCAGCCGATCCTGATTCGGGCAATGAAAGTGACGGGCGAGGTGGACGAACCGATCGCTCAGAGGATTGTGATTCAATTCGGCGAGAACGGGATTGTTTGCGCAGCAAATTTTGTCAATTGGAACCGGAATTGCTATGCTTAAGCAACATGGTGAGAGATTTTGAGTGTCTGGAAGATAGATATTTTCAATTGCGAAGCGAGCTGGAAGAACGTGAAACTCGCGAAATTGCGCTGATGAATCGGTTGCAATTATTAATGCAAATGGAGGCAGAGTTTTATGCGCTTCAGAAACGGGTGTGTGAGTCAGAAAGATTATTGAAGCAATATCAAGTACGTAAGTAGGGTTGAAAATATTTGACCGAGCGGTGTTTGTAAAATTCGTTTTAAACATTTTTTTTTTTTTTCAGAAGAACAACTCAATAATGCCAAGCAAGCCAAACAATGCGATCGTGTCGGACTGGGAAGGGACAGTGGCAACGAATCTTCCAGCCAATCCGATTATACATGCGGAGAATCCAGCTCAGCAAGAAACAAAACAATGGCCAACACAGGATTCTCCTGCAGCCAATCTAAAAAGTCCGAGCATCGACGGGAAACCGAGCAGTTTGGTCAAAGATCCGAGCAATGGTCAAAATGTGACCAATGGGGTAAGTGCGACCAAGGGTCAAAATGTGACCAATGGCCAAAGTGCGACCAACGATCAAAATGTGAGCAATGGGCAAAGTCCGACCAATGGGCAAAGTCCAACCAACGGCCAAAATGTGACCAATCAGCAAAGTGCGACCAACGATCAATATGCGACCAACGGCCAAAATCCGACCAACGGCCAAAATCCGACCAATGGTCAAAATGCGACCAACGGCCAAAATCCGACCAATGGTCAAAATCCGACCAATGGTCAAAATGCGACCAACGGCCAAAATCCGACCAATGGCCAAAATCCGACCAACTACCAAAATGTGACCAACGGTCAAAGTGCGACCAATGGTCAAAGTGCGATCAACGATCAAAATGTGACCAATGGTCAAAATGCGATCAACGGTCAAAATGTGACCAATTGGCCAAGTGCGAGCAACGGCCAAAATGCGACCAACGATCTAAAGGCGAGCAACGATCAAAATGCGATCAGAGAGAAAAAACCGACCGTTCAAAATGCGACGAATGGTCAAACTATGGGCAGCGGGAAATGCAACTTCCCGTTAGACGAGCTGATTCAAACGACTCAAGCAACTATTATCGCTGTTCGTACTAATCTTCAGTCGACAAATGATGAAAAAAATTTGGCAAAAAAACTGTATTTCGGTCTCAAAAATTTGGTAAAGTCATACGAACAAAATTATTGCAAATTCCCATGCGGTGACGACGATGAATATGATGACGAATGTAACTGGTGTACGCTAGATTATTTGATTGTGGCCAATGATGAATTCGTCAAGCTTAAATTAATTCAGGATTGTGAAAGTAGCAATTGTAGCCCGAATACCGTGTGTACCCTCCAACTTAAAGTTTTCAATCTTACTTCATGTATTTCGGACCTAAACGACATTATAGACAGCCAGAAAGATGATTTGTCTTTGGCTAAATGTGAAATTGGCGGGTTGGAAGATCAAATCCGGGTACTGCGAAAAAATATCGAGATTGAACGAAACGAATACGATAATATAAATTCGCAACAAAAGGTTCAACAATTGGAGTGTCTAATAAAGACGAAAAATTGCGAAATTGAAAAACTTCAGAGTCGCTTAAAATCAATGGATTCGAATTTGTGCCGTATAACGACCCAATTCAAAGAATTAGAAAATAATTTGGCAAACGCTCGAACCGCTAACAATGTACTGAAGCAAAATTTTAAAGAGTTGACTTCGACTTTCTCCTGCCAAAAATCTGAGGTATCTGATAAAACGGTTGAATTGTTGCATTTACGTAAAAAATACGAATGCCTCCTTTGGGATAATAAAATCATGACTGAGAATATTAATTGTCTCACGGAGAAATTGCGCAATAATGATAACTCGATGAACTGTAGCGCTATCCAGATGAACGAAAAATTAAATCAGTTGATGTGCGAGAATCAGAAACTCAAAAAGGAGGTGAGAATTTTGAATGAGAATTTAAATGAGATAAATTGTTTGTTGAGCGCTTACGAATGTGAAAAACATCGAGAAGTTGATTTGGTCAAAGTATTGGATAATATCGATGCGAGTTTATCGCAATTGAATCAACCGAATTGTGGCGGTGAACTTGATGTTTCGCCCGAATGTCGCGACATGTACGAAAATTTGAACAATACCATTCAAAAGCTAATCAAACAACTCGAAATTGAACAAATGAAAAATGCTAAGCTGGAGAAGCAAATTTGTCGCTTTAAAAAAGATTTGGAATGTCAACCGGACGCAAGCGATTGCCAGAGAAAATTATTTGAGCTGCAGGCGAAATTTGAGCTGTACGATGCAACCAACTATGAAAAAATTTTACAAATTGAAAATTTAAAACGTGAAGTGAAATTTTTATCGGGGCCCTCGGACGACATTCAAAATGAAAATCAAAAATTGTTGAAATGCGTGGATGAATTAAAAATGGAGCTGAAGTATGCGATGGGGCGAATTGAGGCATTTGAAAAATGTGAGTTATTGAGCGAAAGAAATTGCAAATTGTGTGAGCGTAGTTCGCAAACGGAAACAAAAGAACCGGCATTCGATTTGCCCAAACTAAAGTCAATGTACGAAAAGGAAGTGAGTAACATTTCGAAATCGCATTGTGACGGTATGCGAACATTGCAATCATTGCACGAAATGCAGACTGGCGATTTGCGGCGCGACCATGCGACCGAAATTAGCGCGCTACATTGTAAAATTGAAAAGCTACGCGGTCATTTAACGAATTTTGCGCGTAGTGGCAGTGATACAGCCTTGAGTGCCAGACAAAAGCCATGTGTGTGCGCCTGTAATGGAATTCCTCCGCTTAAAAAGAATGTCGCCCATAAGATTGAGGTCATCTGTAAGCGTATATTAAATTGTGGAGTTGATGTAAGCATGTATTTTGTCCATACGACATGAGGTTTTAAAATTCACGTTTATTTTATTTATTTTTTACAGAAACTAACATTTGATGAATTGTGTTACATTCATGAGCAAATTTATACGTCCGCATTACGTTTGCAAAATCTGAACGAGACGGGGCGATCAACTTTGAAGAAACAACGGAGCCAATTGGAAAATCGTATCAAATATATTGAAAAAGAATTGAAAAAATTTCGTAATTTGCTGGAAAAATTGAAAGAGTTGCAGAAGCAGAAACGAAAACTACTCAATTCGGCACCTCCAAACTCGCAATGTGGAACTAAATCAGCTTGCAATTCGTAAAATAATTTTTTATGTGCGTGTGGTTTTTTATGTATGAATAAAATTTATTTATGTTGAATAACGAATTTCTGTATACCACCACTCTCTCTTTATCCAAAAACCAAAATAAGTCTTGGAGCTGCGAAAATTTGTTTGAGGAAAATATTTCAAATGGATTTTTCTATTTTGCGTATTATTATAAACAATATTATATTGTCTAGAGACTAACATGCCACCAATGTAAACAGGAAAAATTTCTGTTACCTCAGTTTTCCTTTCTTATTTTGCTATTTTCTGTATTTTTATATTTTATTCAATACATGAACCGTGAATCTCGAGCTAATTTCGTAAAAAATTAAATTTCCACACATATTACAGCAATAAGATATGGCAGATAATGCAGGTATGAGATTAGATGAATCACAATTTAAATGAAAACGCGCTGCTCGAGTATTATGTACGGTTAATTTCATCGATCGGAAATCCACATAGATTTATCGCAATGTATCGATAAGTTAATAAATTTTAGTTTCGTTTGATGAGGCCAACAAGCTAAATTTGTGAAAATCAAAATATGTAAACATCAAGAGAATTGTGTTTTAAAAATAGAATTCGTTGTGAGCATTTTTCTTGTATTTTTGGCGATCAAAGTGTTAAAAAAAACCTCGTAAATTTGCTTTTAATCGCTTGTGAGAGGCAAGAACATCGATTAGGGTTAACGAGATTCGTTTTTTATTTTCAGTTTGATTTACAGACTGATCTGAAATACTTGTTCATTTAATATTAAGGCAAAAATTGAGGTAGAACTGAATCATCTCTGTATTTATTTAATGTTCGTTTTCTGGGAAATTTTTGTTTTGTTTGGAAATTTAGCAGACATACAAAAAGTATCTTAACATCAACTAATTAATTATGGAAAATCAACAATATCTTCGTTTAGCATGGCAATTGACACCAACATTTTTTTCAATTGACTTTTAGAAATTCGATATTATCACTTGGGGAGTACTCGGAATTTCCGGAATTTGAGGAATCACGTGGATGGATTTTCATTGGCCTGTAAGTTTATTTCAATCTATTTATGTAGGTTATTGCTATTTGGTAAAGAATGTTTTCATTGGGAGTAAGACTATAAAGATTTACAGAGGCATTCTGTCAAATTGTTGTCTATCGTTTTTGGAGTTAGAAGGGCTTTTTCGGACTGCTATCCATGATTTAGGTAACTGAATCTAAAGTTCGAAAAATCATGTCAGTCTTTTGATCTTTTTCAAAACATTGTAAAATTAAGGAATGAAATTAGTTCCGCTTCTGACTGCACAAACCGTTTTGAAATAGTTGGTGACTGTTGTTACTGTGGAGGTAATGCGAATTCACCGATATCTAATCGTAAAAACTTATTTATTTATTTTATTGAATCTTTTTAGTACACGCCTTTACTTCTAGCGAGCTATATAAAATCTGACTCTCTTTTCTTATTTTTTACCTTGAGCTACTATGGTGGAATATAATTCCCCCAAACAACCAAAAAATGGTTAGTACCCTTTTTTGGGTAGTTGTAATGAGGTCACCACACTACTCCCCGCCAGACCGAAGTCATCCCTTGAATCGTTTGGGTGTGACTATGGTACTTCCAAACCTCGTGACTTTGGGCGATTTCTGCAGGTTCTGTGGTAGTTCCGGGCCCTGTTGTGATTCTTGCGGACTTTGTAGCAGCTCTGGATTTGGTAGTGATGGTTGAACTAGCTGCTCGTCCTTCAAAATATGCGCTGGCTTCAATCGATACACTGAAACTTTGGTTTCTCGACCCTTTGCTTCCAGTACGAAGTATTTGTCATGTCGTTCCTTGACGAGGTATGGGCCATCGTATGCGGGTGACAAAGGTGGTCGGACCGCGTCGTTTCGTACAAAAACGAACTCAGTTTGGCGAAGCGTTGGGTGTTCGAAGACGTCCTGCGATGTGATGTGATGCGCTGTGAATGTAGGCTGCAACGCGCTCATATTTTGTTTCAGGATTTTGATAAATACGTGCTGATTGGTTGATGAGCTTTCCGCGAAAATTTCTCAGGGCAATCGAAGATTTGTTCCGTATAACATTTCAGCTGGAGTGGCACCGATATTCTCTTTGTGTATTGTGCGCAGACCAAGGAGAACGATGGGAAGTTGAGATACCCAGTCTTGATTTCGGCGGCATGTTATAGCTGTTTTTATCGTCCGATGAAATCGCTCTATGATCCCGTTTGATTGAGGATGTCTTGGTGTAGACCGCAAATGCTTCGTGCCGCAGAGTCGGTTCAATTCTGTAAAGATTTGCGACTCGAACTGGCATCCTTGGTCTGATGTTATGCATAGAGGCGTCCCAAAGCGAGCAATCCAGCCGGAAATCAGCGTACTGGCGACGCGCTGAGCGGTGGTGTCTTCCATTAGGATGGCTTCGGGCCACCGAGAAAATCTGTCGATTATTGTCAATAGGTATCGATATCCCTGCGATGGGGGCAATGGTCCAACAATATCGATATTGATATGCTCAAAACGTTGAGTCGGCGGTGTTGTTGTCGAAAACGGAGATTTCGTATGAACGCTCACTTTTGCTTGTTGACACGTCTGACAATGTTTGACAAATGTTGCACAATTCTTCCGAAGTCCTGGCCAGACAAATCTCTCAGCTATTAATTTCGTCGCTCGCACGCCTGGATGCGCAATGGAATGGAAATGACTCATCACTGCACTTCTGTATTTTTGTGTGACAAACGGGCGGATGGAATCACCTTGGGAATCGCAGATAAGTGGTCCCGAGACACCCGGAAAATGCATTGACTTTAACTGAAGAGACATCGTATTGCAGCTGAGCAATGCCTGTATCTCTGGATCGGTAGTTTGATCAATCGAAATATCGTCGTAACTCCATTCCTGTGCGATTGTTTCAATCCTCGATAACAAGTCTGCTGTGTGATTATCTCTTCCTCTTATGTGCCGTATGTCCGTGGTGAACTGGCTAATGTAGTCCAGATAGCGAATTCTACGCGGAGTGGCCTTGTCCGATTTCTGCATGAAAGCATACACCAACGGCTTATGGTCAGTGTATATGATGGCATTGCGACCTTCGAGCATACATTTGAAGTGGCGAACACCCTGATATATGGCTAGTAATTCCCGGTCATAGACGGCATAACGCTGTTCGGTGTCGGTCAATTTCTTTGAATAATATCGCAATGGTTGAGCTTGCCCATCGATGGTTTGATGTAGCACCGCGCCGATCGCGTAGTCGGAGGCATCAACGTTTAGTGACAATTGAGCGTTAGGCATGGGATATGCGAGCAAGGTTGCTTTTGCTAAATCTTCTTTACATTTTACAAATGCTTCTTCCGCTCCCACTGTCCATTCAAGTTTACTCTGGTCGTTCTTCACGTTGCCCTTGATCAGATTTTGTAAGGTAATCTGGTGCTTGACAGCATGAGGGATAAACTTTCCGTAAAAGTTTACCATTGCTAGAAAACTTTTTAGCTGCTTGGCGATCGTTGGTTTTGGAAACTCTTTTACGATTTCAACTTTGCTTGGTAGTGGTTTCAGACCTTTGGGTGTAACCACATGACCCAAAAACTCTATCTCATCTTTGAAAAATTCGCATTTCGCGATGTTTATTCGAAGTCCGAAATCCCGAAGTCGTTGGAAAAACGTTCGATAACGTTCACGATGTTGTTGCTCGTTTTGCGAAGCGATGAGAAAATCCTCGATGTATCCAAACACGTATTGTAGATCTCTTGTAGCATGATCAACATACCGCTGGAATGTCTGGGCGGCGTTGCACAAGCCGAAGGTCATGTATACGAACTCAAACAGCCCAATCATGTCTGCCGGCTCTATAGGTATTTGATGGAATGCTTTGTGCAAATCAATTTTTGAAAATATTTTTTTTATTACGCACTGCGTTAGCACAGTCTTGTATATACGGCAAGGGATATTTATCCGGAACTGTTATTGCATTCAGCGCTCTAAAATCGCCGCAAGGTCGCCAGGAACCATCTGCTTTATATGCCGTGCTTTAACAGGAACTCGAACTCGTCTTTTGCAGCTTGGAACTTGTCTGGTGATAGACGACGTGCCTTAGCGAAGACTGCGTTACCCTTGGTGACGATGTGGTGTATCACACCATCGATCAGGCGTAGTGATGACGTTGGTTGGGAAACATCCTTAAATTCGATCGTTTATACTGAACGTTTTGAGCTGTAGTGGAGCACTTGTTAACCGGCATCCCGTCAACTTGAGTGACGTATGCTTATCAATGAGAGCGTTATTCTTTACGTCGACAAGGAGATCGTAATGGGTCAGGAAATCGGATCCGACTATTGGTTGACTCACATCGGCTATCACCAACGTCCAGTGAAAATCTCTCCGTAGGCCAAGGCTTACTTTTAACGTGCATTCGCCGTAGGTATCAATCGGAGTACCATTGGCTGCGAAAAGTTTGACGGCTTTTGGGTTTAGTTTTGACTTCAACTGCTGTGCTGGCGGAAAGACTGAAACATCAGCGCCGGTGTCGATTAAAAATATCTTCTTTGACTCCGAATCTTTAATGAATATCCGATTCAGTTCGAAGCCGTCGTTGCTGGGGGCTGGCAGGTTATCTGACTGTAACCTGCGCCCTATTGGTTTTTTTGTTGTGAAGGGGTATGGAAATTACAGGGATCTCTACATTTGCGAGCATCCATTCCATACTTCCGATGGTATACACAAGTGGTTGGCTTTGTTCGACTTGGGCTACGATGACCTTTTCGACATTCGCGTGCATCGTCTGCGTAACCCACGCGTGAACGACTGTTTGAGCGATTTCTATCTTCTCGATGATATAATTCATCAACTTTATTCGTAAGCTCGGCAATGGCTAGCTGAACTTCGTTTTTGTCAGTAACTTGAGATACTTGGGCAACATGTGTATTCCTGCTGTCCACTGCTTCAATAATGGCGTCAGCGAGCGTTGCCTCGTCGTCGAGAGACACGTTTTCAGGATGCACGGCATTCGCTTTGTTCCCCACTATAACTGCACAAACTTCTGTTGGCATTTGTTCAAGCCAAAAATGCCTTATTAAACTGAGCTGCTCTGCACTTGGATTTCTGAATATATTCCGCATAATGTTGAGCAAGGCTGTCGGTTTTTTCGTCCCTCGTGGAGTTCCGGCTAGTAACTTACGAAGTTGCTGGGTTTCTCTGTCGGCGAAATAGGCTATTATGGCTTTTTTTAGTGGTGCATACTTGTTGCCATGAATAACACTTCTTAACACGCCAGCTACTTGAATCAGAAGATTGGTGTCTAGGGCTGCACCCAGTGTTTCGTATTTTGCTGCATCGTTATTTGCGATATTGCGACGATTGAACCATGTTTCGAGCTGGAAGAACCACATTTCAACGTTATCTCGACTAAAAGTAGGTATTGGGAGTCGATCGTAATAATGTCGATTGAGCGTTGGCTGTTCTGACGTATGCGTCTGTTGTACCGGCTGCTGTACCGTTTGTGGTTGCATATGTGGCTGGTGCATCGTCTGTTGTTGCGCATGTGGCGGATGTACTGCTTGTTGTTCGAGCAGGCGTTGCCTTAACCTTGTTAAGTGCACAACCTGTTGCTCTAATTGCGTGTTTTGAGTTTGCAATTCTTCTAACGTTAACGGTCGAACAGAAATGCCTGTTGCAACATCCCCGGATTGGTTTCTACCGCCGTAAATTGTACTGCAGCGTGGTGGGTTGTGACGTACTTCCGCTGCCTGTGTTTCTGCTACGTTAAATGTGTCTGGTTGTTGTGTTTGAGCAACTGTATTTAACTCCGTTGTCGTTGAAGTTGACACTATTTTTTGTACAACTGCATTTTCAATTTGGTTGATTTCGCCGGTGGTTGTTCCGTTAGAGGGTATGTTTATTGCCAGCTTTGACATTGCTGCGGCTGAAGTAACTATTGTGTCGGTGCTGGATGTAGATTCGCTAGTTGTAGACATTTTACACGTGTCGGCGATGTAATACACGATACACTACTGGTTTATTTGTAATTAACTGCTTCTCTTTGATGTACGCCTTGTAATAACAATTTGTGTTCTCTTCGACTCACTACGTAATGTATGCGTCCTCCGACTTGCGGTAAAAATGTCGCGTAAATTTTGCGTAATAACTATACAACAGAATCATATCATCATCCAGTCACACAACACCTTTTATCCGGCCAAGTCAATTTTATTTAATGCTTATTAGACGTTGTACTTTTTTAGTGTAATGGAATGAATGAAATTTTGTATAAATAGATGAGTAACTAAATATGTATATAAAATCAGAATAACTTTTAACTTCAAACGTGTGTTTTCTATTTTCAAGATTATTAAGATTCCACTAGTGGTAATCTAACTTAATCATAAAATCTAATAAGTTCTAAGCAAAGGCGAGAACTTTACATGGTTCTTCGAGCTTATCGAGCTCAAAATGGAACAGCTACTACGAAACCATCGGTGAGCTCAAAATGGAACAGCTACTACGAAAACAAGGAGAGAATGAGCAGCTGATTCAGATGAACACAAATTACCACAAAGACTAAGATATCAGAAAAACAAAAAACTATCTCGAAAACAGAATCGCTAAACTAAAAACACTATATAGCGAATACGTAGCCATCGATTGTAACGATCTTTGTACTTTCGACGTCCAGGTTATTTTGGGATAGTGCTTCTAGTCGGAAAAAAGGTGGTTCATTTGCCGAAAGAAATCCACAATTACTGGATAGATCAAAACTTTATGCATTACCTGGACATACTATGGTTAGCCCACTCTCCCATCACCGTAATTACAACAAAAAAAAAAAAAAAAATCTGTTACTACACAAATTATTTAAAAAAAAAATCGATCCCCATATCAAATCTACTATACCTTAACTAATGAAAATAACAGGGTAAACCGAAAATCGTTACAGGGCAGGTACGACGCTGATTACCCAAAGTACACTGTACACGTCGGATCTGAGTTGAATTCATATTGGCATGTACTTTGTTCAGTTTTATATTTTATATACATTTCAAGGTTCATTATGTCTGCTATGGTTTAATGTCCTTTGCATGGAAGGTGCCTTAATTCTTGCCAAATTCGTTTTTTAAGCGATAATTCACGTTACCTATTTTCCCGTCTACAATGGCTTTAGTAAATTTCGTGAAAAATTTGCCACATAGGTTGTTTGTTGCATTACTCAAGGGGTGTAGTTTCACAAATACTGTCTGACCGGGTTGGAAACTGACTGGACGAGTTCTGAAATTATATGCTTAGCGTATTTATTAAACGCGTTCTGAAGATTTTTCGTGACATTGGCATGTATTATCAGGCACGGGTGAAGGGGTAATATCCTCGCTGAGAGAATGCAGGTCTCTGAGTAAGCCGATTCGACGCTTTAGTAGCTTTACACACTTCGAATTTTACTATACACTCATAGATCTCTTTGCACATTCCAGGCCAGTAATAATGAGTGCAAATTCGTTCAATAGTTTTTAATATTCCTCCGTGAGAAGCTAAAGGAAGATCGTGTAATTCTCGAATGACTGAAGTTGTCATACTGGATGGCACCCACAATTTCCATAAAGGTGCGTATCAGTCAACTGTGGATCAATTTTGAATCCTAATTTTATGTAGATACGATCATCCTTTATCCGCAATGCTGGATACTTCGCTGTATTGGATATGATTTTTGTTCGTAAATTTACATAATCAAGGTCGTGGAAAGAACTGGACGAAAGATCTATCTGGCACAAAGTAGGAGTTTTTACCGAGTCGCCATACAATCGGGAAAGAGTATCTGGAACTATATTTTGAGCTCCACGCTGGTGCTGGATTACGAAATCGAACGCCTGTAGTTTCAGGCTCCAGCGCGCCAATCTGCCATTTAAGGCGGTTTGTGACATCAACCACTTGAGACTAGAGTGGCCCGTTATGACGGTAAAATGATATCCCTCGATGTATGGGCGAACTTTTTTTGTACTAATAACGGCAGCGAGACACTCTAGCTCAGTGGTTGAGTACTTGGATTGCGCGGAGTTCAATTTCTTGGGCATATATGCAATCGGTCGTTCATTTCCATTCTCATCTTTTTGATTAAGTACGCTGCCGATTCCAGTGCTGCATGCATCACAGCGTATGAAAAATGGTTTGCTGTAGTCTGGATTAAGTTGCGCTTCATTGGTGCAGGTAAATTTCTGATTCTTTTTTAGTAGTATTTGCGTGGTAATTTTAGAATATTGTGGAATAAATCGCTGATTCCAACCAGTCATTCCTAACAATCTCGTAGTCTGTTTAACAGTATTGGGAGGTGGGGAATTACGAATTCCACCATCTCCAACTATGAATCCCAAATATTTCACTCTTTTCATCAAAAACCGATTTTTTTTTTAGATTTATTGTGAGACCCGCATCTTCTAAGCGCCGACCCACTAGTTTAAGCATTCTAGATGCTCGTCGAAATTGGATGGAGTGACTAATAGATTGTTTAAATATACGAAAATTTTATCCTGTAACTGATGCGGCCCCACTTTATCCATTAAACGGCACATCGTTTGAGGTGAGTTACACAACCCAAACGGCATGACCGTAAAATGGTAAAGTGGGCGACCAGGTATAGTGAACGCGGTTTTTTCTTGGGAAGTATGGTCCAAAGGTATTTGCCAAAAAGCGTCCTTTAGGTCAATACTCGATATCACGATAGGATCTGTTAATCTTCCGAGTATCCCATTTATCAAGGGGAGCGGATAAGCGTCCTTTTTGGTAACTGCATTTACCTTCCGTGAATCTAGACATAAACGTATTTTATTAGGCTTTCTTACTAGGTCGACTGGCGAGGACCAGGAGCTCGTGCTCTCCTCTATAACACCTAAGTTTAGCATCCGATCTAATTCCTTATACAAAAGTTCTTGTATGGCGGGGAAAACAGCATAGTGACGTTGTTTAACGGGGGATTTATTCAACATCGATATGGTATTCCACCAACGACGTTCGATCTAAACCATGTTTTTCAAATGACGGGTAATTAGCGAGAATGTTGTTGAAAATCGTTTGTTGAGCTGTCGTCAAAACGTACTGATCATCCGTATTATCGCTACAATCTATTGAATTCAATGTGGGAGTAATGTGAAACGCATTCCAAAAATCCATACCCAAATATAATGGAATTTGGGGAGTTGGCACTAAATATAAATGTATTTTTTTGATTTCCCCATTAAATTTTGCTAGGACTTCAGTGACTCCAATTATATTATTAGAAGTTCTGTCCGCTGTCTTTACCTTTGATTTCAATTTTTTATATGGAATGCCGGTTTTATTTATAAACTCCATCGAACCTCGGCTTAAGATGCTCAATGAAGCCCCGCTATTAACAGTCCCCTTAAGGAATTTGCAGCTATTTCGATTAACACGAATGGACGATTGTCATTACATTCTGACAAAATTGTTTCCGCACAAGCTCTTTTTAAATTCCGCCTAAAACTCCTGTATTTTTTTATTCGCCAATACTGCTCGATAATGATTTTGTAGAAGTTTTGTTAGAATATGCGGTCGACAAATTAGAATTGATAGTTAGGGGTTTTGACGCGAACTTCCTGGGTTGTCGTTCATGGTTACTTGTGGATTGGTATTTCTCGTGGCAACCGATTCACGGGTCGCAATCTGTACCGGATGAAACAGTCCCGGCTGTTCTTTTAACTGTTGTTTTTGGCATTGAGGGCACTGCGGTTTGATTACTCCATCTCGACCACATCCATAACAGAATAAATGTTGCGGTGGGAGGTGACAATCTGGATAGCGATGGCCAAGATCGTAACAGTTCAACATGTCAGGTAAGTTTGAGGAGAATTTCCGATTCCAGATGTTTTTCGGCCTGAAGTATATACAATTTAATTTTGGTACATTTGCATGTATGGATGCATGTACGTGCCCACAGTTTTTCGTATTTCTGACAAATCATGCGCAATTCGTCTATTGATGAAATATGCATAGTAAAGTGACTTGTTGAAATTCCAGTGCTATGTTTTCGCGTACAATCTCAAGAAGTTCATGCTCTGAAAAGGGATTTACTAAACGACTATTTAGACTCTCAACTTCTAATAAGAAATCTACTATTGATTCTTTGAATTTTTGCCGCTTCCGTTCAATAGTCTGAGCTGAAAATATGTGCTATTGGGAAATTTTCTAGCAAATACCCAGCACCATTTTTCTGCTGTGCCTTTTAAGAATTTAGGAAGGATATCGTCTAAATTCGATAAAGGTATAAGTATATGCTCTCGTTTTCCTTGCGATTCTATGCGAAAAATGAAATCATGCACATCCAGCTCAGCTGACGAACCGGTAAAACAAATATCCCATTTTGGCTTATAAACCATTGGAAACATAGGGGCTGTCATATTTGGTGTATAATATGTATTCGAAGGCATGTTAACTTCATTCTTCTTCTTCTTCCGCTGGCGCTACATCCCATGAAGAGATTTGGCCGCCTTAACGATGCTCCTCCAAATATTTCGATCCGCCACAAGAGAACGCCAGACACGGTGACCGAGTGTGTACAGGTCCCTCTCAACGTCGTCCATCCATCGGGTAGGTGGTCTCCCACGAGGTCCTACTTTCGCTGGTGCCGACTCCAAGGCCTGGTTAGTGGTCCGATTTTGTGACCGTAGTACGTGCCCAAGCCATCTCAGCCTTGACGATTTTATGAATCCTATGATGTCGACTTTATCGAGATCATTTCTGATCTCGTGATTCATTCGCATTCTGTACGTGGCTCCCTCTTTAATGGGACCGAGAATTCTTCTTATCATCTTACGCTCAGTTACAGCGATTTTCCGGATGTTTTGCGCTGTTAGTGTCCAAGACTCGCAACCAAAGGTGACAACTGGTCTTATCAGCGCCTTGTAGATGTCCAATTTTATTTTGCGCGATATATGAGGAGACTTGAAAATTTTGATATTGGCGTAAAATGCTCAGTAGCCTGCTGCGATCCTCGATGAAATGTCCACAGAAATGGAGTTAACTTCCTGGTGGATTGTAAAATTCGGAATAGGCTGATTGATATTGTGACTGAGGTGTTGTATCAGTTGTGAAATTGCAGTTTCCCATCGTGGATACCGATCCTCGGAACCGATGGAATCGTTACATTAGCGAGTGGTTGTCCATCGCCGACGAAAGTATGATGCATTTGAGGATTAGGAAATTTTACCTCAGTTGACGGTTTAACTGTAACTGGAACACCAGCCCCACTTGGATTTCTTGATCAGGTAAACTGAGTTCTTGGGATGGATAACGTGGTTTGGGCAACCCCAAAGTTTCCCGCACCCTCTGATATTATGATATGAATCGCAGGGTTAATTCTGGTATTTGTTACTGAAATTGGAGGTAATATAATGAAAATAATGTAATGTAAACGAATGAAAATATAATATATGTAGTTGTGCTGCAAGATTATGCTGATGAGAGAATATGGCCCGTTTAACCGTTGTTCAATATAACCGTAAATAAAACGTAATAACAAAAAAATCAAAACGTGATAATATCTAAATTTGAAAACTTCTTACCAGTGCTAGCAATGCGATACAACCTTTCAACAATGAGATACACAGTCTTAACTGGAACTCATAATCATTGTTTGACAAGGTCGAAAATTCAACACTACTACACTAACAATGTACAAATTATACCATCAACTTGGTATTAACAAGCTCACGTGATTCTAGATTTGGAAAACGTTATTAACCGAATATGCAGCAAATCTAGAGACATGTGATTTTTCTTTTAGATTTTGCACACGTGATATATTACTATTAACTGTTCAATTTGGTAACCTTCAGGTCCCTGTTTCGGCGCCATTTCTTGTATCGATCTTTGTACTTTCCATGTCCAGGTTATTTTGGGATAGTGCTTCTAGACGGAAAAAAGGTGGTTCATTTGTCGAAAGACATCCACAATTACTGGATAGATCGAAACTTTATGCATTACCTGGACATACTATGGTTAGCCCACTCTCCCATCACCGTAATTACAAAAAAAAATAAAATAAAATCTGTTCCTACACAAATTATTTTAAAAAAAAAACCACTTTCCATATCAAATCTACTATACCTTAAATAATGATAATAACAGGGTAAACCGAAAATCGTTACACGATGAGGATATCCTAGAAGTGGTCCTGCCTTTAGAACCGCAGCGTCCATATCTTATTATGAGAAAAGAAGAAAGTTGCTCACACATATACGCAGCTGTTAGATGATATGCGGCTCCGATTAAATAACGGGCCAACGAAAACGCCGACAGTAAACATACGAGAAAGCAACCTGAAATTTCCAAGATGCAACAATACTAACACATCGAGGAATCAACAACTAGAGGAGGAAGCAAAGAGCGATCGAAACCCTCAACCGCCATCATATTTTAGTAGCAGGCCACCTCAAGCGTCAAAAATGGAAGACAATAATAACAAAAGGTTGTTTAAGAGGCAAGACATTCTGATGCGACAAATTTATCAGAAGATAGCCTCAATAGAGTACTCACTGGATAGCAACAAAAAAAACAGAACGCGTACTTCGAATTAAAAATGAAGCAACTGACCAAGGAAATGGAAGAGATTGATTCACTACACATAACGATATATCCTCATCGAAATAGAAGAAAATGAGCAGACATCGGGATTATTTCCCTGAAAACTACTACGAGGGACATCTAAGGATAGTGTTGGTTTTTAATAGCGAACCATTAACCTTCTCGTGAAATTATCAACACACGCAAAAAATAACACGGCCTTTTTAAATAAAAAATCAATTTAATTTGTATGCCCGCTGATCCATCAACCATTTCAAGCTAGAATGATCGGTGATGATGGTGAAAGTGTAACCCTTCACATACGGTCTAAATGTTTTTACGCTGAGTACCGACTTCTCGTTAATATTCTGAAATCTAGGGAAGTTAATAAAAGTTTTAACAACTTTATAAACTAAGTTAATAAGAAAAAAACTAGTAAAAACCAGTTTATTCCACTTGAGAAATGGTTAATAGATTAAATATACGTATTTAAATGATTTTCTGAAAGAATAATTCGTTGAATCGATAAAGTATTTATTGTTTTAATATTGCACTTATTTAGTTTGATGGGGAATTACCACTTTATTATGTTAGAACATATTTCTTAAATTATATAAAAACTTCATTCATTCAAAAATAAAAATGAATTATATAAACTAATTTTTATATAAAATGGCTAAATAAATTGTCTGGTGGTAATGGTGTTCTTGACCGAAATTCAGAGTCAAAATTGGAATGAGGTTTTAACCTAATTCCAAACCTTTTCTTAATAATTCCCTAAATAAATGTTTGATTATCGTACCACAACACTCTAGAATATATAACATATTGCTTGGCAGTTTCTTGTTTGCGTCTCTAGAATTGGTCTTGGCGTCCTACTTCCCTCTCCTCTCTGATCGCGTTAGCTCTGGTTGTTCAGTATTTTACAGACGCAATTCAACGAATGGACGGCCAGACTGTTTTCATCCTAGTTGCCAATATTTCAAAAAGATTTCGTTTTGTGATTGCAGGAAAGGAAAATTGGCATTCGGTTTCTCACTTCTTCTTATTTTTCCTGATCTTAGAAAGGAAAAATTGACGTGTATATAATGCCGTACTAAACATGGTTTAAATAACTACATAAAATGCGTCTTGAATCGATGTTAAAGTTTTGAAATTAGTGTATTTTGAAGCAAAAATGAAAACTATTTTCCTTATTACGCGTTCTCGCATTTTTATTATTTTTGTTTAACTCTAATGGTAAAGTTTATTATTAGATATCGATTGGCATCAATATTCAATTTGGCCAAAAATGTAGTTAGGTAAAATCTATTTAGCACAGCAGTAAATGATTGTCTGAATAAACATTCAGTTTTCATGGAGGCAGATATTAATATTAATTTGAATTTTATTATATTTTATATAAATTTGAGTTTGCCCGCATTATGCAAGCTTGCCATTATAGGCTGATGATTATTTTGTACATTTTTTATATTTTGGACTAACCCATTTCTCTCACGTGAATTCAACAAAATTAATATTGGCTTTAAGCGAGCAAAATATGTAAGTCCAAAATATGAAACATTGAAGTTTGATTAAGTCCAGTATTAACAGTTTTGCCAATAAACTACAAAACATCACATTTATTAATCACAAGCCTTGTAATTTAAATCGGAAATTGTTTAATACGTATTTTCAATTAATCACTTACCTAATTTAAATGTTATTAATATTGAAAGTTTAGCGCGTCCGAACCAGTGCTGTCGTTTTACTCCGATCGGAGTATTTGTACTACTTTTTGATCACAAGTACTACTGTACTACTCAATCACCCAAAATACTCCGATTTCATTTTGTTCATCCCAAGTATCACTACTTCAAATATATTTTGTCTTTTTTGGAACTGAGTTCCAAGTTTGAGTTTCATTTTATTATAAGATTTTCTATGAAAAGTGAAACAAAACTTCTAAACCTGGAACCCTAATGGAACTTGATAGGTGTGGGGCATGTGGCTTACCTAAGTCCTAGCGATTATTTTGATAAATGGAAAAAAAAACTTCAAACTTATGAATGAGTTCAATTTTGTTGCGAGAATCTTCTCGGATCTCTTTAAATCTCGAAACATTGATAATGTGCGATTAAGAAATCTGTAAATTTTTATAAAATTGAAATAATTCCTACACATAGAAATCCTACACATTATTTTGTTTTCTGTATTGCGAGTTATAAAAGTCACTCACAACTTTTCTTAATTTTTTGCTTGTTAGGAGGTCGCAAAAACGTATCGAGCATCTACCCCATAAATACATGTTAAATTATATTTGCTTTTTCATTTCAATGGCAAATTTAAACTAAAAAAATATATTTTGTTTGTGTACTCCCCGGTACTACCTTTTTTTTAATGAAAATACTCCTCTCAAAAATCGGAGAGCGACAGCACTGGTCCGAACCTGTTTGATTTATATGGTAAACTAAGGAATTACACATTCTGCGTATTGTTTTTACACTCACCCACATTTCTTTTTTCTCATTTTTACTGTTAAAATTTCGTTTTATTGTATTTTATAAGTGTGCGAAGATACAGAATTTTAGTCCGAGTTCGCGACAATATTCTGCGGACAAATTTTCGGCAGGATTGCATGCGATTTAAAAATATTTTATTCGGAAGGGGAAATTTGTTTACGAAATAGACTACTATCCTATTGGTTGCTTGCTGAAAATTTTTTCGCAGAATATTGTCGCGAACTCGGACTTAGCCTCTTTCGTTCGTTGTAGGTACATAGAAAACTTAAACTTGACAAAAATGGACTTACTCATTCTGCATTTCTTTCTCGCCGACGTAATATATGTTGCATTAATTTTAAAATCAAGCACAGAATTGTATTTATAAGATTTTAGGAGTAGAGTAAAAGTTCTAAAATATAATACCAAACAAAACATAAGACAATAAATCAATCAAAATTGATATTAATAAAGTAATATTTTCCTACTTCCTATCCGATCCTATCCTATCCTATCCTATCCTATCCTATCCTATCCTATCCTATCCTATCCTATCCTATCCTATCCTATCCTATCCTATCCTATCCTATCCTATCCTATCCTATCCTATCCTATCCTATCCTATCCTATCCTATCCTATCCTATCCTATCCTATCCTATCCTATCCTATCCTATCCTATCCTATCCTATCCTATCCTATCCTATCCTATCCTATCCTATCCTATCCTATCCTATCCTATCCTATCCTATCCTATCCTATCCTATCCTATCCTATCCTATCCTATCCTATCCTATCCTATCCTATCCTATCCTATCCTATCCTATCCTATCCTATCCTATCCTATCCTATCCTATCCTATCCTATCCTATCCTATCCTATCCTATCCTATCCTATCCTATCCTATCCTATCCTATCCTATCCTATCCTATCCGATCCGATCCGATCCGATCCGATCCGATCCGATCCGATCCGATCCGATCCGATCCGATCCGATCCGATCCGATCCGATCCGATCCGATCCGATCCGATCCGATCCGATCCGATCCGATCCGATCCGATCCGATCCGATCCGATCCGATCCGATCCGATCCGATCCGATCCGATCCGATCCGATCCGATCCGATCCGATCCGATCCGATCCGATCCGATCCGATCCGATCCGATCCGATCCGATCCGATCCGATCCGATCCGATCCGATCCGATCCGATCCGATCCGATCCGATCCGATCCGATCCGATCCGATCCGATCCGATCCGATCCGATCCGATCCGATCCGATCCGATCCGATCCGATCCGATCCGATCCGATCCGATCCGATCCGATCCGATCCGATCCGATCCGATCCGATCCGATCCGATCCGATCCGATCCGATCCGATCCGATCCGATCCGATCCGATCCGATCCGATCCGATCCGATCCGACTTCAATAATTTATTACATCCGCGGCGGGAACTCTATGACCTTGAAACTTCGTCAGGTAGTTCTTTATCATTCTACCTATCCAGAACAGGTACTGGCTTATTGATGACGTGTATAGTTTTTTATTTATACACGTTCATAGAACATGCTGTCTCGACCTGTATCCTTGGGCAACTGTAATCAACTTCAATAATTTATTACATCCGCGGCGGGAACTCTATGACCTTGAAACTTCGTCAGGTAGTTCTTTATCAGCCTGCCTATCCAGAACAGGTACTGGCTTATTGATGACGTGTATAGTTTTTTATTTATACACGTTCATAGAACATGCTGTCTCGACCTGTATCCTTGGGCAACTGTAATCAACTTCAATAATTTATTACAACCGCGGCGGGAACTCTATGACCTTGAAACTTCGTCAGGTAGTTCTTAATCATTCTACCTATCCAGAACAGGTACTGGCTTATTGATGACGTGTATAGTTTTTTATTTATACACGTTTATAAAACATGCTGTCTCGACCTGTATCCTTGGGCAAATGTAATCAACTTCAATAATTTATTACATCCGCGGCGGGAACTCTATGACCTTGAAACTTCGTCAGGTAGTTCTTTATCAGTCTACCTATCCAGAACAGGTACTGGCTTACTGATGACGTGTATAGTTTTTTATTTATACACGTTCTTAGAACATAGAATAAGGTCATAGAGTTCCCGCCGCGGATGTAATAAATTATTGAAGTTGATTACAGTTGCCCAAGGATACAGGTCGAGACAGCATGTTCTATAAACGTGTATAAATAAAAAACTATACACGTCATCAGTAAGCCAGTACCTGTTCTGGATAGGTAGAATGATAAAGAACTACCTGATTTCAAGGTCATAGAATTCCCGCCGCGGTTGTAATAAATTATTGAAGTTGATTACAGTTGCCCAAGGATACAGGTCGAGACAGCATGTTCTAAGAACGTGTATAAATAAAAAACTATAACCGTCATCAGTATGCCAGTACCTGTTCTGGATAGGTAGACTGATAAAGAACTACATGACAAAGTTTCAAGGTCATAGAGTTCCCGCCGCGGATGTAATAAATTATTGAAGTTGATTACAGTTGCCCAAGGATACAGGTCGAGACAGCATGTTCTAAGAACGTGTATAAATAAAAAACTATACACGTCATCAGTAAGCCAGTACCTGTTCTGGATAGGTAGACTGATAAAGAACTACCTGACGAAGTTTCAAGGTCATAGAGTTCCCGCCGCGGATGTAATAAATTATTGAAGTTGATTACAGTTGCCCAAGGATACAGGTCGAGACAGCATGTTCTATAAACGTGTATAAATAAAAAACTATACACGTCATCAGTAAGCCAGTACCTGTTCTGGATAGGTAGAATGATAAAGAACTACCTGACGAAGTTTCAAGGTCACAGAATTCCCGCCGCGGTTGTAATAAATTATTGAAGTTGATTACAGTTGCCCAAGGATACAGGTCGAGGCAGCATGTTCTAAGAACGTGTATAAATAAAAAACTATAACCGTCATCAGTAAGCCAGTACCTGTTCTGGATAGGTAGACTGATAAAGAACTACCTGACGAAGTTTCAAGGTCATAGAGTTCCCGCCGCGGATGTAATAAATTATTGAAGTTGATTACAGTTGCCCAAGGATACAGGTCGAGACAGCATGTTCTATGAACGTGTATAAATACAAAACTATACACGTCATCAGTAAGCCAGTACCTGTTCTGGATAGGTAGACTGATAAAGAACTACCTGACGAAGTTTCAAGGTCATAGAGTTCCCGCCGTGGATGTAATAAATTATTGAAGTTGATTACAGTTGCCCAAGGATACAGGTCGAGACAGCATGTTCTATAAACGTGTATAAATAAAAAACTATAACCGTCATCAGTAAGCCAGTACCTGTTCTGGATAGGTAGACTGATAAAGAACTACCTGACGAAGTTTCAAGGTCATAGAGTTCCCGCCGCGGATGTAATAAATTATTGAAGTTGATTACAGTTGCCCAAGGATACAGGTCGAGACAGCATGTTCTATGAACGTGTATAAATACAAAACTATACACGTCATCAGTAAGCCAGTACCTGTTCTGGATAGGTAGACTGATAAAGAACTACCTGACGAAGTTTCAAGGTCATAGAGTTCCCGCCGCGGATGTAATAAATTATTGAAGTTGATTACAGTTGCCCAAGGATACAGGTCGAGACAGCATGTTCTAAGAACGTGTATAAATAAAAAACTATACACGTCATCAGTAAGCCAGTACCTGTTCTGGATAGGTAGACTGATAAAGAACTACATGACAAAGTTTCAAGGTCATAGAGTTCCCGCCGCGGATGTAATAAATTATTGAAGTTGATTACAGTTGCCCAAGGATACAGGTCGAGACAGCATGTTCTAAGAACGTGTATAAATAAAAAACTATACACGTCATCAGTAAGCCAGTACCTGTTCTGGATAGGGTTCTCGATCCGATCCGATCCGATCCGATCCAATCCGATCCGATCCGATCCGATCCGATCCGATCCGATCCGATCCGATCCGATCCGATCCGATCCGATCCGATCCGATCCGATCCGATCCGATCCGATCCGATCCGATCCGATCCGATCCGATCCGATCCGTTCCGATCCGATCCGATCCGATCCGATCCGATCCGATCCGATCCGATCCGATCCGATCCGATCCGATCCGATCCGATCCGATCCGATCCGATCCGATCCGATCCGATCCAATCCGATCCGATCCGATCCGATCCGATCCAATCCGATCCGATCCGATCCGATCCGATCCGATCCGATCCGATCCGATCCGATCCGATCCGATCCGATCCGATCCGATCCGATCCGATCCGATCCGATGCGATGCGATGCGATGCGATGCGATGCTTTGCGATGCGATGCAATGCGATGCAATGCGATGCGATGCGATGCGATGCGATGCAATGCGATCCGATCCGATCCGATCCGATCCGATCCGATCCGATCCGATCCGATCCGATCCGATCCGATCCGATCCGATCCGATCCGATCCGATCCGATCCGATCCGATCCGATCCTATCCGATGCGATGCGATGCGATGCGATGCGATGCTTTGCGATGCGATGCGATGCTATGCGATGCGATGCGATGCGATGCGATGCGATGCGATGCAATGCGATCCGATCCGATCCGATCCGATCCGATCCGATCCGATCCGATCCGATCCGATCCGATCCGATCCGATCCGATCCGATCCGATCCGATCCGATCCGATGCGATGCGATCCGATCCGATGCGATGCGATCCGATCCGATCCGATGCGATGCGATGCGATGCGATGCGATGCGATGCGATGCGATGCGATGCGATCCGATCCGATCCGATCCGATCCGATCCGATCCGATCCGATCCGATCCGATCCGATCCGATCCGATCCGATCCGATCCGATCCGATCCGATCCGATCCGATCCGATCCGATCCGATCCGATCCGATCCGATCCGATCCGATCCGATCCGATCCGATCCGATCCGATCCGATCCGATCCGATCCGATCCGATCCGATCCGATCCGATCCGATCCGATCCGATCCGATCCGATCCGATCCGATCCGATCCGATCCGATCCGATCCGATCCGATCCGATCCGATCCGATCCGATCCGATCCGATCCGATCCGATCCGATCCGATCCGATCCGATCCGATCCGATCCGATCCGATCCGATCCGATCCGATCCGATCCGATCCGATCCGATCCGATCCGATCCGATCCGATCCGATCCGATCCGATCCGATCCGATCCGATCCGATCCGATCCGATCCGATCCGATCCGATCCGATCCGATCCGATCCGATCCGATCCGATCCGATCCGATCCGATCCGATCCGATCCGATCCGATCCGATCCGATCCGATCCGATCCGATCCGATCCGATCCGATCCGATCCGATCCGATCCGATCCGATCCGATCCGATCCGATCCGATCCGATCCGATCCGATCCGATCCGATCCGATCCGATCCGATCCGATCCGATCCGATCCGATCCGATCCGATCCGATCCGATCCGATCCGATCCGATCCGATCCGATCCGATCCGATCCGATCCGATGCGATGCGATGCGATGCGATGCGATGCTTTGCGATGCGATGCAATGCGATGCAATGCGATGCGATGCGATGCGATGCGATGCGATGCGATGCGATGCAATGCGATCCGATCCGATCCGATCCGATCCGATCCGATCCGATCCGATCCGATCCGATCCGATCCGATCCGATCCGATCCGATCCGATCCGATCCGATCCGATCCGATCCGATCCGATCCGATCCGATCCGACCCGATCCGATCCGATCCGATCCGATCCGATCCGATCCGATCCGATCCGATCCGATCCGATCCGATGCGATGCGATGCGATGCGATGCTTTGCGATGCGATGCGATGCGATGCGATGCGATGCGATGCGATGCGATGCGATGCGATGCGATGCGATGCGATGCGATGCGATGCGATGCGATGCGATGCGATGCGATGCGATGCGATCCGATCCGATCCGATGCGATGCGATGCGATACGATGCGATGCGATGCGATGCGATGCGATGCGATCCGATCCGATCCGATCCGATCCGATCCGATCCGATCCGATCCGATCCGATCCGATCCGATCCGATCCGATGCGATGCGATGCGATGCGATGCGATACTTTGCGATGCGATGCGATGCGATGCGATGCGATGCGATGCGATGCGATCCGATCCGATCCGATCCGATCCGATCCGATCCGATCCGATCCGATCCGATCCGATCCGATCCGATCCGATCCGATCCGATCCGATCCGATCCGATGCGATGCGATCCGATCCGATCCGATCCGATCCGATCCGATCCGATCCGATCCGATCCGATCCGATCCGATCCGATCCGATCCGATCCGATCCGATCCGATCCGATCCGATCCGATCCGATCCGATCCGATCCGATCCGATCCGATCCGATCCGATCCGATCCGATCCGATCCGATCCGATCCGATCCGATCCGACCCGACCCGATCCGATCCGATCCGATCCGATCCGATCCGATCCGATCCGATCCGATCCGATCCGATCCGATCCGATCCGATCCGATCCGATCCGATCCGATCCGATCCGATCCGATCCGATCCGATCCGATCCGATCCGATCCGATCCGATCCGATCCGATCCGATCCGATCCGATCCGATCCGATCCGATCCGATCCGATCCGATCCGATCCGATCCGATCCGATCCGATCCGATCCGATCCGATCCGATCCGATCCGATCCGATCCGATCCGATCCGATCCGATCCGATCCGATCCGATCCGATCCGATCCGATCCGATCCGATCCGATCCGATCCGATCCGATCCGATCCGATCCGATCCGATCCGATCCGATCCGATCCGATCCGATCCGATCCGATCCGATCCGATCCGATCCGATCCGATCCGATCCGATCCGATCCGATCCGATCCGATCCGATCCGATCCGATCCGATCCGATCCGATCCGATCCGATCCGATCCGATCCGAACTCAGCCTCTTCCATGTGTCCTCTATATCAACACATTGGTGAACCAACTCTGATACAGAGACTATGTGTCATCCAGTAATCTTTTACTGCAGGGCAATGTTCCGTCGCAATATAAAATACGAGTCTATTACCCTTGTATACAAATTCATAAATATACTTCTGTCTGATGGAACTAATAAGTTGCCTGATTTCGGCATCGATTCTACGATTTTTAAATCTTTCTAATAGTTCTTGCTTTAATTCATCCCAGCTGACATTGCCACGGCGCAGCGCTCTAGAACAATGGAACCAATTATAAATTAAGTTAACCACTCATTTTCGAAACAAACAATGTGTCATAAAAAAATAATGTTTTCTTTTATAATTAATTTATTTAAGTGGAACAACCGGCAAATTATCATTTTTTCATAACAAGTTGAGAGCTTACTAACTCGACTCTACAAACAAAAATAATTATCAGCGGCGTAATTACAAGGGCGCAAACCCCGCACTGCGAGGGACCCACAACGATGGAGGGCCCGCAACGCGAGTCCGGGGTCTTTGTTCTTGTAATGAAGAATTGTTTCATACCCTCCACAATATGATTTTCTACATTTCAAGTCAAAATTTAACAATAAAAATTGAATTTTTAAATATAAATTACATAATGAATTACAATTGAAATACTATAATCAATACAATTAATATTCATTAATTAATATAGTTCGCTTAACTATATTTTCTTTAAATGAAAACCTATATTTTTAATGGCCAACATTTTTTATTACTCTGAAGGGAAAGATATGCAAGGTGGAGGGATGGTAGTCTAGGGGCCCGCATTAAGTTTTGGGGGGGGGGGCCCAAAATTTGTAGTTACGCTACTGATAATTATACAAAACAAAAATAAATACATACATATTTATAAACGTAACTGTATCCAAATAATACAGCATGACCCCGTTTTGCATTGTTTCACTTTGCGTTTTTTCCGATATGCAACACCCTTCCTAATCATACTCGAAATTTCGAACTGCGTCGCAAAATTTCATTTTGCGTCATTTTCCGTTTAAAAAATATCGAATAATTTGGGAAACCACCGATTACTCTATGCTTCATTGCAAGAAGACAAAAGCTTTATATGACACTCTAAATAACAAAAGCCAGAATACACCGAATACCAACAGGAAAAGTTCCAAGCAATCGAAGGTTGGTTCGAACGCTACAAAAATCGGATGAAGCTACACAACATCGGAGTTAGAGGAGAAGCTGCTAGTGCAGATCTTATCGCCGGCGAATTATTCGTAAATAAATTAAAGGACATCGTAAAATCAGGAGCGTATAGCCCCAAACAGATTTTCAATGTAGACGAAACGGGGCTTTTTTGGAAACGTCTACCGAAGCGCACTTTTATTTCAAGAGAAGAAAAATCGGCTCCCGGATTTAAACCGTACAAGGATAGAATTACTGTTCTTCTAGGCGGCAACGCGGAAGTGGATTTTAAATTCAAACCCTTTACTATTTATGCAAGCGAGACCCCTAGATGTTTCAAAAAAGTGTAGATACGAAAAATCTTCCTGTTCATTGGCGCTCGAATAGAAAAGCTTGGATGACTGCGGCCAAGGCTGGGCAAATTACACTGATTTTAGTAATTCAATTACCAATTACAAATTGCATCTGCTTCAAGTAATTCAATTACAAAGTACAATTACATTGCATTTCAGTAATTAAAATACAAAATATAAATTACTTTATAAAACTAAAAAGTTGTAATTTAATTACCACAATAATTACAAATGAAAATACATTTTATTTAAATTTCAAAATTTTTAAAAACTTTTTGATGTGCTAAAAGCATTATAAGGGTTATTTATTGTATTTATAAAAAATGTTTAGGTTTAGGTGGCGGTCCACTAGTACCATGCATAGACACAAAAAGGTCCGTAGCCATTAAAAAATGTTTACAAATCAAAAATTTCACTTTACAGATGCTCAAAATTCGAATTCAAAGTTGTTTTTAGCTATAGAAATAGCTAGTATACATACATTAATTAAGCAAAAAACTCTCATTTCCCTTTAAAAACATTAATTTTTCAAAATTGTCATCAGACAATGTTCCTTTTGTGGGAAAAAGACTAAACCTCGCCAATGAAAATAGCTTTTCAACTGGGCCCAATGAGCAAGAACTTGAGTTGAATTTAATGAAAGTCTTCTTAACCAAAACATACCCATTTAAGATGGATAGTTGTTTGTTTTTATTAGCCAAAATTTGTATTAATTGAAGTTCTGATCCGATTTCGGTTGACTCTTAGAAGAGCCTAAATTTGAACTTAGAATGTACGAATTCTCTCCATCATCGGCACTACTAGATTCATTTGCTCCTGAGCTTAATTGTTCATTATTTAGAGCCTGCATTTCTAGATGGTATAATTTTGTATTTTACTTTTTATGTCGTCTATTTCTGGTAAATTTTCTGGAAGCCAACTCAATTTAAATAATGGTTGTAAGCTGGTAATGGAATGCATGATTAATTTCAATAATATGTCCCGGCAACCAATATTTTGCAATGACAAAAAGAATCCAATAAATACATTGGTAAAAAAAATCAATAAGCACGTTCGTATGGATTTTACAAGGAAAAATTATGAAAGAATAAAATTTAGAAAATTTTTACATAATATGTAATTGTTAATTAAAATAATTTTGCTTATATGTTATTGAAATACCTTACAAAATTCCGGGAAAAAAAGTAATTGAAATAACAAATACCATTACAATGAAATAAAGTAATTTAAATAACAATTACAAATTACAAAATCAAAAAAATGTAATTTAATTACGTAATTAAATTACATGTAATTAACTACTGCCCACCCTTGACTGCGGCTAATTTTCGTGATTTATTGTCGTTCGATTAAAAAACATTATTATTTCAATAATTTTGCACAAATTCGTTTTTATTTCTATTTATTTTTTTCTAATAAGAATGTCATCCGAAAATGACATTGTTTTCTCTCAATTCAAATGTATTTGAATTTCCTATAGGAATTCAATGTCATCAAGAGGAAAACATAAAATTTTTAGTTGTTGTTGTTGTAATTTCATTTTTTTCCTCGATTTGTCATACATTTTTATGTAAAACTCAGCCCCCTGACGCCCGATCAATATGAAACTTAGCATATAACCTGGCCGAGAAAATTCTCTATACATTAGTATAAAACGCATTACATTCGGTTCAGGGATTTTAAAATTCATCGTAAGCATACAAACAAACAAACAGGCAAATTATTTTTCTGATTTATATATGTAGAGAAGAGGATAACATTTTACATGACATTTTAACGCAACATTTAGCATAACATTCTAACGCAGCGTGTAACATGAACCCAAAATATTTTACCAAACATAAAAGACATGAATATGACGTGACGACTGACAGTGACGAGTACACGAAACATATTTGTTAAGTTACTCATTCGTGTATTTTTTTTGTATGCATAGTGCGCATGCGTCGTGTAATGTGTAAATAATTATGAATTTTGTTTGTGTAGTGTTCGTGCGTGTTCCCTTCCTTCTAGAACATTCGTTTCATGGTAAAATAGTATTTTAATTTTTATCGTGTCATTATCGGGTGGATTTTTTTTTTTTTTTGTTTGAGTTTTTGAAACGAAAAAGAATTTTGGTAGAAAAAAAAGACAGTCAAGTTTTGATCTTAATTGAAGAAAGTTAAAAGTTGTTTTTTGTATTATGGTTCTTTACTACAGACCAAATAAATAAAAGATATATTTTGTGAAATTTTATTAAGTTGTGCCGGTAGTCATAAATATTTTTTTTTTTGGTTTGTTGTTATGCTGAGTGGCTTATTAGAAGTTTTGTATTCTAAATAAAAAAAAAAAAAGATATAAACATTAAGCGAGTGAGATAATATGTTTTTTCCCAAAATTTGGAATAAGCGACGCAGAAGACGTACGCTATATATAAAAAAAAGTGTTTTTGCAATAAATAAAAAAAAATAAAAAAATATTGTATAATAATAAAAGTAAATTAGGTGTTAGTGAAACTTCTTTTATTAGAAATATTAAAATAAGTGTGTACATACTATAATTTGAACGTTGTTGTTTTATTGTAATAAAAAAACACACACAGTGAAATATCCGATCTTATTGTGCGTTGATAAGACAATGGAAAATAAAAATAACGTGCAAGTACCGTGTCCTCTTTTTGGATGTGCTAATTCAAAAGAAAAATTTGTTTTCTTATGTGCAGGAAATTCTGTATGTTTTAACAGAAAAAAAACATATTTAATACAAAATATATAAGCATCTCAATGGTCATAAATCAAAGGGTGCGGTATCACTGTTATCATAATTAGAGGATTTGAAGTTTTTGTGGCAGCAACTCTGGCACCAACCAAGCGGGGTGTGGTCGGTGCTAGAGAGGGGTGCTGTGTCGGGTTCCGGCATTAGCAGACTGGATCGGACAGGTCTAAACAAAAAGGTACTGTGAAGATTTTTTTGTTTTTGCTAAATATTTAACTTTGTAATTAATAAGTTGATTTTTTTTTGTTAATGATTACTTTTGGAGATTTCTTTTTATTAGTGAATTAATTTTTTTTATTTTAAATATTATTTTGTAAATCAAAATTGACTTTAGCGCGGTTTTTGGATTTTTATTTATTATATTTATTTGCTGTGATAAATATTTATTTCAGTTTCCGTGTGGTGTACCAATGGGACCATCACCAAATCAAAAATTTTCTTCGGGTTTTCTTATTCTAAGTTCCGTTTAATTTAGTTTTGCACGGCAAGAGCCGTTTAAAATATTTTTAGATATAAATTCTTTGGTAATTTTAAAATTATTGCAACAACTATTATTTGATTTTATTAAGTTTCTAGTCTGCAAAAGTGCAGCACATGCCCCAACTGTTAAAAGATTGCGACATTTTGTCTTTATTAGGTTATTTATGGAAAAAATACGCTCAACATTCGCAGAAGAATGAGGAATGGATAAAACTCCTTGTGCGATTCTAAATATATTACTAAACATATAATTATTTAATCTATCTTTAAGCGATCCTATTTCGCTCCAAAAGTCACTTATTGAGGAATTTCTATATATTTTCAATTCGTCACAGTACTGTTTGTTTCACCTGATTGGACGTGCTCTGGAGAAAATTTAGTTAAATAAATTAACGATTCAGTCCCAAAATCGATGCGTTTTAGAAGGTCTTCACAAAATGTAATGTAAAATTTTTTGACGTTACATTTAAAGCTTAATATAAGCTACAACTCTACACTGGATCCACAATATATATTTTCTATCGGAACTTGGTTCTCACTTAAATAAATATTAATAGAAGCTACAGATGAAGTTGCATCTAGTTCGGCTTTTTTGGTAAAGTTGCGGCTAATATTTTTAAATAAAAATTGTACTCTTGGTAAAAAAATATGCATTCATATTGCTATAAAACTAATGTTTTCATTGCCGTAACGGCTCTCAAAATCTTTCAACGCAAAGTAATACGTTAAAGCTGTCCATTGTTCAATAATCGAATCCAAGTCGAATGTACTTTGGTACTTTTTGAAATCCAAAGTAGGCAAAAAGTACTATTCCACTACAAAAATCATCCCTGCTATCCAATATAGTGATAAGTGCCGTTAGTTCAATTGAGTAAATCACGTATTGTAAGTAATATATTTGATTCTAGTTTTTCTGATATATTTGTTTCCTCTAGATACGGTCACCGTGTTTGGTTATTGAACGGATGGCAACACGTTTTGTGTTTCGCATGTTGATCGAATGATGATGAGATAGGGTTCGTGGAGGGTCGGTCCCTCTATTTCCTTCCTGATCGGGCCGTTCGTTCTCCCAGGACCGGCTGTTCTGGGGGCGGCCCGATATATGTGTTGGTTGTTTTGGGACGACGATTTCTGCTTCAGGGGGTCGTCGTTGGGTCTGCCATGGGAGTGCTCTTCCATATATGATCAGCATCGGTAACCGCTGCAACCGTTATGGCGTTTCCATTATGAAGGACATGACGGGGATCGCCGGAGGTTGAAGCTGTCGTTCCGGACGAGCACACCCGGCTTATTAATTTTGTAGCTACTAAGGACGTGGCAAAGGCAGTTTTAATTCTCTGTTCCCATTTAATTACTTTATCATGCGGTTATTCAAGCATGAGATTATGTCTGGGAAACCTCACGGTGCACCCTGAGCTCTAGCCAGCTATCAGACCGCACCAGACCTCCAATCTCATGATTCTGTTCACGGAATTTGCGGTTTCGTCAATTTGGTACAGTAGTGCAAGCTACTGTGTCAAACGAAACTTGCGGTTAAAATAAATTCAAGATGTCAAAAAATTCGCAATTTTTAATCACTCCTTAATGTTTACGAGTTCGTTATTTATTAATAAATAAATTGTTTTATTAAAATAATTTTTGCGACAAAGTCTGTGTAATTTTGTGCATAATCAAACTAAAGATTTACTGACGGTTAACATAACCTCAAAAAAATATTCACATGTATTCACCAATACAACTATGAAAAAAATCATTCTGTTTGTGCTGTGCGTACGATTAGGCATCATAAACTTAATTTTTTTGACAAGCCCAATCGCACTCGACATAAGTTATTGCAAATAAAAATTTAAAAAAATAATCAGTTGTTAAAATAATCATACTTTTGATGAGTGGTTTTTTTGTTGATTACGAATAATGTTTCTTTTGCCTAACTTAAAAATTGAAACAAAAAAAATTTGGACGTCGGCTATATTGTTGGTGCTATTAAAAAAATATATAAACGCATTTAAATAGCGTATTCTGGTTGGATCAGAGGAATTTTTTTTTAGTTACTCACCGAATATTGGTTATTTAAAATTAAACCAAGTGTTACCAGTGAGTTGGACCATTGTGAAAAGTGAATAAGGAATCTTCCGTGAAAAGTATTCATGGATAAATGCATGGAAAGTTGCCGTTGATAAATACGTGTCAAAATCACGTGTCAAATTCGTGATCTATTTCGTATTCTATTGTTTGGCTGTACAAAAGAGGCTGATTTGAGTTTATATTAAACTTCCGTTACCTGGGAGTTGATTCCACGGGAACTATCTCCTGTTGCGGAAGGCGGCACGACACATGTGATATTCGTCTTATGATGACGGTTTCCGCTCCGAGAGGTGGTCACTGGGTTTGTCGCTTAGATGCCCTTCCATCTTACTTCGGCATCGGTGATCGGCGTGACCGGAAAGGCAATTCCGATAGATAAGGGGGCCTTTGCGGCAGACACGGCGGGAATCGCTGGGAGTTGAAGGTGTCAGCACATACGAATTCATCCTGATTATTATTCACTTTAGCTATTGAAGGTGTGGCAAAGACATTGCTAATTTTTCCTCTTTTTTCTTCAGCTTTTTGTCTACATTAGGCAGTTATTCAATCATGAGGTCAAGTCTGGAAATCCGACGGTGTATCGTGGGGATTTGGCCCTGAAAGGGCTGGTCAGGTTTCAATTTTTTTTCGCCAATCAGTTTCTATTGTCAAGGCGGAGATTTGACAAGCTTTTGGAACCTGTACGTCAAGAGAATCGGATGCCTGTCATACTAATTAGTCCAGAAAATAATGGTTATATAAATATTTACCATTTATATAATGGTTATAGAAATATTTACCATTTTTATATAATATGAATTTAGAGTTGGGAATTGAGTTTGGAGTTGAGTTGAAGGTGGAATTAGGGGTCAATTTGCGGGGTGCGTTGAACTTGAGTTGGAGTTGCGTTGGGTTGGATTAGTATATTGTGAACAGTTGAACAATTTTTTATATATACTGGTTTGAGGGTTGAGTTTGGCGTAGAGTTTGCGGCTGCGTTGAGGGTTGAGTTGAATTCCGTTCAGGGGTTGAACTGTGGTTGGATTAGGGTTTAGTGAGCAGTTGAGCAATCGATATATATATATATATATATATATATATATATATATATATACCATCTGTTTAAATTTGAATCGGACTGGTAAAAAGAACAACATTTTTATGTTTTTTAATACAAATCTTTATTATCGCCTTCAAAATAGGCTCCTTTTGAGCCAACACGAACCGTTGGCGCATGCCAACGGTTAATCCATTTTTCCATACACATTTTTCCATACACATTTTTCCATACACATTCCTTCAGCGAATTTTTTATGGGTTCAATCGACTCTTGGCGCGTTCCCCGGAGCGGATATTTGAGTTTCGGAAATAGGAAAAAATTACAGGGTATCATATCTGGTGAGTACGGTGCCTGAGGGATGACTCTTGTTTAGTGTTTGGCCAAATATTCAGTCACAATCAGGTTGGAATATGACGGCGCATTATCCTGGTGAAAAATCCATGAATTTTTTGCACACAAATACGGCCATTTACGACGAACTGTTTCACGTAGACGCCTCAAAACCGCCAAGCCGTATGCTTTATTGACCGTTTGAATTTATGGTGAACCACGCCACGGTAATCGAAGAAAACGGCAAGCATTACCTTGATTTTCGACCGAGTTTGATGTGTTATCTTTCGGTTTTGGCTCATTTTTGGCGCGCCATTTGCTAGATTGTTGGGCAGTTTCGACGTCATATTTCCAAACCCACATCTCGTCACCAGTAATAATTCGTTTGATGAATGTAGGGTCATCAGCTACGTTGGTAAGCATCTCTTTTGTGACCTCTACTCGATGCTATTTTTGCAAAAAATTCAAGTCTTTCGGTACTATTCGAGCGGCAACGCATTTTATACCTGAACCATCAACCAAAATGTGTTGAGTCGATCCATAAGAGATGTTGATAGCCTCTGATATCTCTCTAATGCCAACATTACGATTTTCGAGCACAATTTTCTTTACTTTTTCGATGTTATCGTCGTTAACAGAGGTGGATGGACGACTCGCATGAGGCAAGTTTTCTACGACCTCACGACCCTCACTGAATGCTTTATGCCACTCAGATACTTGCGTTCTCGATAGAGTAGACTCTCCAAAACACGTCTGCAACATTTTCAATGATTCCGTAGCCGTAATTCCATAGTGTTGATTTTTTATTGCTGAATGTATTATGAATTTTGTGTATAACTCAGAAAATCCATTGGGAATCGATATTGTAATTTATATCTAGCTATACATGATGTGTCATCTACACACAAAAAGTGCAGAAATATAAAAATTTAACAATAACAAATGTATCAATGTGTACTTGGGGGGTCAGCAGAGACGCAACAACTTTCACAATAACGTCAAGCAACACGTGCTACAGTTAGTACAAATTTGGGTGACCGCATGGGAGGAACATGATGATGGAACGAAATCTCGCCCTCCACCCCCCCCCCCCTCCCTCCTCACGAAACCGATGGAAAAATAGTGAATCTAAAAAAATAAAATTAAATTCTTTACAGTTTTTCAGAAAAACCTGCTACACCAATGGGGTGGGGAACGCTGGTTAGAGGAGACTGTGTTCTCTTGTAAAAAAAAAAAAAAATACTAACAAAATTTACAGGTAGCTGAAACCGGGTCGAGTCTATAATGCGAACATTCCTCTCCTATCACTTCGGTCTTGTTATTATCTAAAAGGGGTTTACGGTGGACCCGGCGTCTTAGGTATGCTAGAAACAGTTGGTTGTGCATTAAAACATTTAAATGTGACCGAATTTCGGAGCCATATTTGACCCGCTGTCTATAACATATTTAGAAAAAATCCTTTTATCCAGAGGGCTTATTTTAACCTAAGCGATACCTCAAACCCATGTTGCGACAGTAAATGTGGAGATAAAAAGTTATGCCTTCAAGTTGTATCTGTTTTTGAAATGTTTACAAAGAAAAAACCTGCAATTTGTTAGGCTCCAACGGCACGGAATTAATTTTTGATTTATATTGTATTGTCAGAATAAAAGCAGCGATATATTATATTAGCGACAGATATCCTACACACACACATCTATATATTATGACAAGTATGTATAATAAATTTAAGACATTTTTCTAACATATCCCCAATACAATGTGTAACGCTTTTCTTATTAAATATACAGTCTGTTATCTAAAATAACATAAAAAAAAACAATTGTAAGAGAAAAAAATCTTTTATTTTTATTTTTATTTTCATCAATGAATTTTCAACTTTGTTCGGCTTTTGGAAAAACATTTATTTTAATCGAAAAACACCAACAGCACATAAACGATGAGAATTATGATTTTATGCTAACGTAAATTTTTATTCTTCTAATAAAATATTCAGAAATCGGTTACTTCAATTTTTGTTTTTGCTGTAGAATGGCTTATACGATATGTGTTATTTCTTCCTTAATGTTTTCGATGTTGTTATAATACATATGTACATAAAATACATTTGCCGCATGTTTCATTCCATACATAGCAACAACGTTACAGTCACGATATAAAAAATTGCGGTGGGTGAGCTTGAAGGTTTTTGTATTATGTATATTTCTTCTTATTTTTATTTGTTTATGTATAGTAATTATGTATAATATGAGAAAGCTATAGATGTGAACGAGGTTTCGTGCTTTCGAAGCTTTTTCTTGAACAAAACACAAATTATTTATGCGGTATTCAATAACGCCTTATAATACGTACGTATTTACATATTATATATTCCGCGAAAGAAGAAAGCTTGTTAAAGTATAATTGAATAGAAATAACGCAAAATATATTTTGAAATAAATTGAATAAAATTGAAAAATTTAAATAGATTTTTGTTTTTACTTATATATATATTGTGAGGTTTATGAGAATTATTTAAAATTGAGTAGGGTTAAGGCACTGTCGATAATTACGTTTAAAGCAATAATCGCAAATTACTTGCCGTAAAACTTATACGGAAATCGCTAGATATTTATTGACTGTGTACCTTTTCTCAGTAATATGTTTTCCGGACGTTAAATTGCCAACGATTTAAAAAGTAGGAAACCCATTAAAGGATGTAATCGCATTACCGGTATCCCAACAATGCCGTCTATATTAATGTCTAATTATACCATTAGGTACCAATCCTACAATAAAACAACAATAATAATTGGACTTGTACGCATACTACCTTATATATATTCAAATAAAATCATTTTCATTCATTAATTGGCGAAAAAACATTTGGAACACAGTATGTATTCTATTACATATGTATATACTTTTATTGTTTTTGTTTTTTACATGAATGTATTGCAAAGGAAATCTTTACGCGTCTATATAACTTTGGAATCCGATCACCTAAAGATCTTAGCCATACCACTTTTTTCTTATCTAACCAAGGTCTATAAATCTGTCTTTGTTTTATCAAAATCGGTTAAGTATTTTTCGACTTAATACTTGTTAACAGACAAAATAGCGGGGATATAAGGCATCTTTCTCGCCCTAGCGCTTCCCTTGAGTTGAGATGCCTAAAAAGCAAAAAAATAATTAGTAATTGTAATTGCTTTAATTGTGCGCCAATGAAGTGTTCCCCTGGACACGTATACAACAATGACTATTGTACCGGCTTTTGAATGATACAAAACTCAATTAAGCCCCATTTTCTAGCCGCATTTATAGCAATTTAGGTCACAGTTATGTCAACTTCTATTGACTTTTAATGAAAGTTTTATAGATTTGATAGTTCCAAAGGAATATGAAAAAAATTGATCTATGTACATATGTGTGTACTGTGTTTTTGATTTATTTTGACTGATATTTTGAAATTTTTACTACTCATAGCACAAAAAAAAAGTCAAACAAATCATTCGAGATTTTTGATTTTTGATCTGATTTAGTTTAATACTAAGCACTAGGCAAGACTCCCAAAAAGACGGCGGTTCCATCGTACCCCCTTTTCACAAATAACAAAACCTATTCCTGGAAAGATTTATTAGTATTAAAGAATTATCCGTCTTTCAAAATTTAAAATTATGATTTTTTTAATCAAATCAAATCAATATTAATAAAATTTTATACAAATGGGGCGGAATTTATAGATTCGAACTATTTCTTAATAATTTTGATATTGAAAATGAAAAATTTTGTGAAAAATTCGATTTGACATTTTGAAATGACGGTTTGCCGTTTGTGCATGGGGCTATGTCTTTAGATTGGGTAATATTCCTGGTCGAAAAGTGATTTA
The DNA here is from genome assembly GCA_963556165.1 of Tipula helvola. Classification (NCBI taxonomy): domain Eukaryota; kingdom Metazoa; phylum Arthropoda; class Insecta; order Diptera; family Tipulidae; genus Tipula; species Tipula helvola. The sequence continues at coordinate 152,833,901 of OY744483.1, forward strand.
TATGTAATACTAATATTCAATATCATACGTAGATTTTCCGAATGTTGATGTAACCTAACCGAAAAATAGTCACTTGAGAAGCTAGAGTAAGCAAAAAACCTGTTATGGTAAAGTTCAATAGCATACGTGGATTTTTCGAACGTTTTCTGATTCTTAGAAACACCCGCCCAAAATCCTAAGCATATTTTCAGGTTGGTATGGACGTAACATAACAGAAAAATATAGTCACTTCGAAAGTTAGAGGGCTTTGGGTGTTTAGTAAGCAAAATCTTGTTATGGTAATGTTCAATACTATACGTGCATTTTCCGAACGTTTTCCGATTCTTATAAACACCGGCCCAAAATCCTAAACATATTTCCAGGTTGGTAACCTTCCTTCTTAGAAAGTTAGAGGGGTTTGGGTGTTTAGTAAGCAAAAAAACTTGTTGTGGTAATGTTCAATAGCATACGTGGATTTTCCGAACCTTTTCCGATCCTTAGAAACACCGGCCCAAAATCCCACGCATATTTCCAGGTTGGTGTGGACGTAACCTAACAGAACAAAATAATCACTGTGAAAGTTAGAGGGCTTTGGGTGTTTAGTAAGCAAACAACTTGTTGTGGTAATGTTCAATAGCATACGTGGAATTTCCGAACGTTTTCCGATTCTTAGAAATACCCGCCCAAAATCCTAAGCGTATTTCCAGGTTGGTGTGGATTGGATGTAACCTAACAGAAAAAATAGTCACTTCGAGAGTTAGAGGGCTTTGGGTGTTTAGTAAGCAAAATCTTGTAATGGTAATGTTCAATACCATACGTGCATTTTCCGAACGTTTTCCGATTCTTATAAACACCGGCCCAAAATCCTAAACATATTTCCAGGTTGGTAAGGACGTAACCTAACAGAAAATAATAATCACTTTGAAAGTTAGAGGGCTTTGGGTGTTTAGTAAGCAATACACCTGTTATGGTAATGTTCAGTAGCATACGTTGATTTTCTGAACGTTTTAAGATTCTTAGATTTGTGATACATTTTTTGTAAAGTTTGACTACCTATGTTCTCGCAAGCTGCCAAGGGTTTCAGCTTTCTGACGTTTCTGTCCCGCTCTACTCATGAAAGGCAACCGTTTTGTTTTATTTACTGGCCTCAAAAATGATTTCGCCATTGCTACTCTGCCGAAAAGACCAATTTCTTGGAGCCTCCTTTTTTAGCTGTTACGCTAATGAAATTATTTATTTATTTATTTCATTAGATATTTCGCGCGCAGTCAAACGCCTGTTTTTTCTATGCAGGTTAGATGTGAACTGTTCTGTATATGGATGTGATTTTCGTCCGCCTTCTTCCTTGGCCCTTTTTATTGCTGTGTGATCCAGTTTGATTCTTTCCTTCCTTTTAACTGTGTAAAGAGTGAACATTTTCCAATATGTTTTGTATTGAATTTTTTTGTTTTTGGAAATTCTTTTTTTCGTTGAGAATAGATCGTTCACTACAAAATCAAAAAAATTGTGTTTACTTTTATAAATTTCATTAGAGAAAAATCACCTCCAGCTAGTAAAATATCATTGCTACTGACTCCTTTTAGGTAAATCACCCGCTCCTTGCTGTCCGAAAACAAGAATGCTTGCAATGAGATGCAATTCATTGTCAAAACAGCAAACGCTTATTACTTTAGTTTTTGTAAATAAAAAACCGGTGATCATGCGTCAACAAAAATATTTCAATTCTAGTTCTCATTCCATAAATTACGGGAAGAACAGCCCCATTAATAGATTGGCCAAATGATTTAATGTTGCGGAACATCAAGTAGATAAATAAATAAAGTCATGATCGCTTGTAATAATTTCTCACAAATTATGATGTTGCTCAAAAACCAATTCTTTCGAATAATTTTGGACGATATAGTGTATCAATATATAAATTAACATCTCATTACACAGAATAAACCCATTATTCACCAATCTAAATTCACCACTCATCCTCTTGGTCCATCCACTCACAACAAACCTCCACGTTCACCGCTCCAGCAGTATCGCCATTTAAAGTTCAATGGAACTCTTCCCCTATAACCAGTCAATCTTCAAATCAACATGGTTAGACAAATCATTGCGTAGAAGAGCTCAATCCAATGAAACCTCTTTCCAATCGATCCCTAACTGAACGCTGCACTCACCTTTTTTATTTATTTTTTATTTTTTTATTTATTTATTACTCACAAGTCACAACCTTAACCTCTAATTCAACTTTAACTCGAACCAAATCTTAACCATCAACTCAGCCCAGAATCCAACGCCAAATTATTCTTTAAATCAGCATGTTTGAATACTTAATGCGTAGGTACGATTCAATTCAAAACAACTCAATCTAACCTTCAACTCAACCCCCAAATAAATCTCCAACTGAACCCACTCTACAACTCAAGCTAAATCAACCCCAACTCAACTTCAATTCAACACCAACTTTTGGATCGAGCCAAATTTTTCTATTCTACTCAACCTCAAACTCAAAGGCCAAATTAACCTCAAAATCAACTCGATTCAAGAAACTACTAGTTCAAATACTCAACTCGATCTAATCTCCATCTCAACGCTCGACTAATCTCCATCTCAACACCCAAAGAAATCCCCAACAACTCAAGCTAACTTCTAACTCAAATCTTAACTCAACTCTCAATAAATCCCCAACTGAACCACTGAGTCACCCCGAACTCAATCCTAAGCCAACCCAGAACTCGACCCCAAACTCAGCGCTCAACTCAACCCCAAACTCAGCGCCATGCGCACATGAACTCATCTCCAGCTAACTTACTTTCCTCATCTCACAACTTAACCCCAACTCAGAATTCAACGCAATCGCAAACTCAACACTCAAGTCAATTTGTATCTCTACATCAACGCGGTCTGAAAATTGCATTCTTACAAGAATTTAACTTAATCCTAACTCAACTTCTAACTCGGCCCCAAATCAACATGGTCCAAAAAAATATGATTACATGAATTCAACCCAAAACAGCTCAAGCTAATTTCCAATACAATCCTCAACACAATCCCAAATAAATCCCTAACTGAACTCAGCCCTTAACTCAACGCCCAACACAACTCCAAATCAACGTGATCTGAAAAGCTCAAGAACACAATTCAAAGTGGTACAGTTGTAACGAACGTTCGTTACAATAAGTGTAAAGGCTAATCACCCCTGGGTAACTAAATTATTGAACTGTTTTCAGATTATTATTAATTTTTTTTTATTACGACTGAAACTGTGTCCATCTAGCAATTTTTCTTTCAAATACAAATTTTTATATTTCTAGTAAAATTCTCTTTTGTGGGGGTATAACCCACTGGTTAGTCTCATAATTAATTAAACCTATTTACTAATTTTAGTTTGGTAAGTTCACTAGTTCAAGTGGCCTCGTTCTTTGGAGTCTTCTTTCAACGACAAGGTTATCTTTCATATGGCGAATATAGGAGTTTCCATGTTCCTGGAGCTTTATTTCGTTGATGTATTCCATCCGTAGGTCGCTTTGAAGGTATTAATTTCTTGTGTACCACGGAGCATTGACGATGCTACGAAGAACCTTGTTTTGAAACGTCTGTATCATTTTGGCGTTTATTTGCTTGATACATCACCAGAGTTATATACCGTAGGTCCATAGTGGCTTCAGAATTTGCCGATATAGCAGCAGCTTATTGTGAATTGTAAGCTCACAGCCTCTACCTATGAGCCAATACATTTTTCTGAACTTTATGTTAAGTTCTACTTTTATCTTTTTGACATGTTCTCGCCACTTGAACTTGGCTTCGAGGGTCATGCCAAGGTATTTAGCTGTATTTGCTTATGGCACGTGTCGCGAGTTAATTTCTATAGGTAGATGGTAAGCCTTTTAATTTGTAAAGTTAATATACGTGGATTTAGTCTCATTAAGCTTGATTCGCCAACGTTTTGTCCAGTTACAAACCGCATTGGTCATCCTCTGGAGTTTGCTCGTTGCATCAGCGACATTACTTCCAATTGCCATAATTGCTGAGTCATCTGCAAAGGTGGTTATGGTTCCTTCATTTGTGGTTGGTATGTCCCTTGTATAGGTATAGTAAATACAGGATTGGTCCTAAAACACTCCCCTGCGGGACACCGGCAGATATATTCTTTAGCTCAGAGTATTCATCCTCATATTTCACTAGAAAGTGTGTATTGGTTAAGTAAGATCTTAGTATGGCATAGAATTGTCTCGGCAGATCTCTATGCAGCTTGTATTCCAGACTCTGTGACAAACTTTATCGAATGCTTGCACGACGTCCAGGAATATGCTTGAGCATACTTTATTCCGTTCTAACGTTCTTTCAATTATGTTTGTGATTCTATGGACATGATCAATTCTAGAATACTTTTCTCTGAATCCAAATTGATGTTTAGGAATTAATTGTCGGTCCTCAATTATTGGTTTAAGTCTCTAGTAATAATTTTTGAAAGAGTTTTGACATAATTGGCAGCAGAGAAATTGGCCTGTATGATTTTTTATCGTTAGGTGGTTTGTCAGGTTTTGGTATCATGATTACTTCTGCTACTTTCCATTGATACGGAACATATTTTAACCGAAATGTCGCATTGATTATGTGTAGTAGCTTACGAAATCCTTTGTCTGGTAGAGCTTTGATAATTTGGCAAGTAATTAAGTCATACCCAGGGGTTTTTTAACATTCATGTTACTTTTCACTTCTTCTTTTAATTCTTTGAGAGTTACTGGCCGTATGTCAAGCTCGTCCAGCTTGTGAATTGATATTATTTTTTCATTGACAGTTTCTTTTGGTAGTGATTGGAAGGTTTCCTGGAGATTTGTGACCTCTTGTCCAGGTCCTATCATCCTTTTAAGTGGAGGTACTTGCATTTTGGGTCTTTTGAGTCCCTTCAGCGCCTTCCACAGTGAGTAATCAGAATTTTTTTCATCAGTTAGGCTAACTAGATGAGACTGTTACATAAATTGTTAAGAATTGTTTTGTTCTCCGGTGTTCGATTAATTTGCCAGGTTTTACGTGCCCGTCGTTTTTCTCTTACCAACTCTCTAACTTCCATTGGGTAGGATATGTTAAGCGTCTTCTTATTTTGTAAAATGGGGGTTCCAATTCGTCTTCCCACTATAGAGAATTTCTTATCGGTACCTAGAGATTGATTTTTTCCTCCATTAATTCACTTTTCTTTCCTTCAATATTTCTGGGGTGCACTTTCCCTTTGAATTACCGTTTCACTGACTGTCATGATAACCGGTGAGTGATCCGATACTAGAGAATTGCTGTTTTCAATTGAATGTAATTATGAGATATACACCTCTTGTTACATAAAAGTTTATTAGATCCGGTACCTTAGCTTCGTCACTGGGCCAGTATGTTGGGGAACCATCAGAGTAAAATTCACATTTTGATGTCTGCCCTGCTTAAAACAATTCTTTACCCTTTGACGTCGTAAGTCTAGATCTCCAATAGGTATTTTTCGCATTAAAGTCACCTCCAGTAATAAAATCACGTCCTCGCGATTTAAATAGTTTAATGTATATGAGGAAAGTATATTGCAGAGACGGTAAGCTGTCTATGTTTAATGTGCATCCTTATAGTAGTGACTTGCATTGCTTCTTCTTCGATTTCTGTTTCTACATGGTGTTTTATATTTTCTTTTATTAGTAATGCCGAATCACCTGTTGCTCTTTCTGCTGGATGAATGGAATGCCATAAGTTGTAACCCCGGATTTTAACAAACGAAGATTTAACAAAATGGCTTTCGGATATTAGGAAAATGTCGATTTTTTCTGTATTTAAAAATAATTATATTTCTGGAATATGTTTGATAAGCCCATTCGCATTCCAGATTGCTATTCTGAAAGTTGTGTTCTCACTTAACATTTTTTATCGGATTGCGCTGTGGGAGTTGCATTTTCTTCAGTTGATCAAATATCATGTTGTTCAGATTACTTTGGTCATCTAGCCGCTTTGGAATAGCTTCGATGCTGTTCATAATGTTTTGCATAATTCGATTATTTTCAGAGCCCATATATTTGGTTGAACCCGAGCCTTTCACTACCTGGGCAAATGTTCGTCTTTGTCCTACGTTGTTTGGTTGTGAATTTTGATCCATTTGATTTAACGTTTGAATCCTTCGAATTTCATGATTTTGTGGTTGATTTCGTGATTTATCTCTTAATTTTTGTAGTTGTTTAGCTACTTCACAGCCTCAATAATTCGCCGGATGTTGACCCTTGCAATTTATACACTTAGCTGGCATATCTCTCCCTATTGTACATGCCTGGGTAAAATATTTACCTGAGCATTTTACACATCTCGGATCCCGGCTGCAATATTTTTGGGTGTGATTAAATCCCTGACATTTCTGGCATGGGGTATGCGTGTAGTAGTTGTATTGTACTTGATCGGTTGATCAGTGCCCCATATTCCTCTGGCAAATAAATTATGTCAATTTTCTTTTAATTTCTCTTGATTACCCCAAACATACGATCACAAGTTAGAAAACTTTGGGCTCCAACGGGGAAATACTGATAGATTTTGGTCAGGATTTTTTCAATACAAAACCAATACTCAATTCAAATAAAAATTCAATACCGTGTTATTACGATTTTGACCAGGGCAGCATGCATCAGAAAAAATATGGAGTTCGGTAGTCTCAGATGTGGTAAATATTTTTCTACGAAATCACTGATCAAAAAACATACTTCATTTGCCCCTTTTTTGCCATTCCCTTCATGATAAAGGTACATTTCGCTACATTTCCTCTTCAAATCATAAGTATCAGTAAAAAATTGTCTGCACGAGAATATGTGGTAGCGGTAGATTCTGCATGTAAGAGCTGTCATTTTCGCATTTTTTTTCGATTTCATTAATTTTGTCGTAAAATTTTTTAGATCTTTCGACGTGGATCATCTTTTCGGCTATCGGAACCCGTTTTGTGTCATCATTAAGATCGTATTATTTTTTTTGCTGACAATTCCTCGCATGTACCGCAGACATCTTTTTGCGGCATTCCAAAGTGGTAGTTAAAATTATCCTTAAAATACAAATGGATCGTTTAGTATTGAAAAGGCACATGTCCTGCCCTTTCTAGAATAAATGATTTTTTTTTGCAAGGTAGGTGCCGTTCCATTAACCATATGGTAATGTCTTCTTGTCATAAAACGTATACATATACGTATCTGTGATACAAAATCGTCATAATTCTAATTTTTGACAAAAAGTGAACATGAGCCCTTTCAATACTAAGCGATTCAAATTAATATTACTTAGTGAAATATTTCTATGCTTGCCTAGTGAATGTTAATAACTAACATGAATAAAACAGAGATAGTAAAAAAAGACAGAGGTGCCGTATCGTTTTTTCTACGTTACGTGAAGTGTTGTGATTCCTATATACCACAAGCAAATGTCGGATAAGCTTAAATAAAAAAAGGTAATACGAAATCCAACACAGAAACATTATACTTATATTATAATAAGTAAATAAAGGTATTGTGTTTTATTGGGTGCACTAAATTAATAAAATTCTTCGTGAAAGTCTCCCTCAAAAAAGAAAGAATTGAGTTTTAATCAAAAACTAGTAAAGGACGTATTTTGTTCCAAATTTTCAAGCAACTCGGTAAAATATATTAAAGCAGAACACACACACACGTATTTAAATCAATACACTTTGGTACTAGAAAATCACTTCAGTAAAATGTATCTACAATTTGTATATAACAAGCAATGTTGTTATACCATACATGTAAGTATAAGGATTTTTACCTCCTCATGCAATTACATACATAACATAATTCAAGTTTTCCCCCAAAACAAAACAAAAAAAAAAAATATTTTCCATTTGATACACAATCAATCTCATTAGAGAGGTTTGTTTTCCCAGTTTAACCTTAATCATAAATTATTCAAGTTTAAAGGAACCAAAATATAAATGAAAACATCAATTTAAGCAAAATAGAAATATGTAGAAGACGCAAGATGGAAACACTAAATTTTCTATGAACAACCAAATGATTTTTCTCATTTTGACTTGTTTTTGTTGCAATACTTAGTTTTTGTTTTGTGTATAAGAATTTTGTAGAAGAATATTGTAAAGCATAAATTTTCAATCTTGTGATAAGTTATTTTTTAGGTTTAATGACGGTGAAATTGAAGATTAAAAGTATAACATGGTGAATGAAAACTTTTCTTGGGAAAAATTTATGAAAATTGAATATTATCGCAACATAAATTTAAACATGTGATATATTTGTAGTTACGTATTCGTGTAAAATGTGATTTGTGGTTGTTAACTAGGTGACCATAACCCAGAACCAAGGATTTCGGCTAAATTGACTTCTTTGTTCGAGACTCAAGGGTTGAAAGAAGGAGAACGCCAACAGATTGGGTCATCTGAGTTGGTTAAAAAGTAATTTTTTGAAGGGATGGGTGACGGTATGTTTGTCTGTCTATCCTGGCACTCTAAAATTTAACGAAGGGTTATCTCATCTCAAGGTGTATTCTAAATTAGAGTTGCTATACATAAATTGTTATAACCTTTTCAAAATTGTTACCTTTAGTAAAATTACACGGTATCAAAGAGAATGTAATACCAAGAGCAACGAAACTGAAGGAAAATTTTTATACAAAAAATGGGTCAAGCAATGGGTTATACAACCGTTTAACTCGAGTTATGTTTATCCAATTTTAGAAATAAAACAATGAACGAATAGGTCATTTAAGGCAGAAACGCTTGATTAAAAACTTGTTATGATGTAACTGCTTGGAAAATTAAGAAATGAGTATTTGTTGGTGCTAATGTGATTAAATTTTTTATTCTACTTCGGCACTTTTGGTATTCTATACTCTTTGACGGTATGTATACTATACAATATACATATGTATCATACTATATACGGTACAGTATGCATATGTACTATACGATACAGTGGATTGATGGACAGTCGAGCATCCGTTTCAGCGTTTGGTAATGATACCCAAGCATTTCTTGATAATTCAAAGTATAAAATGATCACTATCAGTCTTTGGTGTCTTTGTGTTTGCGTAAGTTAGTCTTAATACAATTTATCATTCTCATAATTACGGATTTGGAAAAAATAAAATGGAATTGCTATCCATATTCCGGATGCCAATTTAAATAAAAACCTTCACAGTATAACTGAAGCTCATATTATGTTATCCGACAATTTCCGTTTTTGAATAATGCCTAGGGAATTGAAATACATTACTTGCCAAGCTTGTTTCCTCAACGGAACGGAACGAAAATTTGTGAGGAAATTGATAGAATTGTCTCGAAGGCAGGGATTAATGGGTCATAATGTTTCCCGATTAAAAGCCACTACGACGATCGATGTCTGAGCGATATAACGGTTCAATCGACGGGCTTCTGAGTCAACTACAACAGAAAAAGTTTATATCCAGTATGGATCTTGAGGATGATTTTGGCTGAGCAATCCCGAGAAAAAACAGAATTTACCACCGTTTGCGGAATATATAGATATTAAAAATTGTCGCCGGCCACCTCACTCCGAAAGCCTAACCGTACAAATCTTGATCCTGCAAAAATGAAAGCTACCAGTGAATTTCCGGTATTAAATACGATTAAAAATATTCTTAATTTTTTGGAAATGCAGCACTTCGGAGTGGTATTGTTGCTCTTTAAAACATTACTAGTTGATCCAAATTTTGAAGGTTAGTGTGGCACTATAATGCGTTTTAATCACAGTAAAAGTATCGTCCTTAAGTGACGCTCATGAAGTTTATCCTAAGTAAGAACTAAACCAACAAACAAAAAAAAAAATAGAATATGTAAATGTATTAGTAAACAAAAAAACTGACGACATTTAGGCGAACATTTATCAATAAATAGATTTACAACTTTAATAATCTCAAACAGGTGAGTGTTATCGATATGTCTACAGTATTTTCGTTGTGATTTGGCATGCCACATCGATTTATATCAAAATCATGACGCATCATATTTTTTTGGTTTCTCTGAGAATGGTGGTGATTTCCGGTTGTGGGCACTTAAATGTAACCGATTGTAGGCACCCTCTTTTTTTTCATTTAAAGCGTCCGTCTCCCCTCCCCTCAAAGAAGAGTAAAAAAAAAGGCAACCCGTCGGCCAAACGCTTTAAAAAAAAAGAACTCTCCATCATCTGATGATGATATCGACTTTGCATCATCTGTTTGAAGCCTCTGCCATCGAAGTTGACTGAAGTTGAATAATTTTTTCGCCGGTGACTTTGGTATAAAACAATTTAAATTTTCGACTGAAATGACGTATTTCACTAGAAAATTATTGGCGACTTTTTCGGGTAAATTTCAAGAATACCGGCCCATAACCGGTTACGATTTTTTTTTTTGCCAAAAGTTTTTAGTTGACGGAATCAATATATGTAGTTACTTTGGCAAACAGTTAGCTAATGCCTCTAGCTTTCCATTGATATTCATATCTCCGCATAATATGGATTCAAAGGAAAATTATGGGTCAAAAACAAAACTGTGCCCACAACCGGAGACTTGTATCTTTATATTAATAAATTTTCTTCAAATCATTTGAACGATTATGAAATGACATACCTATCTATAGCTTATATATATTTAGCAAGAACTGCACTATGGGTGACTAACAGGTCCATAATAGGACTACAAAATTGCAAAACCATTTAAAAAGCTAATGGCTTTCACATACACTGCGCCAAATAAAACACGGAACAGAAATTTTCTTCGAAAAATACCCAGATTTGAACGCTTGTATCTTGGTGAAAAATACCTTTCAAAAAAAAATTTTTTTTCTAGTTGAAGGAAATTTTGTTTTCTTTTCGATACTGGACACCGTTTTATTTTATTTTGTTTTTTTATGACCTTTTTGAGTAAAACAAAAGGTGTATAAAAAAAAATTTGCTGCTGTTTGAAATTGTAAACGAACTTGCTCGAGATTTCATTCAAAAATCAAATCGGCCATTTTATAGAGAATTTAGAAATCTTGCAAAGTAATACTAGGAAAATTTCTGTGCGACCACTCCTTGTAAAGAGTTATTGAAGTTTTAGTGAGTTAAAGTTTTAGTGTTAAAGTGACTTAACATTTTATCGTAGAGTGCTAAGTTTACAAGATAAAAAAATTTACTTCTACGCTTTTTGATACGTTTTCTCTAAAACAGCAATAACTCGACAAGGAGGGGCCGCACAGAAATTTTCCTAGTATTACTTTCCAAGGTTTTTAGCAAGTTCGTTTACAGTTTCAAACAGCAGCAAATTTTTTTTAGACACCCTGTTGTTTTACTCAAAAAAGTCATAAAAAAACAAAATAAAATAAGACGGTGTCCAGTATCGAAAAGAAAACAAAATTTCCTTCAACTAGAAACAAAAATTTTTTTTTGAAAGGTGTTATTTCACCAAGATACGTTCAAATTTGGGTATTTTTTCGAAGAAAATTTCGTTCCGTTTTTTAATTGGCGCGGTGTATTTAAAATTACAAATTTCAGTACATACATATTAGAGTTTTCTTAAGAAACTCAATATCTTAAAATTTCAACATTTTGTAACGTAATCCAAAAGAATTCCGTTAACAGACACAAAAATAGAGGTCTGATGTGGTCTGGTAGCTGGCTAAAGCTCACCTTGCGGCGTGGGGTTGTCCAGACATATTCCGCATGGTAAATTCTTAGAAGGGACAGAGAATTAAAACTATCTTTGCCACGTCCTCAGTAGCTAAAGAAATCTAAAGAAGGGTGTGTTCGCTCAGGAATGACAACTTCAATCTCAGGCAATCCCCGTCATGACTGGCAATAGAGCCCCCTTTTCATCGGACCGCCTACGGTGATGCTGTTTCCCAGTCGCGGCGGTTACCGATGCCTATAAGGGATTGAAGGGCGCTCTACCGAAAGACCTAACCAAAATCTCCTTTGAAAATTCGATAACTCACCCCTGAGGGTCGCGCTAATATACCCTATATAGGAAATTTTAACTATATAGGAAATATTAACGTTGAGACATACAACATGGTGGTATACTCAGAATTACTTAGCCATCTCTACGATTGCCTGTCATTGGCCATCGAACCTCCACCTACACACTTTTTGGAGTGTTTTTTTTTAAAATTCGATAACTCTGAGGGTCGCGCTAATATACCCTATATAGGAAATATTAACATTGAGACATACAACATTGTGGTATACTCTGATTAACTTAGCCATCTCTGCGATTGCCTGTCATTGGCCATCGAACTTCCACCTACACTTTTTTTTGGTGTGTTTTTTTTGTAAATTCGATACCTTTCTATTTGACCTTCAAAATTCGAGCAAATTCACCTCTTTTCGCAAATATGTTCATTGGGACAAATAATATGACTGAGTGCCCACATTTACTTAGAAGTCTGAATGATTTCAACCTTTCGTGGATCATGCAATGTCAGCCTACATTTTTAAGAGGAACTTATAAAATTGATTTTAACTCATGCAAATTTTGTAATCTAAAATTTAAATTTTACGTATTATATTATGTATATGTAGTAGTGAAGATGGTTGTATAATTATTAAAATGTAAATTTTTGGTACTGTCGCTTAAAACGATTTGAGATTCTCAGTTTATTAGTGTGTAATACTTGCCTTTAAACTTTTTTGCTGTTGTAAGGTTTTTTGTCAATTTGTCATAAACTTTATACCAGTCACTAAGCCATAACAGAACTATTTAATATCCATTAATTGAATTTATATCTCACAGTCAAGAGATTTTTTTTTTGTAATCCAAACTCGACCATATAACAAACAAAAAAATGATAATAATTTGTGGACCGTCTGAACGCCATCCACCTCCAAACTAGACTGTGTCCATCCTTTTTAAACGCAAAAAAAATTCAAACCAAAATCGAATTTCGCAAAAAAAAATTATCGCGCATGTACTAACAAACACGCCACCCGAACATATTGTTTTTTTCCAAACTCCGTGCGATGTCGCACGCACACCAACATCCCAAGTCAAATCAGTCAACAACAAGATTCAAAACAAATGATTACTAATATCAAACGGAATAATTCAAAAGGAATATTATACCATCGAGTTTCACAACCGTACTTACGTTGCACAGATTATACTTACAAACAAAAATACCCGAATTGCTAATTTTCAAACTTCGTGTCATCTAATTGTTGATTTCATTTTCCATGCGTAATACAAATAAAATTTATGTTTATTACAACATAAATTGGAATGCGCAGCATAAATAGAACATAAAATAAAATATGTATACTAATTTAGTTCCAACTTGACACGCATCTTAAGTGGAAGATACCTTACCTTACGATTGCACAATATTGACGGAACAATGTTTCGTGACTCGTGCGATAAGAAGATCTATATTGTCAACAGGCTCAGAATATTGACCTTGACATACTTTCTATGATGTACATGGAAGAATGCTGACATAAGCACAAGCGATTATGTGTAAAATTTTTAGCTTAAAATTTGATTACTTCGTGTGAGTTTCTTAATTCTTATGTAGAAAGATTGAAGGATAAAGCTATTGGCAGCATTTAAAAAAAAAAATGTCTACCAAAAATATTAAAATTTTTGAAATCTTCAAATAAGAAAAAAAGAATACTCGTGGAATTCCTCGCGAATATTAATTTTCATATTTCTCCAAAAAGTTATACCCTACTTCATTTATTTATTTTATATACATACTAAAAAAAAAATCATTACTTAGGCTGCGTCCAATAGTCGGGTAAATTTCTCTTTTACCTACTTTTTAACAGTGTACAGGGTAAATTGAAATACTGTACTAAATAGTTGGGTAAATAGGAGAAACAAATAAATGACGTTGTTGTTAACTTGTTGACGTTTCAGTGATTTTTGCTAAAATTGCCGTGTTTTTCATTATAAATAATATACGTACTCAAAGCTAATAAAATAAATTTTATTTTTATTTTACGAAATAAAAATATTAAAAAATGTTTGACGTTTCCTTTTGCACCTAGCAGCCAGCGATTTTAACCCTCCGTACTATAATTTGTGGCCATCAAACCAATTTTACTTGTAGAGAATTAGTACGCCAATTGAGGTAAATATGTACTAAAATTGAAATTTACTGTACTAAATGATTTACCCGACTATTGGTACGCAGCCTTAGAATTTTAAAGGTCAAAATACGTTTTCTACTAATTATGGCTTAATTATAATGCCGCCACTGTATATACTCATACTATTACACCTCTCTATCCGTGTCTTTTGGTTCGGTTAAGTTAATATCGGACAGTATATGTAATTACGTGCTAAATTCAAAAAAGTAATACGTCACAGCTAGAAGAATCATTTCAATAGTGACAACCCCTCAGGCCACATTAATAACTTCTAAATGTGCCTGTAGTACTTAATTTATAATTAATTTTATTATAAGTTATTAAAATGTGGTGTCAATCATAATTCCTAATTCAATTTACATAATTATGTTCATTGTGTAAGTGACCTTACTTAACAATTTTATTTTTTGTTCCATTTTATAATTTCTATCCAGAATCCTGATGGGGAGCATTTAGCTCGAAATATCGATTTGAAAAAGTTCTATTTTAACAAAATATTTAATTGTTAATGAATATGAAGTAAATAAAATATTTTTTGACTAAATACATGTTGAATAACATAATTTAATAATATTCAGAAATAATCAGCTGTTCATATAAATATACAGAGAGAAATGTAGTATGGAAAAAAATGAACAAAGTTGAATCGTAGATAATTTTGAACAAGGAATTTAATAGTGAGTTTGGATGTGACCTTAAGCCTCATAGTCAAGGCCATTTTGAGGTCAAGGTCATTTTTTTAAATGGAAACTCCTATTTTTGACATCGGATTCGAAAAGAGTGGGAACTTTCACGTCCGAATATGTATTTTCCAAAACCTCCCAAGGTTAATTGAAGGAATATATTTTAGTTATAGATGGAAAATAAAAAATGAAATTGTTAATTAATAATTAATGTATTTAAATTATAATTTATTTTTTTAATGTTATGTTGTTTCTCTTTTGATTTATTTATTGAACAAACAATTTGTATTATGTAATACCGACCTCACAAACCGTGGCGCCACCAACTCTAATCCTTAGTTTGTCAATGCAATAATATTAGTGGTAGATTAGCTTATCGACCTTAGCTAATCGCGCTTAGCTAATTCCTAGTCTATCAGTGGAGGAGATCGAGCAAATCTTTCTTTTTTCTTTCGAGATACCATTAGACGAAATAATTTGCGAAGAATTTATCTGCTTCAACGTAACTGCTGTAAGTAATTTATTGCTGTTGCGTTTAGTAATCATTCTAAAAAATTTCTACATCGGTTTTATTACGTGTTTGGTATTTTGGTTGTGGAAGGTCTCACTGGGAACACTTCGACTCTTTTGATGAAATTTTCAAATGTGACCTTACCGTGAACTTGCGAAATAATTTATAATCGTCGACCCGCCTGGAATCGATCACGCCTAAACCCGGTCCGTATATCTCCAGAGTTACAATTACGGAAATATCGCCAGGAACAACTCCAAATTGAACAACGAAAAGTTGACGTTATGCAACAATTAGCGGACGCCGTTAAAGAACAAAACAATATCCGGAAAGAAAAAGTCGAAATTTTAAAATTAATTTTAGGTTCGCAACCTACTCGAAAATTATAGATAATAATGTACATACTTTTATTTTTAATTTTATTATGTATGTATAAATGAATAATTAAAATTGGAATTATATTTTTTTACATTAACAAATGTTTAATCCTCCTGTTTAAAATATTAAAGCCAAATATATTTTTTTACCATTTTGGTTATTCTCTGGAGCTGGTAAATCATCATCATCACTGTCAAATAAAAAACTGTCGCCGCCATCGGTACCGTCTTCTATTAAGATGAAGTTATGTAGGGTGCATGCTGCTACAATAGATTTAATTGCGAAATTTCCGTTTGCCACATCCATATATTTCAACCTACGAAATTTACATTTTAACTGGGTATAAGCCCGGTCAATGACAGATCGTATGGAACTTTATGTTATAACTAACTTGTTGGTTTAATAAATGCCCATTGTCTTTGAACGGAGTAATCACATAATTATTTGCGGCATACGCCGAATTCCCCATTAAATGGTTTCATTTTTTTATTGGGGAATTTTCACTTCCCAGCCCTTTGTATATAGAGCTCTATATTTGAATACCTTCGCGACATGCCCCTTTCCGGGCATTCCAACGAAAATATCTATAAAACGCATTTTATCGTCGCAGACACCTACAAAAATTAACATTTTCAATTAAATTATAAAATCGGTTTGTTAAATAAACTTGCCTTGTAAAATGATGGAATAGAAACCTTTCCTATTGTACAAATCGATGGGATTATGTGGTGGCTGCTTAATCGGGATATGGCAGCCATCTATAGCACCAACTACACCTCTGATCCGCGATTTTTGTTTGAAACTCTGGAAAGCATGATACAATAAAATATTGTTTCTAATGACGTAAATCATAGGTATGTTTTCAATGTCATCAAACGGCCTTCTATCTTTAATTAATAAACCTACTAGGCTAACAAATCATTCTTCGACATATTGATCATTGTTTAATTCATTCTGATTATTCTTGTATGGTTTCTGCGTCGTTATATAATTTATTGGTATCGGATCATCATTTAATCAGTGTAGTTTTAGAAGTAAATGCTGTGCCCTCTAATGCTCGTAGGTTTGATAATTTTGTGTTTTCTACTAAGATCTCTGCGTTTGATTTTTCTACATTACTCAATGAAAGTTATCCGGTTATCATTTTGTCACAATTTCTTTTTATGTGAACTCCATAATGCGATTTATGTATTTTTAATGTCATTAAACATAATTCTAAAATTAAACTTAAACCCTGGATCTCGTTCCATTTGATAAATTTAATGGCTAAGAAAAAGAAAATTAGTAAAAAGTGTGAGAAGCATTTTGCAAATAAAGGGATTCAGAAATATTTTCTTAAACTATGCCAAAAAGTTGATGATAAAACACTTTCTGACAAATTCACATACTATCAATAAATTCCAACACTGTGTCTAAACACTGTGTATTTCTAACACTGTGTCTAAAAGATCTTTAGTGCTTGGACCCTGCTTAATTATCCGTCCAGCCAATATTCAGGCTCTTAATGAACCAGATAATAGTGCCGGCTGGTATACGATACATACTATCTGGGCTCATTGCTCTCCCTCCTAGATGTTTACTGTAGGAAGTACTTCTACTGGAAAGACGATAGCATTGGTTCCCTATGACTTCGAGAGGGCATTCCCACTCCCGTATATTCTTAGCCCTGCTCCGACTTCTGTTTTGATTTTATTCTTACGAGTTGCTGGAAATGGAAAGTCGCCTGTAGGTCACCCAGCTTTACTACAGGAGGGCTAAATAAAACTGGAGGGTGCCTGGTGTCCAGAGTCCGCATACTTTGTACTGATTAATCTATCAGCCATTCATCCTTCGGCATATGCTGTTCCACCTTAGATTAGGATTTTTTGTCAATGGTTTCCCTTTAACACCGTACTTTAGCCTGTGCCAAAACGCCATATTCTGCCTAATAGTATCAGTTACCAGTGGTTATGTCACGAGGAGGCAGCACGTACACTTGCGAATTGTGATTGGTCAAATTTAAAAGAAAAGCTTACTACAAATCGTGTGCACTAAGTCAATAATAATATACATTACATAGATGGCAATGATGGCAGTAAAAATGTTGTAAAATCGTACCTACCAAAAATTGCCACCTAGGGAAATTTGAGTTCAAAACTCGTAGGCAAAGCAAAACAAATTTACAAAATATTAAGAACGTGTGATAATTTTGTGATTAAATAATTATTTTTCGTATTTTTCTGTACAAATCTGAGACATCTAACGTACACTAGTAAAACTAAAGGTAAATTTAGCAAGTATTATTTTAATTCGTCACAGCCAACTTTGATGTATTTTCAAAATGAAAATTCCAAAAATATATTTTAAAAATAATTTAATTTTAATATTTCTGCAAATAATATTTACTTAATACCAATATGCCCTGGTTGTATATTGCTGCTAAAGATATGTGGAACAGTTTTGTATAAATATTTTGTAACATTTTTGCTTTTTTCATTGAAAAACTTGAAGCTAAAAAACACCATTTTTACTATGGATTCCTATGGAAATCAGTGAATAGTTATACCACTAAAAAAGCTTCTAAAAAATACGTCATAATAATTATGGCTCTATACCAGAGCCTTCTAGCAGAACCATCTTTATGTGACTAGAGCCGGCATGTGGAAAATGAACATAAAATAAAGGATATAGAAACACTAAAAATTCATTTATTTTCATAGTGTTTGTATGAAAAAACGCGATTCCGATTGAAGATAAAACATGAATTAAATGTTAAATCCAGTTAAATAATGTTTTACGAAATCGCTAACAATCAACTCAATGTCTTACTCATTTGAAACACGGATTCTCAAAATTCCCTATTTTCCAACAATAATCAAAAGAAAATAAGGGAAATTAAATTAAAAAACAGTCTACAACAACAAAAATGTGTATTAAAAAGAGAAAATTCTGTTTAATGACGTCATCATTATGTCCACATCTAAAACCAATGGTAAGAAAAAAGACAACACGTCTCCGCTCAACAATTAAAATAAAATAAATTAGAAAGAGCAAACAGAAAAAATATATCAATACAATGAGTGCGAAGAAAACAAAAAATCGAAACAATCTAGCATGCTTTGCAAATTCAAAATAACTGTAGAAACATGTTCGAATTCAAATTTGAACGGAGGCAATGAAAGAGATGATTATTGTAATGTTTATAAATTTCGAGTTATATCAGAGCCTTCTAGAGTATAGAGCCATAATCATTATGACGTATTTTTTAGAAGCTTTTTTAGTGGTATAACTTTTCACTGATTTCCATAGGAATCCATAGTAGAAATGGTGTTTTTTAGCTTCAAGTTTTTCATTGAAAAAAGCAAAAATGTTACAAAATTTTTATACAAAAGTGTTCTACATACCTTTAGCAGCAATATACATGCAGGGTTTATTGGTATTAAGTAAATATTAATTGCAGAAATATTAAAATTAAATTATTTCTAAAATATATTTTTCGAACTTTCATTTTGAAAAACACATCAAAGTTGGCTCTGACTCTGACGAACTAAAATATTTCTTGCCAAATTTATCTTTAGTTTTACTAGTGTACATTAGATGTCTAAGATTTATACAGAAAAATACGAAAAAAATTGTTATCACAAAATTATCACACGTTCTTAACATTTTGAGAATTTGTTTTGCTTTTCCTATAATTTTTGAACTTAAAATTTCCCCAGGTGGCAATATTTGGTACGATTTTTTTAAAATTTTACTGCCATCACTGCCATCTATATAATGTATATTGACTTAATGTACACGATTTGTAGTACGCTTTTCTTTTTAATTTGACCAGAATGCTATTGTTATGAACTTTTCTTTATATGTTGGTTTAAATAAATCAATTATTACAAGAAAATGAAAACAATTTACTTAAACTACCTTCATATATGTTAAAATTTAAACATTTATGAAAATATTTCAGAAATCATAATTAAGAATTTGCAACGTTTTCATTTACAAATTTGTCTTAAGGAAAAAAGTGATTTCCCATATGTTTTATGTGTTTTACTATGAAAATTTTCGTTTTTTCCTCGTTTCAAATTCCCTTATAAAAGCTTCGTTTTTTAGATTATGGCTTGTATAATCAAGGTTGCTTTGTCTATATTCTAGAAGGCCCTGCACATACTCGTAAGTATTAAGCTTCATGATGGGCGCAATAATCCCAAGTAATTTCTAAATAAAAAATAAAATATGTTTACCTCGAAACAGAACCGCAACATTCTAAAATGGGTTTTAAATTCATCGAGGTTATACTTCGGTATATGGTCGCTTCGTAATAATTGTCATTTCTAGTATAAGCTTGCCCTCGAACAGAAATTAAATTTTCCAATTCATACCGAATATCTACTATTGACATAGACGGCACTAACATTTTCAATAGCGTATGTTCATCTGTGTCAATTAAATCGTCAAGCACAATTTTTTTTAAAATTTCGTCCATTTTAATTATTTGGTAAAACTTTAAAAACAAATCACAGAAAAATGTCAATTGTTTATTACGAAATTTCAACAAGTTATCCAAGACAAAAACCAAAATAGATACGTTGGTATTTACATCCAGCACACACACGTAGAGTCTACAAATGAAATTAGTCTACATTTTAGACTATCTTAAATGCATACCTACATAATCTCTACGTGTGCTAGATGCGCCCATTTACTTTTCTTTTTTCTTATGTATATCATGTGAATCATTCCCAAAATTAACTTCTTGTCAAAATGAAATGAAATCAATTTCATCAAAACACACCTTTGTAAATATACTGCAACACTTAATTTAATTTGTTTGCACACTAAACATTTTATTTTTTTCGCTTAAAAAATATCGGGTCCAATATTTCCTTCTTTCGATATCCAAAATATAAAATATTTAATTCAATAAAAAGAAGCAGAAGTTTTTTATTAAAGAGTCCATTAATAAATCTTTAGATCTAGGTTTTCCAAATGTATCTAGTCAACCGTCGTTCCTCCTTGTAAAATAGGTTAATATTTAGTTTGGAAATTGTTAGACCTATACCGCTGATAATCAAAGCAGTAATTAATATACATACTCGTAAAAACACAAGTTCACTCAATAAAATACAAACATTTTTAATTAGTTGTTGTCATTTCCTTATCGCAATTTCAATAATCTACGAATTTATTACTCTCCTATTTTGAACGATTTTTCACATTTCAAACCTTATTTTGCGTAAAGCAACAAAAAAAAAATCTTGACCCCCCAAAAAAAGAAAACCATTATTTTATGCCAACAAGACAAATTCAATTATCTACGCAAATTTGTTGTTACATATTTTTATTTCTTCGTAACCGAATAAAAAGACAAGTATTTTCCGTTTTTTCCTTATGTTTTTTATTTCCTTACAAATATTTTCTAACTTTCGTTTTCTTTTTACATGCCCTCTCGTAAAATACCCCAAAAATAGAAAAAGAATCCAACATTTTTTTTATTTTTTATTATTTTCTTCTTTGTCAATCACATTAAAAGCGATACAGCATCAATTTCAGCCTTTTCATTTTCATAATTTTCCCTTATATTCTCGTACATACACACGCATACATACATATAAAGATAAAGTATTATACAATAAATAAAACTAACTTAACATGAACCAACTCGCAAAAGTAGATTTATTCTATGCCACATTTTTATTACAAAGTTAACAATATTTTGTTGTTTTATTGTTGATTGTCATCGTCGTCGAGCTTAATCTTAACTTCGAGTTAAATATATTTGGGTTAATATTATGTTATAAACGACTACATAACACTGGAATTTGAGTGAAAAATGAAAATGAAAATGAAAATTTTGTTTTTCTGCTGTTTGTTTTGTTTCTCAATGTTCTCATGTGTACGTACGTAAGTTTTTGTGTATTGTGTATTCCCTCATATAAAAAAATTTCATTTTCTTTTTACAACGTTCAGTGTTTGTTCGACATTACCAATGTTCGGATATGTACCGCGTGTAATGAGTATAGTTATATTTTTTTATTACGGAATTTTGAATATTTTTGATTTTGGGTTTCGTATGTGTATGCATGCAGTAAATTAGTAATACAACAAATCGGGAAGTTTAAATTTGGTTTTCCGTTTTTTTTTTTTGTTTTTTTTGTGTTTTAGTGAAAAATTGTGCGAACATGGTTTTGGTTTAAATTAATTTTGTGCTGGTTAAAGTGTTGATTTTTTATTATTTTCTCTAAACACGAGAAGTGGTTTAGTTTTTTAAGAGTTTTGATTAATTTGAATAAAAAAAAAAATATTCTGGTGGTGGTTTCTTTGTGCGGTGATATAAATAATTTTTATTTATGTTTTTGGTTAACAGTGAAATAAAAATGGTTTTATAAATTTGTATACATAGTGATTTCAGTGGAAAATTTAACAGACTTAATTTTCCTAAGTGGTTTAAAAAAGGATTATTTTGATACAGATGACAAATTTCGATTTGTTATTATTTAAAAAGAATAAATAAAAGGTTAGTTGAATTTAATACTTACTTATTATTTACTTAGACGTAAATAGATACGAAAGTCACGTTTAAAGGTGAAAACGAAAAAATAACAAATAATAATACAAATTGATTTGAGTTGATTATGTTAATTACAAGTTATTTGTGTGTGTGCAAGAAAAATTTTATTTGGTTAAGTTTAATTTCGTAGAAATCGTTCAATAATTACCTATTGATACTAAATAATAATAAATTCCGCGAAATGTTCGAAAATGGAAAAAGTTTGAAAAATTTACTGTAGCATTTAAATGATAAATTGGAACCTGTCAGTTTATTAATTTTGGTGAAAGAAAAGAGATAAAGTAGGGACGAAAAGTGTGGGTGATTCTGAGAAAATTTATGAAATCTCAACTTTTTGTTTTGGAAAGACAGGCAGACAATTTTCTTACATTATTGGAAAGTTATTATTATTTTTAAATATTAGTGGGGGACGTGATGTTTCCGAATCATATGGTAAAACTTTGAAATTAAGGAATAGCACGATTTTTTTGAAAGAATTGAATTTTTTTACTAGATCATTATATCTTACAAATTGTGAAAGTGTTTTTACAAACCTCTACCATTTTGCTACATTGTGTGCAGAGTATAGAACTTATTTTCCTACTGAAAACCTTCTAGTGATTTTAAAACCTGCCAAACAATTTGTGTGAATTGTTACTATTATTTTCCCGATTCACAAAATGTAAAAATTCTATAGCTGTAACTTTATATAAAGAGAAAAAGTTACATAGTACTAAAAATCGGTATTCACAAACTGTAGTGGAGGCAATCTAGGCAGAGCGACTTGAATTACTCAAGGAGCGCAAAAATACAAATTTTGCTGATAATCTCGACGTACGGTTTTTGACATTAAAATTATTTAAGTAACCTATTTGATGGCCATAAATACAAAACCTAAAACTATTTGTCGATTTTGAATTTTAGTTATTCTCCAAACCTGTTTTTTGACCAATTTAAATTTTTCAGCCTTGCATACAATTGCCTGGATTTTAATTATTTTTATTCACATAGATTTGATCCACATAACGTTTGATGGGCGAGCAAAATGACTTAATTTTTTTTAAATTTAGCTTAATAAATTTGTTTCATTTTTTTGATTTTTTTCCACATTACAAAGTGACACTTCAATCCGCTCTTGTGTGCATAATTTAAAATAATTTAATTTTGGTACTTGGTCTAATGCGCTGCGTCCGTTGACTTTGTTAGTTTGCATTTATTTTCATTTAATGTAAGTTTTACACTATTGCGTTACAGCGTTACAACATCGATACTGCCCGGGGGGGTAAAATTTTCGCCGCTTTAACGCGTTGCCCCATGTACAAACAGTAAACCGGCATTTTAAAACGTCAAATTGTTTGGTTTTCAATATCAAAATTATTAAAAAATAGTTCGTAGATTCGAACTTTCGAAAGTTCCGCCTTATTTGTAGAAAATTTTATTAAAATTGATTTCATTTCAGTCCAAAAACCCCAATTTTATATTTTGGCAGACGGATTTTTGCTTGACGGCCGGCAAAATACAAAATTGGAGTTTTTCAGTGAAATTAAATCAATTTTAATAATATTTTCTTAGAATAAGATGGAACTTATAGATTTGATTTAATTCTTAATAATTTCCATAGCAAAGTGGAGCAATTTAGCCAAAAATTGGATTTGACGGTTTTAAATGCCGATTTTCCATCTTGCATGGGGCAGTGCCTTTAATAAAAATAATAACCTTTGATAAAACGAATGTTAAAACCAAACCATAACAAATCATTCAGGTTTGAAACTCGAATGATTGAAAATATTATGTATTGTAATACTTATTTACATCACATTCACAATGACGGTAAATGAGTTGTTACAGTACGAGTTCGATGTTTTTGTTTATGAGAACTTTGAACGAGTACCGCGAGGATCGTTTAACGTACGTGTAACGGTACAAGGTTTTATTTCATACTACATTCAGACATTAATTCGATTTTTTTCATTTAACATTAAATTTTAAAGTAAAAACATGAGTTTGAAATTTAAAGAAAATCAATCCAAATGAATTTCAAATTATCAAGTTACCCTAGTTATTTTTTGACTTTATATTTTTCTGTACGGTAATAGCTCGTTTTCCGGACACTTTTTTTCTGTACCGTAATGATTCATTTCCCGGACTGAAATTAATCACGTAAACATTGATTTTCTGTATAGTATGAAATAAATTATTTTTTAGCGATTGATATTGTAACACGATTTCTAAATTGCAGCGCGATTTGAAAAATTCCAGGTCCTACAGCCGTTCCAATTTAGTCAGACAGTTAGGTCAATTTGGTGGTTCGACCAATTTTGTTGAATGGGGTCGGACAGAACCGGAAACTTTATCCGATCAACCGACAAAATCGGGCAATGTGTATTGTTATCGGACAGGTAATGTTATAGAGATCAGTGTATGGTGAAATAAATGAAAATGTTCAGACACATGTCAAATTGTCCAAATCAGATGCTATCAGACAAAATCGAATCGTGTTAGCCTTTTGTGATTTTTTTTTTTAATAGCCTATTTATTAGTCTATGACTACACTATTTCTACAATTTTTGAAATTTTTCATGTACACTTGTGGAATATACTATTTTTATCAATATAATATCTGCTAAATTAAGTCATTTCTGTCTATTGCATTTTATTTTTACATTAGTGTCGGTCCAAAAACAAAAGGGACGTTCTCCATTTTTTCCAATTTTTATTAAACGAAAAAACTTCTAATTTTTCTAAATTTAATCAGATTTAGATGGCTTATGGCGTAAATTAGCCTCATTTATGTTCCCTTTGAAATTTTTACAGTTTTGTACAAATTGCTTTCAAATTTTGGGAAAGGGATGTTTTGCAAATTAGTTTTGAAAAAGATACCTTTTGATAACAATATATTGGAAAAAATTCATTTTGCTTCCAATAATTTTACTTAATTCTCATTTTAATCTTAAATAAAAATTCATATTAAGTGCAGACAAGTTTATTAACGTAACATAAATTAATTCATTATAGTTGTTAACAAATAGGAACATTTCAGTCTTTTAGTTACGTGAAAATAATAATAAAACTAAATACGAAGAACACATTCATTTTCTTGCTCCTGGCAAAGTTCTTCCTCATGCTCATACGTTTCTTCCTCGTTATCAATAATCGATTTATAAAAAATCATACTGATGTCTTCACGCCAGTTTTCTCCGACATGCTTGATTAAGAGTATATTGACATTTGCAAGTTTCTCTGGTTTTATTGTGGTATTCTCGTTCAGGATATCTGGTAGAACCATAGACTCAATTCTGATGTTTTTCTTTAAGACGGATTTTGCCACACCTATATCGGATTTATATGTGTATTCCCCACGCATTGTTATTGATGTGTTGGCCGATGTTATCTTAATATAAAATCTCTTTGATAGGTTAAATTTTAAGTGTCATTGTCCAGAAGCTTTAAAAGTTTTCGCGCTTGCCTTTTCCCAATTTCTTATTGGACAATTATTCAATGCATGTTTGATCAGAGTTCCATGATCTTTGTACATCTCAAAATTGTCGCTCACGTGCAAAATTGTTTCTTTTGATCTGATTCTTTTCTCTAGTTGAGCAAACACACGATCTGGAAATATAAGAGTGACTAGGCGCGGGATAAATCAACTCAATTTCTCGTATATGTTGAGGAGCTTGATTGTGAAGCCAATAGGAAATCATTCCCATCATAACTTGATTTTTATTTTGACCCCCGCATCCGTCGCATCCAAATCGAATTTTGCTTATATTGCTCTTAAAAACTGTATTAATCAATCTATGATGCCCTGCTGAAGCTATCTCATTACATCCTTTCGGACAAAGATTTTCAGTCCACAGATAAAGGAATACATTATCCTGCTTTAGCGGGGACTGAGAAGATCCTTGAACAATAGCGAAATTAAATAGGTACAGCTGCCGACTATAATAAGTGGCTTGGTCCGGAACCTTGGGTAGCAGCATGTTCTTCTGGCAGTCGAACGAAAATGTAACAATATTTGGAGATTCCTCGCCTGCTAACTCATGCCTGCATTTAACTCGTTTATCAGATACTCGTATAACATTTAAAATGTTGCTTTGCAGACCGTAATTAGCTTGCCGTTACTTTTTCGTACATAATGCTCCGCCCGAAACGTTTTTGGTGGACCTCCCTTTCGCCGGTCTGTTCGTGTTGGGACGTGAACTATTGTGTTCGCCAGAATAAATGCGTACTGTGATGCTTTACTATTTGAATCGTTAAAGCTTTTCCAAAATTTGTACAAATCGGTCCCGCGTAGATCTTTACACTTAAATGTTTCATATAAAGAAAATGTAAAATAACCCATTGTTATTGTATAATCCACGCTGCTAGAGGCAACGTGAGTTATATTTTGTATAACAAAATGTTGAGTAGTCATTGGCAAATTATTCGTAGATTTTGTCATTTACGTCAAAGAAACACGTCACATAAATTTAAAGAACGGTCATTGTGATAAAACGTATTTCAAAATTCAATGCTACAGTTTGAAAATATAAAATGGAACTATTTCTTATTAATTTAAGATTATTTACATTTATTTCAACAAAATTGGATAAAACGTTGTATGCCACTCATGAGCAAAGAGATATTACCCATTCGGGATAATCTTACCCCTCATGGATAATATCTCCTTTTGCTCACTAGTACCATTAATAACTATTAAGCGTTAATGCCACGCTTCGACAGAATAATTTTCAGTTTTCCAATAATTGTTCTTAATAGGGTCGGGTCATAAATAGACCAGACATGCAAACTAAATTTAGTTTTCTGGCCTTTATGTAACTTTTTTAAAATTAAAACTTAACTTGGGCCTAATTACTTTTTGCAAAGTCTGTAGTCTTATATTTCACATAGGCTTCCCAAGTGTCCTTTTTTTGGAAGGAATTGCCCTTTTTCTATAAAATATTTGTATGCTATTTACTGAGATAGCTGGTACGTAAATGCAATGATTGCATTGTTGCATGAGTAAAGAAATTTAGATTTTTCAATACAAAATAAACGCAAATTAAAAATATTTTTGGTATATTTGCTCATCAACTTTTTGAGCGAACCATAATCAATAATCTGCAATCCGCCTCATTGTTCTCATTTCTTTCTATTCATCTAATTTTCCATTGAAATCATCCCCAACCACTTTTAGGCAACAAAAATTTGTCGTTCGCATTTGCATACATTTGCTTATAGTGGAACCAGAAAATAAGCAATTTGAGTTGTGCGTATACTGAAAGTACTCTAAATTACTATAGAAACCCTCGTTTGTGATGTTGGTTCAAGTGATCAAAAATTAAGATTCTTCTTTTAATTTGGTTTAAATAATTATTCCAACAACAACTTTAATTTTTCGGTTGATTTTGTTTTTTGGGAAATCTAGGATCAATCAAGTTGATACTTGAACAAAACAAAATTTTACAATCGGAGCATAAAAATGGTTGTGGGATGTATTTTTCACGAAGGACTGAAAAAAATAAACAAATAGCCTTACCGATTGTATTGAGAAAACAATATACTCGTGCATTGTGGCAGCCAAAATGCACTTTATTTTAAATATTGACGCATCAATAATTCTTCATGTAACTCAAACCTTTGCAAATTTCGAGTAATATCGAAAAACATGATTATATCCAAAATAAATTTCGAATATATCCGAAAAACTACGAATTAATCTCAAAACCACAAAATTTACAGTTTCGAGAATTTCATAGGAAAAGCAATTCGACTTAACTGTATCGGTTTCGTGTTAATACATTTTTACATTATTTTCTACGTGCATAAATATTTAAACATTTTCTTTTCACTTTTTCAATTTCGCGAAATCGTTTATTTAATATATCGAGGCCTCTGTTAAGGTTTCCAACCCTGTGAGTAAATCGTAATGTTCAGAAAATATTCGGAAAGCCTCAGGTAGTGCGTTCCCGCATATGATTTTAGATCATCCTCTGGTGTTGTATTATTTTGGAAGTATCTACAAAAAGCTTGGAGGCTATAGAGCTCACCGTTGAAGTTCTTTCCATTCTTGTTTATGGCATTTTTTTTTTTTTTTTAAAACATAGATTTAAACGCGGATTTTTGCGCCTTACATAATTTTGGCCTAAGGCAACGCTTATTTCACCTATTTGGTGGTGCCGCCGCTGTCACATTTATATAAAATCAAGTAATCTAAAGGCATACACTAAACAGCTGAATTTGAGAATTATCTAATATATTTAATAATCTCGGAAAATAATAAAATCTCCAACAATTTCTATTTATGTATAAGCTTGAAAACCTCGAAACAACCATAAATTATCGGAAAAGTCAATGAATTATTAATTCTGTGACATCATGCAACTACAGCGCTTTGCAAATTTAATATAATATTGAGAACCTGCATAGCTTAGAATCGTAGAATAATCTTCAATAACCTCTAAATCCAAGAATAGCAGACGTAACGTAACATACATTTATAAACGTATTTAAAATTTTTTTCACATTAAAGTAAATTGTTCAATTAACAAAATGGACTAACAAAGATATTGGGCTAGATATTCGATACTCTAGCAATTCGCAACTCTGTAGATATGGCGGATTTGCTAATCGAAAATTTGCTTGCGTAAACTACTCGATTATTTTAGCAAAGTAAAATATATTTTTGTATTCATCACAAACGTTAAAGTGCGTTAAAGTATCCCATTTTCTGAAATTCAGAAACAAATTGGATTGCTAAATTATCGTGTATAACATTTCTAGCAAATTCGCAAAAAATAACTGCTTATCTGCCTATCTGAGTATCGAGTATTTAGCCCAGTATCTATTTGCCCTATTCCACTTATTGCGTGACTCTTGCACCCATATTATGATTGCCGAATCGATCGACAATCGACACGACTCTGTACTGTATTGCGTTTTCGTTTTTTCATTTGATAAAACAATACGAAAAAGGAAAAGGCAACACAGAGTCGTGTCGATTGTCGATCGACTCGACAATCATAGTAGGAGTGTTGATAATTGCCGAAATGCCGACATAACGATGAACTTTGTTTTAGTTTTCATAATAAATTTTCGGCAGAATCGACATACGTGCGTCTAGTTGAAGTAAATGAAAATAGAATTGCATTTGAAAATTTTCTGTTACGTAACATTTGTATGCGCAACCCCTCGCCATTCGTAACAAATCATGCAACTCCCTCTATTCCAAGAAGCGTTACGTAATAACCGCGTTGTGAACAGCCACACAACTGTATAACTTGCTGTGGATTTGTAGTGTGTAGATTTTATACTTTGTAAAAATTAGTTAGTATCGGATCGATTAACCGTAACGTTTAGATAAAGCGATTAACGTTAACCAGTTTTTATAAGCTAAGGGTTTCTAAGCGGGCTACCTTATATTTTCAAATAACTTGTTTTATACTAGAGCGGAGAATTTGGTGCGTTAGAAAAATTGTAATGCTCTTATAATTAAAATTAAGATTTAAAAATAAAATGAAACAACGATTTGTTTCTATTAAATCAATTTATGAATAAAGCCAGATTGTTAAAAAAATTAATTTGATACAATACTTGCATCAAAATTTAAACCAGCAGCCGCGGCCACTGGTTAATTAACTTTATACCTGTTACTCTTGCCAAAAAATGTAATAAACTGGAAGCTGGAACCACCACGATTTATTTAATAAATGTAATATTTATTTAATTATGGAAGGGGCCCATATTACCATAATGGATAAATAGGGGTTGACATAAATAATCGATTAGAAGACAGATCAAAAGGAGGAACAATTTGAAACAGAAATCTCTAATTTTCTTGAAAAAAAAATTGGATTTCATCGAAAAAAAACTACATACATATTTCTCAAAACCTTCAATTTTGGAATTAAATAACCCATCTGAAATTTGAATACTTCGAACTAGTTTTATCAGAATTCCAAATTAAATATGGATAAATATGGACAAATAATTATTCGATGAAGTGATATTTATTGAAAAAAATGTTCGGTTATTAGCCACTATATAGCTCTAAAATTTTTCGACTGCGGAAATTGTTGTGAAACCAAGCTTGCTTTACGTTGAATTTGAAATATATTATTATTTAAAATATAGCTTTTTAAAGTTCTTTGGGACCAAAAAAACTGATCTAAATCAATAAAAAATTGAACCCTCCATAGTGGAAAATGATATAGTTCAGTTTTTTTTTATTTATCAGATTTTTCGTCTTAAAAAACTCAACATTAGTTAATTACAATTTTTTTTAAATATCCTTTCTTTAAGAAATAAATGGGAACCCTAATTTCACGACTCAGTTTACGTCAGTATTAATAATACTGCCGTGCAAAGAATAAAAACAAACGCCAAAAGTCGAAAAATGCGTTAGGGGCATATTCGGATTCTTCAAACAAATCCTATATTTTTGCTTTTTTAAAAATTCAAATATCCTTCATCAAATGTCATAAAATCACGTTTTTCAATAGTCAAGTTTCATATAAAGACATGGCAAACAAAAATAGAAAAACTGAAATTACTCAAAACTACAAAAAGGCAGATGTGATTTTTTTTTCTTAGCACGACAGAACAATACTTAACAGATAGCAAGACTTGTTTCTGAAAATTTGTTAAATAGTTTCGCCCGCCAAAACAATTGACATGTTTTTTTCGCATTTGCCTTAAGTTTTCCAAACATATTTTTAATAAGTTGCTTGCTCTATTCATGGTAATAAAATTCTATTTATTAATCGAATAATATTTAATAAAATTACTAAAATTAACAAAAAAGTGAATAAATTTGAATGAAATTAAATATCATACAAAATATTATTGAAATATACATAGTTATTATGATGAAAACCACCAATAATTTATAGAATGGCGGGATTATACAGAATTATCAAAACAATTATCATATAATTTTTTATATGACTTGTTGTACTATACCAAGTGTATAAAAAACAGCGACAGATTTAACTATAAAGGAACCGCAAACATCTTTGTACATATCCACTAACACATTAAAATAATTGACAATACTGAATGAACGAGAATGATGTTAAATAATCAACACGTGTTTAACAATAGTTCAAAATAAGAAATATTTACTGCGCCATGGTTTTCTCATGCAAGAATATATAACCCTAAGCGCTACAGGTTTTTAAAACTATGTAATTTAATTGAATTCCAGAATTGTTGTTCACTTTCAATATTTCGAGTATTTTACGAGATTTATATCAAGTTGCGTATGCTAGAAATAAATAAATTGGACTCGAAATGCCCGTAACAACAAATCGAACCGATGCCAATAAAACCTGACAAACTATTATTTTTATTTGGTGCAGCCAATTAAATTATGATGGCTCTAACTAAATATAGTTTTGATCATATGCAACACCATACTATGATTGTCTCAAACACAAAAAATCGGTTTTCCCATTTGTTGTAGGTTAAGTAGGGGGTGCTGCGAATCTTTTCTTTGGTTGCTTTGTAGCTAACCCTGACTAACAGAATCATCATTACGCATTAGTTAAAGAAATTTTAGAAATGTATCTTCGGTGAAGGATTAAGCGAACAAAAGAGACGCAATAAAAAATAATGTAAATAAAAACTAAAATAAATTACGCGTGTTTTTTGTTTCGTATGTAATTTTATACGAGTATAAATTTTAAGAGTAAAACCGGGTTGTAAAATAATCATACATTTATAAGTTTGTGTAACGATTTATAATAAACATTTCTGACCATTTGTGATTTACTTGGCTATAATCTTTCAACAATTGCATTACTGTATTTCCTCCACATTCTACAGTGCAGTTCCACACCTTTTTTTTTGTTTTAAAATATCTTTAGTACGACGATCCATATACGTTCATACCACAAATCAACACTATATTTAAAAAAAGTGTCTATATGAACAAAGAGGAGGGGAATAATATGAAAATACTGTAAAATACCCACGTTCTCCTAGTGTGCACTTATGACCAAAGGATACAAAATATCCGGATATTTTTTGACAAAACAAGTGCATCCAAAAGAGTGATACATTTTTAACTCAAATTTTTTTTTTTGGAATTTTTTGGAGATTTTTTGACAACTAAAAGAAATCGACGTAAAAAAGAAAAATTGCTGCAAATTGAAAAATATACATAAATTAAAATAATATAAAAGGTCCGATTTTAACAAAATAATCATAAAAAATATCAAAATAATGAAACAAAAAATGTGATTTTGACGTTTAAAATACCAAAAATATAAATCAATCACCAACTAGGGAAATTTTATTAAAGTGAAGTTAACTGGAGTTATGTCAAAAACATACCGATTTTTTATTTCAAAAGGGTTTCAGTGAACAAGAACACTACATCTTCCACCGTAAATAACGACTAGGCGTTTTGATCAAATACAGTATCCTAGGCTTTATATTTGTTAAACATTTCTATACTTCACGTAATTTATAATTATGGCAAATGACCAATTTTTTTGACAAATACCCAATGATTTTTTGGAAAGATTTAAGACTGTAGTATTTGCCTGACTTTAAAACAATAAAATCGGTTTCTACATCATTTGATGATTAATTCAAAAATTCCTACATAACAAATAACAACCTTTGAAATCTGTTCGCATGGTTGCCACATTTTGTTGAGGTTTGGGTCCTACTGTCTGGTAGGATTTTTTAACGGAGTTACAACCAAGGTATTATTGTTGAAGGGCCATGTGGGCATTCAGCCACCTCGCACTGCGACCTAAAAGATCTTTTGTGCTTGGACCCTGCTTAATTATCCGTCCAGTCACAATATTCAGGCACTTAATGAACCTGATAATACTGCCAGCTGGTACGCGATATATACTATCTAAGCTCATGGCTCTCCCTCCTAGATATTTACTATAGCATTTACTTGTGCTAGGGAGACGGTAGCATTGGGACCCAAGGACTTCGAGAGAGCAGTTCCACTCCCGTATATTCATACCCATGGCAAAGTCGCCTGTAGGTTACCCAGCTTTATTACAGGAAGGCTAAATAAAACTGGAGGATGCCTGCGTCGTACTTTAGCCAGTGCCAAATGGCCTTAGTTACCATGGCCAAGTTACCCCTTACACAATTGTACCCATCATGCAGCTGCCTAATTCATGACCAGAACAACTCACGTGATGCGCACCCTACTGGAAGATTACAGATGTGGTAGATTAATCTACTCAACTTTGTCCCCCCCCCCTTCCCTCCAATAGACGCCAAACCACACATAAAAATACAACCAAGGTAATAAAACATTTCCACGTTTCTAAATTCTATTATCATTGGGGTGCCCTTTATTTAAAAACAGAAAACATTATTGGAAAATAAGAAAGACGGGTTTTGTAAAAAAATAAACAAACTCTCAATACGGCACTCATTACTATACAAAATGACATAATTTTGAAGATCCAAAACTTCAATCATTGATTCTTCTTCAGACGATTCCGAAGAACCATAATTATTTGAGCACTGAATGGTCAATAAGACTTCTTTGTCGGATTTGATTTTCTCTAAGAATTCCACGCAAGGCACTGTTTTAAAAAACATTTCAAATTTAACAAAAACTATGTTATTGTTCGCTGTATCCACCTTTAGCGCGGATAATAGCATCGAGTGTGTCCGAGAAGGCTCCACACGCTGCACGAATGTGGTCTTGTGGTATTTTGCTCCATTCTCAGCGAAGAGCAATCTTTAAGGCGTCGACCGTCTCATATTTTTTAGTTAATACTCTGGCCTGCAGAATGGACCATATGGAAAAATCCATTGGGTTTTAGTCCAGGGAAGCTGGGAACTTTTTCTTATAAAAATCGTTGGGTTTCACGGGATTTATGGGATTGTGCCGAGTCTTGTTGAAACGTCCAATGGTTTCTATCGAATTGTGTACGTGCCCAAAGTAACACAGCATCGTTTAAAATCTTTTCATGTCATGAGCAGCGTGAAGTTGGTAACACTTCGAGTGCCGAACCCTTTAAAAAGCCGTACATTGATCATTACTATATGACTTTGAATAAATGAGAAATCATTTTTCAACCATAAATTTGAACGGCCATTCATCGAATATAAGGGACTTCATGATTTTTTTGTGACTACTTTATTTCGATCATATTTATTAGGTTAAACAACTTAATATGTGATCGAAATAAAACTCAAGCGGGTTATAAATCACGAAAGAGTCATTAAAGTGTTTAATTAAGTATGGGACAATTTTTCTGCAACACGCATGACGGAATAAACAATCCTTCAAGTTGGAAAAAATTAAAACATAATAGAAAGTTTCAAAAACGCTTTCGTAAAATAGCTTTAACAAAATTCTCAGCATTTAACAAAAAAGTGCAAAACAGGTTTAATGAGCAAGAAAATAGTTTGGAAACTGAAGCCGCGCCATTTGTTTATCCATCCAAATAAGAGTTAAATTATTTACCAATTTAGCCATCAACGAATTCACAATCACAACTTACTAATCATAGAAACGTTGGGGAATGCTCTTATTCTCAAGATGATAGTATCAATGACTATACAACTCATTGGAAAATAGACCAATCAGATAGTTGAATTTTCCTTAGTTACGCTGTATAATATCGGTTATTTGCTTTGCTAAGTAGTGTTTCGCGAAACACAACTAGTTGTGTTTCGGCCGCAAACAAATAAATCATATCTTCCATGAATATAAACAAACAATTAATATTTTTGATATTTGACATGGTTGATTCGTTGTATAGTCTTAACATATACAACTCGAGCTTCGAAAATCATCTGAATATACAGTTGCGGACTCGATGTGTTACCTAAGAAACACAACTCCACCTGCGGTGTCGTTGTGTTTCCTAGGCAACACAACTCGTCCTATAAACTGTATATTCGATTATTTTCGAACCTCTTGTTGTATACCTAGTGATAATACAACTATAGGAATGCTTTTAATGACAGCGACTACATTGATTATTTTAGCCCAGAAAACTTCTGACGAAAACGAATTTAGTGATGTTGATGATGATATTAAAAATGTGAATGACTTCTCTATGTGCTTTGATCCTCATGAAGATGATTTGCCATTCAATGAGTTTTTGAAATCATGGACACACTAATATATTACGTGTACCGGAAAGTTTTGTCCGATTTTAGAATAAAACAAAATAATACATTTTTCGTACGTTGAATAAACTTTATTGAATAATATAATTTTCATTATTATTTATGACTTCTTGCCAGCGTGATGGCAATTTGTATATCCCATTTTTAAAAAATGCCTTATCCCTAGAGGCGAAAAATTGATTCAGTGCTTGTCTGATATCTTCTTCGTTTTTTTTAATTTTTGCCCTGCAAAAAATTTTGTAAGGACAGAAACAAGTGATAATCAGAGGGTGCTGGGTCCATAGAGTATGGTGGATGCGACAGAATTTCCCAGCCTAGCTCTGTGAGTTTCTGACGAGTCCCCAAAGCAATATGTGGCCTGGCATTATCATGAAGCAGTATGATGTCGTTCCTATTAAACAACGCCGGCCTCTTTTCTTGGAGTGCTGTTTTTAAATTATCCATTTGTTGACAGTACCTCTCCGAATTTAGCTTTCCATCGGTTTTAACAGCTCAAAATGTATTGATCGTCGAATGTCCCACCATATACACAACAATCTCTTATTCTGGCTCAACTTTGGTTTAGAGGTGGAGGGGGCAGGTTTTCCGGATTCACAATATGCCCTTTTTCTTACGACGTTTTCGTAGGTAATCCATTTTTCATCCCCAGTTATCATCCGGTTCAAGAAGGGTTCGATTTTGTTGCGTGCAAGCAGAGATGTGCATATGATGACTCGATCATTCAAATTCTTGTCACTTAATTCATTTGGCACCCATCTCGAATATTTCCAGACCAATCCTATAGATTTCGAAAAAGGTCCGAAATGGTTTGTTGAGCTGAATCAAGTCTTTCCGCAATTTCCGATGTTGTCAAAGAAGGATTTTGCTCTAATATGATCTTGACAGTATCGTCGTCGATCAAAGATGGTCGCCCAGAGCGTGGCTTATTAGAAAGGTCGAAATCACCTATTTGAAATTTTTCGAACTATCTTCTGGATGTTCTATCAGAAACTGTACCTTCACCAAACACTTTCAACAAATTTCTACACGCTTCTGTAGCATTTTTCCTTGTTGAAATTCGTACAAAATACAGTGACGTAAATGAACTTTATCAGTAGCCATGTGTACCCGATCGCGTTTCACTTAATACAAATATAAATCATCTTCGTTTTAGTTCATTTGCAAGGTCAGTATGTTTACATTCAGTGATAGAAAGAGAGAGACAAATATGCGTCAAATGAATATATTATATGTATGTGCGCATTAAGGTGGATTTATAATATCCGTTCCTTTCAGTTCCTACACGTATCGTGTCAGATAAACAAAAATATTGTTACATGTATTTTCTATATGAGTATTTATATTATCCGTTCCTTTCCGTTCCTACACGAACCGACACAGACAAATATTGTTCAAAATATGAATGTCTGACGGATAGTATAAATTCATTATGTCTGACACAATACGTGTAGGAACTGAAAGGAACGGATAATATAAATCCACCTTTACTTGTTATAACATGAACGGACGGAACTTTCGGTACACCTAATAATATATCCCAAGCTGTATTAAAACCATTAATCAAACAACTAAATAAAAGCTTTAATGCCAATTTACAAAATGATCCCAGATCCATAATGCAAACTCCACGTCAAACAGTTCACACTTTTATAAAAATAGAAGGTGGTGAATATTGGCATCAGGGGCTTGAAGTTTGTTTAACCCTAGTACAGTGTTCGTTTCGAACATCAAAAACCGAGTTGGTTAACAAAAATGTCCACTCTATCTAAACTCACAGAAACTAGTTATTTAAACATAAGTAATGAGTAATATTAATTAAATAGTGTATAAATTTCAATTTATATACAATACATTTTATATCATTATAACAGTTCAGTAACAGTTTAAAAGTAAAATCCAACTAAGTACTCCTGGATTATTTTTTAATTATTTTTTTTTTTTTTTTTTTTTTTTTTATAAATTTTTTTAATTGGGTGCAGAGCGAGCGGACTTATTAACGGTCCTAGCTCCTTGTAACTGTCAGAGCTTCTGCACCCAATGCGCGATCCTGCAAGTAAAGATTAATAGCTACCTTAAATTTATTCATTTTATATTCCTTCGGAAATTTGAAATGTATTAGCGAATTCCACTTTTTTGATGTTCGGTATATAAATTCGCGCTTGATTTCTTCAGTTCGAGGTTTCGGGAGCTTCACCGTAAACCTATGTGCATTGGTTGTTCCTCTTGTTACTCTTGTTGTTGTAACGAATGGTGGTATTTTCTCCGATAGTTCTGCAGAACATTTACCATGTAAGCATCTGTAGAAGACGCAGAGTTCTGCAACATCTCTGCGATGCTGTAAGCTGTCTAGTTCTAGAGTAAGTCTGGGATTCCGTATTATTCTGATAGCGCGGCGTTGAACCCTGTCCAATAAGTGGAGGGTGGTACCAGACGCACCTCCCCAAACTTGACAGCAATACTCTATACATGGTCGGATGAAGGTTTTATATATCTGGAGAACTTGATGCGATTTGAAAAACCTTCTGCATCGATTCAGGAACCCGAGTTTTTTTTAAGCTGATTTAGCCAATGCAACAATGTGTTCATTCCATTTGAGTTTGTTACTTATTTGAACACCAAGCAGTCGAATTGAGTCGCAAGTCGCAACCCACAAGGATATGGTTTTTTATCACAAATGGGTAGTCGTTG
Source organism: Tipula helvola (assembly GCA_963556165.1). Taxonomy (NCBI): domain Eukaryota; kingdom Metazoa; phylum Arthropoda; class Insecta; order Diptera; family Tipulidae; genus Tipula; species Tipula helvola. The sequence continues at coordinate 152,871,860 of OY744483.1, forward strand.
CGACTTTTTTTACGTGAGAATGTGCATATTTGTGTCTTTTTTTCGTTAAATTGTACTAAGTTGTTGTTACCCCACTCAAATATTGCACTTAAATCGGAATTAAGAGAAGTTACGACTTCTGACCGTTTATCATTTAGATCTGTGATGCTAGGCTCCGCCTCGAATGAAATAGAAGAATGCAATGTGGCATCATCCGCAAAGCTATGGATAGGGTTTACAGTGCTATCTAGCAAATCGTTGATGTATAGCAAAAACAGGGTCGGTGACAAAGGTGATCCCTGAGGGACTCCGGCATTTGGGGAGTGCGTCGATGATGATCTCCCATTAAGCACGACGCTGATTTTTCGGTCATTGAGATAGCTTTAGATAGGTAGCACATTCAGCACAAATATATTTTATGTGATACTTGCAATTTGCAAACATATTTCCCACATTTGCTGCAAGTCCACGTCGTTTTTGATTTCCCATTGGGACATTTTGAACAAAGTTTTCTCTTCTTCGATATATCTGTTCTGTTTGAAATGGATGGTTTATTCCTGTCTTGGATATTGCAAACAATATCCTTTGAAAAACTTGCTCTTGGTAAATATTTTCTATTTTGAATATGGGATTCAATAAAATTAAAATTATTTAACGGTTTAGAGCCCTATACTGTTTTTAGTTTTTTTAAATATTAACTTGAGCTTTGGGACTTACTTCGAGTCCATTTTCAAAAGCGTTTTTACAAACTCTGTAAAATCATAAGTCGATATTTAGTGCATATGAAAGCATGTGGTACTTTCTGAAAACGCAAATTTAACAGTATACTGTACACACTACTTCATGAAGTAAATATTAAAATTTTATATACCTGCTTATTATATATAAGCACACACTTCAAAAACTGAAGTAAATGCATTTTCTTGTTTTTATTTACTCTACCAAGATTACGATGCGTGCAAGAAACTTGTTTGCAGTGTATACATTGAATTAATTTGTGACAGTATTTTACTTTTAAATTTGAAAATTTCGATTACAGCGCATAAGCTTTTTATTCGAATGGGCCCTTTAAACGAATTTTCTTTGCCGGTTTTCAAAACGAGTATTTTTGCCACTTTCGTATAAAACGCTCAGGCGTTATTACAAGGGAAGACTCTTGGTGTGGTGAAAAACATAGTTTTCTCTCAAATCTGGTCATGCACAAGTTCACTTTTGAGCCTAATGCTTTAACAGTTTATTATGGCGCTTCAGGTGTCGTAGGAAAGGTTTTGATCCAAAGAGATCAACATAATTTAAAGATTACTGACCACCCGCATACCGGAAATTGATAATTGTTTTTAGCAATCACTTTAGAAAATAATTAGTGTCTTATCATTTAATTTGGGTTACCGGTACCATTAATTGTAATTCATTACAGAACAGCATTCAACACAGATCAAACATATATAATCTCATTCATTTGAATAAGTAGCTGATACTACAGCAGTACAGAAATCTGACCCAGCAAAATAATAAACGTTAATTCAGAATGCAGGTGTTGGTGGTGGGAACTATATAAGTGGTAATTGAAGACATGAGTGGATGAAGGTGATATGTAACATTTTCATAATTTTACAGAAACGAGCTCCAAAGTTTCTGCGATTCGTTTTAAAATACTTTTTCCTAGTATAGTTTAGCCTTCATCCGTTTTAAATTTCTCTAGTTTTGTGAAGATTGATTGGCACAGAATGTATATACGGACAAATTAAAAAAAATGTTACATATCACCTTCATCCACTCATGTCTTCAATTGATAACTAATTAATATTGACTTTAGGATGCCAAGGATTGAAAGCGGTTTTTTAGAAAAAATGTAACTACTAACAAATTGCCGCCAAGGTGTTTATAACCGGTTCGATCTCAATCATATTTAAACAATCCTATCCAATCCTTCCAAGTAAATATAAAATGGGTGTACGGTGGGCCCGGCGTCAAATTCAATGCCGGGAGATCTTGCTTAAAGCTTTGTCATGCACTCAAAGTCAATCAATCAATCAATTTCGCGTATCATTTTGATTCCCAATTTAACCTTCTCCGAGGAATTGGTTGTTTCTTAATCGAGTCTTAGAGACAAATTTTATTTGAAGATTTTTCAAAATTTCAAAATATATAAAATAAATCTGAGAAATCTAGTGAACTCAAAAAATTCATTCAAAAGATTCTAAAAAACATTTAAAAGGAAATTTGTTTATTGATTATGTCATAACTTCTAGGGTTTACCGCATTCTCGAAAACTGTCAACAGTAACTTTTTTGATAATTTTTCAACAGAAGAACTTGACGGAATTAATTGTTCCTCTTTCTCATGTTTTTTGAAAAATTATTTAAACATTTTTCGCCATCAAGTTCTTCTGTTGCGAAATTACCAAAAAGTTACTGTCGACAGTTTTCGTGTATGCGGCATTACTTGTGTTTTTGTAGCGATATTTAGTTTATTTTCTTGTTATTGGGCATGTTCCATTGACATGAGCAGACTAGTCACAGGTATCTAATCGCAACTATACAGATACACAAAGTCGGTGGTGTAGATGTATTCTTTAATTTGTATCCAAAATTTGAGTTCCTTTGTCCCAACTTTTCCCATCCTCTCTTGTCATTTCCTCCTTATTTAAACAACAATGATTTATTGAAAGACCAAGAACTGAATGATTCTGAATTTAAAATTAGATCGTATAAACATACCTTTTCGTTTTTTGTGTTAATTTTATTATTTATAATAATAGAAAATTGTCGGTTTTATTTTTGTATGTTTATAATTCTTCTATTCGATCCATCATGATGTCGCCTTTCTTTAATCTAAACAAGACTTTTAGATTTGTTTTCATGTCTTGATAGTTTTGTTGTACATACTATATAAAAATAAAACCAACAAATCTTTTTTAAAAAATACAATTAAACCAACAACGAGCCAGAACAATTTCTATTCCAAATAACAGTAACCCTGACTATCAATGTTGTAGGTACACACGAGTAAAAATTCGGCCGAAAAATGGTTGTTATGTTTTGTATAAAGTATAAATAAATTTAACTTTAAGTAAAAATAATTATTTGAATTGTTAACACGTTGACTGTCACCATATAAAAAAGTGATTTCAAAAATGTGAAATTGAAAGTGTTTTAACATTAGAATTTAAACCAAATACTCACATTTTCGGTTTTAGGAAGTAATAGGATAGTAGGTAATCCAACTTTATGCTTAGAATGTTTCAATAAAAATTAGTAACTTAAGACCCACAAGGGGGTTACAAGGCAGTCAACGTGTTAATTAACATAAATTTTCACTAAACACATTTCCTGTCAACGTTCACATTTCATTTGATTCTTCACCTAATAAAAAATAAAACATTTATATTATCACTATTTGGTTATCTGATCATTTTGAGGCTGTGTGTGAATTATAAAATGTGTTAAAAATAAAATGACTGAGGTGAAATATTTTGTTATGTGTTTTATACAACACAATATATTTTCTTGTGGGAATTAGTTAACACTTAAAAACCTGAATTACGATCCCGACGAGATCTCTTCCTTTTTTACAACAAATAATTGTAAATTTAAGAGCAGCGAATCTGGAAAAACGAAGAAGGATTCTTTATATACTTAAAGCCTGATTTCCATTATGAAACATTTACTAAGAGTATAAACAAGTTTTACAGTACTGAAAAAATTATTTTAGCTTACTGACAAAATTTACTGAGCAAATATGAAGCGAATTTTAAAAAAATATTAAAAACAAAAAATGGCTTAAAGCAAATGAAATAGGGTTTACGTTTTCGTGACACTCTATTATTTACATTATATTCATAACCTATTATTATTGCGAAAGCAGGCATTAGCTGAGGCGATATGACTGGTTCGATCCTAGGACAAAGGTGGTAGTTTTTAAATTATTTCTTTCTATGTTTGGTCTAATGTTACGTTAAATGATGCGTTAAAATGTTGCATTAAAATCGTTCGATGTTGAAAGGCCTAATGTCGGAAGGCCGAATATCGAAAGGCCGATCGCCGCAAGGCCGAATGGGTCAGAAGACCGAATGCCGAATGGCGAATGGCCGAATGTGTTGAAAAGTCGAAAGTAGAAAACCCGATTGAGTCGAAAGGACGAATGTGTCGAAAAGCCGAATGGGTCAAAAGGCCGACACATATTTGTGATACATGGGATCATTAAATTTGCCTGAAAAAAAAAAATCAGAAATTTTAAAATCCAGTGCTGAGATGTTCTAACATCACTTTTTTCGATGTTCGACATTATTCATGTCTCTCTTTTCAAGAATAAAATTGTATACTATTTCGACTTTTGAATTAAGCTTTTTCTATTGCGATCTCAGCATGCTCGCATAAAACATCATTCTATTTCTACTTTCATTCATCACTTCAAGTTTTTGTTTACGATATTTTATCGACGTGAAGAAAAGAGTAAGTACATATACAATAGGCTGAGATCGCATTAGAAAAATCATAATGAAAAAAGGAAATAGAGTACAATTTTATTCTTGTTATAAGAGACAAAATACTATAGAAAACGAATCGAAAGTGATGTTAGGACATCTCAGCACAGGCCCGCGGAAAAACTACGAAACTTCGAATTTCCTTACATTTTGTAAGGAACAAATGAAATTTTCAATATGTATGGCTTACTTTTATAACTAGATAAAATAGGTTTGCACCTTCTTCGCATGTTTATTCTTTGGATGAAGAATGAGAATTGAATCGTAAATGCGAAAATTTTGGAAATTTGGGGCGAAGGGAAATCTACTTATGTGAATGCAAACATTTAAGCTGTGCTCCTTATTTAAATCCGTATAGATCGAGTAGATTTTGAAATTTGAAATCAGATTGATCTGAGCGATCTGAAATGAGGAATATGTTTCAGATTTGTCGATTGAAAATAATAATTATTTAATCAATTAAATGATTGAGAATGAATGGTGACTAGGTCAAAAACGACTAAACTTGAACGAAATCAGATAAAGTTTAGAAAAACCAGACCATTTCGACTTTAAAAAACCAAGACATTTACTAAGTCTCGAAATATGTTATGTATATGTAATAACTGGTCACAAAAAGTTTCAAACCCACTACCTCGATTCATCATTTGGAAGTACTACAACTAATTCAATGATTATCAAATATGTTGATTAAATCAGATATTGTACCCTATAGTCAGATTGCTGTACTCTTCTAATGATAATTTGGTCAAATACAAGCCATAAATCAAAAATTTAGATTTGCCAAAAAAAAAAAATCACTTTTTTACATACATAGATTGGTAGCTATGTATTACTTTCCCAGCAACAAATGAAACCATGTGTACGTTTATCAATGGATTTTAATGAAATTCTATATCTGAGTTAGTAAGCCGATTCTATAAGTATGTATGTAGTTCCTAATATAAAACCAAAATGTTAAAATGTTTACGCTCTAACAAATTTCTCGGGTCATATCATTTCGAGTCGCGCATGTCAATAAGCTCTTACAGAATTCCTTCAGCCATATCATCTGGAATTTCTTAATTAAACCATGTTTCAAATTCAAGAAATAATGCAGAACACTGCTATAATGTTGTTTTGGTTGACATAAATCAAAAATTAAATGCGCCAATTTTATTTTTACATACTTATCGGCAAAGAATTTTTTTTTGGCAGATATCAGAAAACAAAAATTAGATTTACCAATTCTGATTTTCCATACACAGCCAACCCAGTTTCATTTATTTTAACTAGACGCATTTATGCAAAGCAACCTTGATTATACAAGCCATAATCTAAAAAACGAAGCTTTTATAAGGGAGTTAGAAACGAGGAAAAAACCAAAATTTTCATAGTAAAACGCATAAAACATATGGGAAATCACTTTTTTCCGAAGACAAATTTGTAAATGAAAACGTTGCAAATTCTTAATTATGATTTCTGAAATATTTTCATAAATGTTTGAATTTCAACATATATAAATCTCGTTTAAGTAAATCGTTTTTATTTTCTTGTAATAATTGGTTTATTTAAACCAAAATATAAAAAAAAGTTCATAACAACAGCATTCTGGTCAAATTAAAGAAAAGCTTACTACAAATCGTGTGCATTAAGCCAATATACATAGATGGCAGTGGGCAGTAGACATTTTGAAAAACCGTACCAAAAATCGCCACTTGGGGAAATTTAAGTTCAAAAACTGTAGGAAAAGCAAAACAAATTCTCAAAATATTAAGAACGTGTCATAATTTTGTGATTAAACAATTTTTTTCGTATTTTTCTGTATAAATCTGAGACATCTAACGTACACTAGTAAAACTAAAGATAAATGTAGTAAGTATTATTTTAATTCGTCAGAGCCAACTTTGATGTATTTTTCAAAATGAAAGTTCGAAAAATATATTTTAGAAATAATTTAATTTTAATATTTCTGCAATTAATATTTACTTAATACCAATAAACCCTTCCTGTATATTGTTGCTAAAGATATGTAGAACACTTTTGTATAAAAATTTTGTAACATTTTTTCTTTTTTCAATGAAAAACTTGAAGCTAAAAAACACCATTTTTACTATGGATTCCTATGGAAATTAGTGAAAAGTTATACCACTAAAAAAACTTCTAAAAAATACGTCATAATGATTATGGCTCTATACTCTAGAAGGCTCTGATTTATGTCGATTCTGTCGAAATTTACATACATATTATGAAAAGTGAAACAAATTCAAAATATCGCTTTTACTACAAATTTATCCGATTTTAAAGCAAGTACATCGTTATTTCGGCATTTCTGAAGTCACGCAATAACTGATATTCAGGGAATAGACGTCTGGAATAGATCATATCTTTGTTAGCCCATTTTGTTAATTGAAAAATTCACTTTTATGTGATTAAAAAAATTTAAGAATGTTTATACATACCTTTATGTTACGTTGCGCCTGGGAGGAGAAAGAATATGTAAGGAACTGTTACGAGGAGGAGGGAGGAGTCAAAAAACAGCAAAAAAAAACGTTATGTACTATGTGAACGGTACCTAATCTAAAATAGATTAAATCGCACATGAAGGTTTTTTTTGGGTCATGTCATTTGGGCTGGGGTTCGATTTCTTAAATAAAATATTTAATTTGTGTTGAAATGATTATTTTTCTGATTCTTCCGGAATTTTGCCTTGCCGTGACGTCTGGTAACCCTTAAATTGATAGATTTAGGCGGTGAACTATGTATTAGCACACATTAACGGTTTGAGTTAGTAGAAAATAGCGAAGCCAAAATCATTCTCAGAAATCGAAATATTTATAGGCACAGTGGTGAAATTATAATTAAGCCACAATTAGTAGAACACATATTTTGACCTATAAAGTTCCACGAAAGGCTTTTATTTCGTTTTTTTTTGTTTATTTTAAATAATCAAATGAAGTTATAATTCATACGTTGACAATTACAGTTTATCAAACAAAAAAAATAAAAAATAGTAGTAGTGGTTTTGACTGGCATTTTAATTAAGTCACTTACTTTAAAAACTTAATAATTTAGAAAAAATTCATAATTTGGTTGGGAAACCCTTTTGCTTCAAGACTACACTTCTTTTCCTGCCTATACTATTTGTAAGAGAGCCATTTTGGGCTGGCGTTTTTTTCTTCCAAACCTCCAGAATTTTGGACCATAAATATTCTCTGTTTGTCTTTTTCTTAGCGGGACTTACCATTTAACATTTCCCCATAAAGGACCCCGCACAAACCTTATGGGAATTGGCTCTCGGTCAAATTGGTTGAAATTTGGATATGTTGTTCGTTTCGGCATCCTGAACAAAAGTATCAATGGGCACAAAGCTCCAAATTCATTATTTTGGCAGCTACGGAGCTCCAAAGCTCCACAGATCCGACACAAAACTATTAATTTTTAATACTATTTATAGATGTCAAAAGCATATTTTAATTATTTAAATATATAAGTTTATGTTTTTGAGGTCGCTGAATTCAAATCTGATGTCAGATTTGAAAAATTGACAGTTGACAGTTGCCAGAATTCTGACAGCTGTCAACTGTCAATTTTTCAAATCTGACATCAGATTTGAATTCAGCGACCTCAAAAACATAAACTTATATATTTAAATAATTAAAATATGCTTTTGACATCTATAAATAGTATTAAAAATTAATAGTTTTGTATCGGATCTGTGGAGCTTTGGAGCTCCGTAGCTGCCAAAATATTGAATTTGGTGCTTTGTGCCCATGGAGACTTTTGTTCAGGATGATAAAATATACAACACATCAAAAATTCAGCCAATTTGACCGAGAGCCAATTCCCATAAGGTTTGTGCGGGGTCCTTTATTCGATATTTTTTTCGTTTTATTCGATCCTTTGTCGTTCTAAATACGCCGTTTATACTTTTAGATTATCTTTGGGGTGATAACGCCACCATAGCGGAAGGCCGTATATAATCATCTAAATTCAGATCGAGAATTTCGATATATTTAAGGACATCCATAATTCCATGGATTTTGATGACAGGCCAAATCCCCGAGAATTTAAGCTTCCCTAAACCATTACTGATGTATTGCTATGATCCAATATTTTTTTTGACATACCGATGGCTAATCTCCAGGTTTGGGAGTATCTTACGTATGGTCTCTCATCACCTCCAACCACGTTGGATTTACTCTCATCCCTCCAAATTATTAAATTCCAGAAAGCCCTAGGTTTTGCGAAACGCTCTGCAGCAAAAGCAATTTTTTTGGCTACGTTCCGGTTGCTTAGTTGTGATTTTCTTTTCAATAAAGTAAAAAGCTTAATTATAATACCACAATTGTACAAACCAAAAAAAATCCCACTGTCGATAACTACAGAAGGTTGGAACTGTCGTGTTGTATTTATTTGTGTTATAAAATTTGGAAAACCTATATGGGTTACCTATATCAGGTCCAACATTGACAAAATATTGGTTAAATTCGTTTATAATATCTTGTTGATCTCGTATCGTCTTGCCATTCACTTTAATTTGATGTATAGTCGATAACTTTCTTGAGAGCTTTTTATAAAGGATTTCGTTAACCAACGGATACATTTTTTTCAGCATTCAAAAGACTTGATTTAAATTGTAAACTGTAATAGGTTCTTTTAGATTTGTTTATTTGTTTCTTAAACTCTGCATTGAGTGTTTTGAAAGTATCGGAAAAATGTTTATTATCTGGATATCTTTTGGAGAGTTTATAAAATGTATCGCGAACTTTCATTTGTTTATAAAGTTTATCAGAAAACCATGGCCTTTTGTACGGCGTAGCTTTAATTGAACTAACAAGTTCATTGTAGAAAGTTTCAAACGAAAGATTATTTGAGAATATTTTTTTTCCACTGATATAATAACGTTCGTATAGTTAGTGGTTAATTTATTTAAAATAGTTGAAAATGATTTTTTGAAAATATGAAATTTAAAATACAGAAAACGATGATCACTCAAAACCGTATCCCCATAATATATTGAAAATTTACTAGTTAGATTTGATAAAATGTGATCTAAAAGAATTTTTGTGGTTGGTGTTGATCGGGTTGCAAATAAACAATCAACTTCATTAATTATGCTGTGATTATTTAGCTCTAGAGTGGACCTGTAGTTGAGCACCTGCCAGTTGGAGCTATCCAATATATTTCTATTAAAGCCTCCAACACGAATTTGGTTTCCATTTGTAGCAGTGACCCGATCCAAAAAGGATATGAACGTTCTAAAATTTGTATGTGGAGGTTTGTAAATCCCTAACAAATACAGATTAAGTTTTCGAAAAAACACTATCAAACATTGATTTTCATCATTTATTTTCTCGCTTACGAATGTGAAATCCAAATGTTTACTAATATAAAATGATACACCACCTCCTGTTCTATTTTCTCGAACACTGTGCAGTGACTTATAATTTTTCAAATTTTTATATTGACTTTCAGGTTACTTAAGAAGGTTTCGGTTATAACAATAATATCAATCGTTTCACCTAAAGAGGATAAAAGAATTTCCAATTCATGTAATTTGTTCTTTAATCTATTAATATTCATATAAAAAATATTCAAAGTTAAATACAAACAACTTTGTTTCACTGATAAATTTGCCCAAGTGTAAATATGGTTTGTTCATGCCATTATCTAACATTTTATACGTTTTTTATAAACTGAAATTAAATTATTATAAATATTATATTCATTGATGCCATCCGAAATTAAAACTCTAGAACATTGTGATTAACTATGCGGTAGTTTCTTTCCAAACACCAAATATTTAATTTTTAATTTTAATTTTGGGAACAGCAACTTTCATTTGCAGCCATGAATTGCCGCATAAAATGATTTAGATTGATATTAAACATCACGATCCAAAAAACACTGATCTTAAGTGTTTTTTGGAGTTTGTTTTGGTCGGTAGTTAACAATTGTACGGATTTTCTATAGACTCTAGTAAAGCGTATTCCTATTGAATCAGAAAAATCAGTTGACGTGCTTTACATAGATGTACGGCAGTAAAACGTTGTGACTAATTTTATAAATACTTCAACTAACTCTAAATTGGTATTCTAGAGAATAACTAGATATTCCATAAATTCTGTGGCAATTCAACAAAACCACTTATCTCATTCTCACTCACTTTTCAGGAGACAATAAATTAACAGTAAAACAGTAAAGTAATAAACACTTATCTCGAGATAAGTGTTTATTACTTTACTGTTTTACTGTTAATTTATTGTCTTCTGAAAAGTGAGTGAGAATGAGATAAGTGGTTTTGTTGAATTGCCACAGAATTAACTAGTTAAATTATCAAATGAAAAACGTATTTTATACTTTAAGAAAAACAGTTCGTTATTCTATAAAATACTCTGATAACCTATAGAATAACTGAATTCAAAACTTTAAAATTTATTTACGCAGCCTTACAGAAATTTGCAATACGATTCGTAAACCAAGGTGCTCAAGCTTGCTATTAGTCGTAAATTAAAAATATGCATACATATGTAAGTACATTTTTGGTGTCTCTTAGTGCATTTAAAATTTAGTGCACTGCACGTTTGAAATAACTGTGACATTTTTTAAGTTATGTAATTTTACCCTAAGGGCAAAAACATTGGCGTGTACAAAATCAAATAATGTTAAATTTTTACCTAAAAGGTATTCGAAATAACCGACTCGATGCGACAAATTTTATTGCCTTAAAGGCAAGTTGCAAAATTGGTATTACAAGTATTATTGAAGTTATTTACCTTCCTAAATATAATAAAAACAACAAAATATTCACGAAAGAAAACGGGGTGTGTTTATGTCTAGTCTAGCCTGTGTAATAAATATTTTTTAATTATAAATATCAAAAAACACTCAAAATAAATAAAACAATCATAAATACATTTCACATAAAGTCAACCTACAGAAATAAAAAAGGAGAATATGAAAACCCTGGTGTTGAACATAATTAACTTCTAAAAGGAATTGGATTTCAATTCAATCAACTTAGCACGAATTGCACGTAGAACTAGTGACGTCCGAAGTTTTTTAAAATCTTTAATAATCTTTCATAAATGAACAGCCGATTTTATCTAAAGAAATGACGTAGTGTTTTTGCAAAAAAAAAAAAAACTTCGTCTGTTACTAATAATGATACTTGTACGTGTTAACAATATTAATCGTTTTTTTTTATTTTTACCAAGTTTGAGTGAATATTAGTGTATGTATTTAATAAAAAATTGTTTCAAAAAATATTTCATGTAAAAATTGTAAATATATGATGAACATTTTTTTTTATTGCATTGTTGTGTCTGTACCAGAAATACGTTTTAAAGATGTCACAGTGTGGGAAGTGTAATATTGCAGTGCAACGTGATGATGATAATAATAAAATAATTTGTCATCAATGTGGGTTTCTTCTAGTACTACTTTAAATATTCAAATCTGATATTACTCAGAATAAAAGAAAATTCAAATGTGTAAGGTGCTTACTGTTTATCGAAAACCAGTAAAACTGAATTGAAAGATCCCAATAGTGAAATTATGAGTGATAAGAGGAAATTGCTAATTTAACAGTTAAGATTGATAAACAAAACGGGAAACTTCACTCATAAAATAAAATGATTGAGATGAATGGTAGCCGGTGTCCAAAAATTAGAGGATTTGGGTTATCTTATTAAAAGTCGAAAAAAACCAAACCATTTCAGAATAATTGCTATAATATTTAGGGCCTTTAAGATAAGCATATTATGCTAAACTAACATAATATCTTAAGATAATCATGTCTTTTTTCTTAGTATTTGAATTTTATTTAATACAGAGCAAGCAGTAGTCTCTGGGGCTACCAAACGAAACCAACATAGGAGACCATTGATTGGTCTAACGATGGACTTGTGCTTCTAAAGTACCGCCTGTATTATTTGAAATAAATCAACTTTCTGAACGCAAATAATTTTATAGTTCAGTACCGATTCATTGTATTAAATCAAAACATCATTCCATGAAACGTTTTAGACGATTATTGTTAACAACCTTGATTTTTCTGTTTATTCGAATACTGGAATTTTCAGGTGAATTAATTCTAACGATCTCGTATGGACCTATCCACAAAGAATCTATTTTATTTTTAGTTTTTGGATTTTTCAATAGGACCTTATCAACTACGTTAAAACTTAAAGATTTAGAATTAGCATCGTAATAATCTTTAGCTTTATTTTTCTCAGAAATCAATTTTTCTCTAGCGAGCGCCCATGAATTTTGTAAATGGTGTTTCAATTCGACCGAATAATTATCAAAAGAGTAGACAACCTCTGGGTTTTGCTTTACTACTGATGGAATTGAAGGTTTGAAGCCATAGATAAGCTCATATGGCATGTATGAAAAAATGGCGAATGGAATCCAATAATCCCAATTGAACTGATCCTTTGAAGAGAAATTCCGTAGATAGTCTGCTAAAGTCCGATGAGAACGTTCCAGGGTGCCATTTGATTGGGGATGATGAGCAGTGATATTTATTTTCTTTATTTGCAGCATTTTACAGACATTGATAAAAACATCGGACATAAAGTTTGATCCTTGTTCAGTAACTATTAAATGTGGGGCTCCATATTTACAAACGAACTCTTCACAAAATGCTTTTGCAATAGTTGAAGTTTCTTGATTGACCAGTGGGACTGCTACCGATAATTTTGAAAGATCATCTTGCATTATAAGCAAGTACTTATTACCTTGATATGATTGTGGCAAGGGTCCAACAATATCCAGAAAAATCTTTTCAAAAGGTTTATGAGAAGTTGTCGTTATCTTCATTGGACATTTGTTACACTTTGATATTTTATTTTTTTGACACAAGGCGCAACCAGAAATATAATTTCGAACTGTGCTAATTTTGAAAAATAATAATAACGCTTTAAACGGTTAACAGTTCTAAGAACGCCTTGGTGACCACCTAATGGTGTGATATGGAATTCTTCTATGACTTGCTTAATATCCTGTTCAGATTGGAGTTCAATAATTTTATCAGCTGTTTATTTTGTGACAGACGAATTATGATCGTCCAGCGAAGTAGGTAAATTAAGCGACTAACAAGCGGTGATATTTTATTTCTTTGTGATCGTGTAATTGCAAACATATTATTGACATTCGAGTCTATTAAGTTGTTCGAATTTGGAGATAATTTGGAATCGTCAGCCTGTATAACAGAATGTGGGATACGACTAAGTGCATCTGCATTCCTATTGGATAAACCAAGTTTAAATTCTATCTCATAATCGTAACCATCTAACTCTAAACGCCAACGCAATAATCGAGGTGAAGGCTTCGGATTGAAGTAAGGAATAAATCTATGTACCGCCCATACTATTGCCAATAATTCCTTTTCCACCGTAGGATAATTACGTTCTGCACAATTTAATGATCGACTAGCATAAGCTATTGGAAGATCGTTATTAGTGTAGTTTTGAGAAAGAACGGCACCTATGGCAAAATCACTATAGCGTCGGTTGTCAGTATGAATGGCTCTTGGAATTTCGGATATTGCAGAATTGGTGGTGATATAAATTTAACTTTTAAATCATTAAATGACTGATCACACGCAGCTCTCCATTTAAATTCAGCATTTTTTTTCAACAAGGACACAAGAGGTGATGAAATCTTCGAATAATTTTCTACAAAACGGCGGTAATATCCTGTAAACTCCAAAAATGATTTTAGTTCCTTCTGATTTCGTGGAGCTGGATAGTTTTGTACAACTTCTATTTTCGCTGGACCGGGTTTAACAAATTTCTTTTTTCAAAAAATGATACTTTTGTGGCTGAAGCTTTAGGTTATGTGCGTTAATAGTTTTGAAGACTTCTACTAACTTTGAATTATGATCCATCAAATCATAACCATATATCATTATATCATCTAAATACACAAAGCATTTGGTACCAGCCAACCCAGATAAAACAGTATTCATCAGGCGCTGAACTGAAAAGTAGCCGGAGCTCCTTTTAGGCCAAACGGCATTCGCAAAAAATAATAATGTCCTGATTATGTACCACATGCAGTTTTGATTTGATCATCTGGATGTAGTAGAATTTGATAATAACCATTTGCTAAGTCAAGTGTACTGAAATAATTAGGTTGGCCAAGTTGATATAATATCTCGGTAATATTTGGCAACGGGTAGATTGCATCTATAGTTATTTGGTTTAATCTACGAAAATCAACTAACACTCTAAATTTTTTACTGCCATAAGTAACTTCTCAACTTGCGAATTGATTTCAGCTTTGCTAGATTCTGGTAACCTATAAGGTTTAATGTTAATTGGACGGGAATTTGGTAAAAGTGGAATTTCATGATAACCAGAATTAGTTGAAGTTAACTTATCACCAGTTAAATAGAACATTTCATTAAATTCCTTCCATATTTTTAAAACACTGTTCTTTTCTTGAGAATTCAAATGGTCCGTTTTAATTTCTAAACTTCTTATAGACTCTAATAAATTTAAACGCTTTATTTTCTATGCGATCTTCATTTTTAATATAAAACAAATCAAAATTCAAAATATTTTATAATTTAAAAGATTTACTCGCTAAGTTTACTGGATGGTCATTAGTGTTAACACGACAAACTATATAAGTACCATTCTTGAGTTCAACTATAGAGTTTGCTAATCTTACACCCACGTGAATTTCTTGATTTTCACAGAAAAAAGTGTGACTTTTTTTTTTTTTTTTTCCATTTTATTTTATTACGACTGAGACTGCGCTCATCTAGCAATTTTTCTTTCAAATACAAATTTTTATATATCTAGTAAAATTCACGTTTGTTGGGGTGTAACCCACTGGTTAGCCCCATAATCAATTAAACCTATTTACTAATTTTAGTTTGGTAAGTTCACTAGGTCAAGTGGCCTCGTTCTTTGGAGTCTTCTTTCAACGACAGGGTTATCTATCATATGGCGAATATAGGGGTTTCCATGTTCCTGGAGCCTTATTTCGTGTTTTGCGGCATGCATTTTTATTTCCTCTTTGATGTATTCCATCCGTAGGTCCCTGTGAAGGTCTTCATTTCTTGCGTACCACGGAGCATTGACGATGCTACGAAGAACCTTGTTTTGAAACGTCTGTATCATTTTGGCGTTTGTTTGCTTGGTACATCCCCAGAGTTGTATACCGTAGGTCCATATCGGCTTCAAAATTTGCCGATATAGCAGCAGCTTATTGTGAATTGTAAGCTCAGAGCCTCTACCTATGAGCCAATACATTTTTCTGAACTTTATGTTAAGTTCTTCTTTTTTCTTTTTGACATGCTCTCTCCACTTAAGCTTGGCATCGAGGGTCATGCCAAGGTATTTAGCTGTATTTGCATATGGCACGAGTCGCGAGTTAATTTCTATAGGTAGGTGGTAAGCCTTTTGATAAGTAAAGTTAATATGCGTGGATTTTGTCTCATTAAGTTTGATTCGCCAACGCTTTGTCCAGTTACAAACCGCATTGGTCATCCTCTGGAGTTTGCTCGTTGCATCAGCGACATTATTTCCAACTGCCATAATTGCTGTGTCATCTGCAAAGGTGGCTATGGTTCCTTCATTTGTGGTTGGTATGTCCCTTGTATATAGTAAATACAGAATTGGTCCTAAGACACTCCCCTGCGGGACACCGGCAGAGATTTTCTTTAGCTCAGAGTATTCATCCTCATATTTCACTCGAAAGTGTCTATTGGATAAATAAGATCTTAGTATGGCATAGAATTGTCTCGGTAGATCTCTATGCAGCTTGTATTCCAGACCACTGTGCCAGACTTTATCGAATGCTTGCGCGACGTCCAGGAATATGCTTGAGCATACTTTTTTACGTTCTAACGTTCTTTCAATTATGTTGGTGATTCTATGGACCTGTTCAATTGTAGAATGCTTTTCTCTGAATCCAAATTGATGTGGAGGAATTAGTTGTCGGTCCTCAATTATTGGTTTAAGTCTCTTTAGTAATAATTTTTCAAAGAGTTTTGACATGATTGGCAGCAGAGAAATTGGCCTGTATGATTTTTTATCGTTAGGTGGTTTATCAGGTTTTGGTATCATGATTACTTCTGCTACTTTCCATTGATTCGGAACATATTTTAACCGAAAGCTCGCATTGATTATGTGTAGTAGCTTACGAAATCCTTTGTTAGGTAGAGCTTTGATAATTTGGCAAGTAATCAAATCATACCCTGGGGCTTTTTTAACATTCATGTTACTTTTCACTTCTTCTTTTAATTCTTTGAGAGTTCTGGCCGTATTTCAAACTCATCCAGCTTGTTGATTGATTGATTGATTGATTTAGTGTGTACGACCAAGCCTAAGGCAAGTTTCCCGGATACGCCGGGTCCACCGTACACCCTCTTACGAATAACAAAATCGAGGGAAAGGAAAGGTATGTTAGTAACAGAGACTCAACCCGGTTCCAGACACCATGGCGGTTGATAGTTAGTAAATAAGACAACACAAGACAACACAATTTCTAAACTACATGATTGTTAACTGCTTGTTGTTCCTGGAGCGTTGAGTCCGGCTATACCTTTGTTACTGAAAATTAGGATTAAATTTAATCCCTTTAAGAATGATTAATTCTGGAGCAATCTTAAATTCTGAAACAAATTAAATTATTCATCAGTATACTTAAAATAAACCCCTCTAAACACCTAAGATTTTATTATTTTAAGTATACTTAAAATTACATCCGCATCAATCCTAGCCTAGGCCACTTAATATTCAATAAATAATTTAAAAAATCCTCTAGTTGGCACCCCTACAAATTTTAACAATTAATTAATTTCATCAGCTTACAAAATTAACACAATTTTTAATTTCAGCTTCTTCACTCCTTGTTGATCCTGGAAGGTTGATTTAAGCTGGAATTTAATTCTGAAACACGGGATTAATTTAATCCCTAATAATTACTAATTCTGAAACTATAATCTATACTTGAAATTAGCTTCTTTATTAGAAAGGATTAATTTTAATCCCTCTGATAATGATTAATTCTGGAACTGAGTTATATTCTGAAATTTAACTTATTAATCAGTGAACTAAAAAAGGAACTCCTTTAGATACTATTCACATATTAACAAAAATAACTGATAAACAAAATCAATAGGGTGCCAGTCCTTCCCGGAATCCCAATTTCACCAATCCGATCCAAAAAACTACAGTTTAACTCAAAACTACTATTATAAATGAACCATTTTCGTGAACCTGCCACTTAAAGTATAGAAGTTTCATCTGTGATGACTTTTCTGGAATGAATTACAATTAATATCACCAGTACCCAAAATTAAAGTTATAAGAACTAATTAGTTTCTAAAGTATGAATTCAGTTTAGGAATTCCGTGCAGTTCAGTAAAATTAACTACCCCGTATTAAAAATAATCATGCTTAAATAAACAAAAAATTTTTATATGAACAGTGAAATCTCGAAACAGCGCAGCCAAAGGAACCGGACAAATGTATTTAATTATTTAATAATTTAATTTAGTTGTGTCTATTTACATATGCAAAGTTTTATTATTTTATTTCCTTATTAGCCATATATTTTCACATAAACACTTATCACTTTGGCGAATAAAATTTCCTTGCGAAATTACAATTTCCTTAAATCAGTATTCACTATAACGAGACCTCACTGTATTACATACGATAGTTTCTGGTTCAACTCAAATTTACTCGATAATACAAAGTAAACAACTCCCATTAGAATCGAACACAAGAAACTTTTAATTCTAATTAAATTTCCAATTCAACTCAAAATTACTCGATTATACGTAGTATAAGAATCTTATTTGAATTGAATACATGAAAATTTTGCGTTGTGTAGTTCATTGTATATAAAGAGCACTATAAACACAAAGAATACAACAACGCCAAGTAAAATAATAAAATCGTATTACAGTACGAAACTAAAACCACCAACGCACATAGAGAAAACAAACGTTTTCATATAATCCTTCACGTGCGCAGCAGGGAAAGTATCGATGTGTACATAGTGTGTTTTGGTACATGCCTTCTCTATATTATATACATATATAATAGGCTTCACTATATTATATATTACTGTATATATTTCCGAAAATAACCTCGTACACTACACATACACGACTGTGAATACAATTCAGAAGCAAATATCAACAATCGAACACTATAGAACCAATGTTGTCTTGATAGAAATTATATAATAGAAATTATATTCTTTTTATGTATATAAATAAAGAATATATGTGTTTGTGTCGTTTCCACATAAAACAAAAAATACAACACATACATAATCTCGTAAGAGGAAAGAGAGAAACCGAAAACTTGTATATTCATGTACAGAAACAGAAATTTAATGCGTAAATTTATTTATTCGATTTTAATTAAATTTAAATACGAGATAATGCATTTGATCATTCGAATTTTATGCACCAACTACACAAATTTAAGACATGCATTATTAAGCGAGAAAGCCAAAATTTGACTTGTTTCGCTATAAATATGAAAATAAAAATAAAAATATAAAACAATGCCTGTTGAATGCATCCCGATGGATTGCATTCTATCCATATTTCAATTTTCACTATTCTTATGCACACACTTTTACTTAAATAACTTAAATTAAAATAAATTATATATTTAAACACTTTACACTACATTAGAAAATAAATAAACTAAAAATTAATTAAATTAAAATTTTCTCGAAGAAGACGACAAAAACACGTCCTTCTTCTTCGAGCGTCAACGACCGACCATTTCAAACTCATCCAGCTTGTGAATAGATATTATATTTTCATTGGCAGTTTGTCTTGGTAGTGATTGGAAGGTTTCCTGGAGATACTCCGCAAATAGATCAGCCTTCTCTTTGTGGCCTCTTGCCCAGGTTCCATCATCCTTTTTAAGTGGAGGCACTTGCATTTTGGGTCTTTTGAGTCCCTTCGTCGCCTTCCACAGTGAGTAATCAGAATTTTTTTCATCAGTTAGGCTAACTAGATATCTGTTGATTGATTCATTTTTAACTTCTTTAAGAAGGGATTTGAGGCTGTTACATAAATTGTTAAGAATTGTTTTGTTCTCCGGTGTTCGATTAATTTGCCAGGTTTTACGAGCTCGTCGTTTTTCTCTTACCAACTCTCTAACTTCCATTGGGTAGGATATGTTAAGCGTCTTCTTATTTTGTAAAATGGGAGTGCTTGCCAATGCAGCATAGTGAATTATTTCATTGAGTTGCTCCAATTCGTCTTCCAACTGTCGAGAATTTCTTATCGGTACCTGGAGATTGATTTTGTCCTCCATTATTTCACGAAACAGATCCCAGTTTGTTTTTGAATTTGTTAATCTGGGTGCACTTTCCCTTTGAATTACAGTTTCACTGACTGTCATGATAACCGGTGAGTGATCCGATACTAGAGAATTGCTGTTTTCAATGTGAATATAGTTCTGAGATATACCTCTTGCTACATAAAAGTCGATTAGGTCCGGTATCTTAGCTTCGTCACTGGGCCAGTATGTTGGGGAACCACCAGAGTAAAATTCACATTTTGATGTCTGGGCTGCTTGAAACAATTCTTTACCCTTTGACGTCGTAAGTCTAGATCCCCAATAGGTGTTTTTTGCATTAAAGTCTCCTCCAATAATAAAATCACGTCCTAATGATTTAAATAGTTTAATGTAGTCCTCCCTTTTCAAGTTATGCCGGGGAGGACAGTATATTGCGGAGACAGTAAGCTGTCTGTGTTTAATGTGAATCCTAACAGTGGTGACTTGCATTGTTTCTTCTTCGATTTCTGTTTCTACATGGTGTTTTATATTTTCTTTTATTAGTAATGCTGAACCACCTCTTGCTCTTTCTGCTGGATGAATGGAATGATATAAGTTATAACCCCGGATTTTAACAAACGAAGATTTAACAAAATGGCTTTCGGATATTAGAAAAATGTCGATTTTTTCTGTATTTAAAAATATTTCTATTTCTGGAATATGTTGCATAAGTCCATTCGCATTCCAGATTGCTATTCTGAAAGTTGTGTTCTTACTTAACATTTTTTATCGGATTGCGTTGTGGGAGTTGCATTTTCTTCAGTTGATCAAATATCATGTTATTCAGGTTACTTTGGTCATCTAGCCGCTTTGTAATAGCTTCGATGCTGTTCATAATGTTTTCCATAATTCGATTATTTTCAGAGCCCATATATTTGGTTGAACCCGAGCCTTTCACTACCTGAGCAAATGTTCTTCTTTGCCCTGCGTTGCTTGGTTGTGGATTTTGATCCATCTGATTTGATGGTTGAATCCTTCGAATTTCATGATTTTGCGATTGATTTCGTGATTTATCTCTTAATTTTTGTAGGTGTTTAGCAACCTCACAGCCCCGATAATTGGCCGGATGTTGGCCTTTACAATTTATACACTTAGCTGGTACATCTCTCCCTATTGTACATGCCTGGGTAAAATGTTTACCTGAGCATTTTACACATCTCGGATCCCGGCTGCAATATTTTTGGGTGTGATTAAATCCCTGACATTTCTTGCATTTTGGTATGCGTGTAGTGGTTCTCCTCATAGGTTCAATTTTTACCTTCATGTGAAGAATTGCTTTTATACCATAAATATTTTGAACATTTTCTGAGTTATCAAATACTAGCATAAAAAGAGGGAGTCCCCTTTTATTGAAAGTTGGGTTTCCTTCTTGGTTTTCTATTCTCTCTTTTTTAATCATATTCACAGCATCTAGTATTTTAAGACCTTTATTTTTTAAGTCTTCCATTATTTCTTCGCTTGAGCAAGTGTGATGCAAACCTCTTGCCATAACTTTTATCGGACGAGCCTGTTTGTCCTCATAGGTAAACCACTGATACTTTTCAGCATTCAGCTTCATAGATAATGTTCTATAGGTTTCTGAGTCCAGAGTATTAATTTTCCAAACGTCATTGTTTAGCGCTGTTACCTTATATTCTTTGTCAGTAACCGATTTCATCAGTGACTGAATTATTGGGTAACTGGTTACTCCCACGATACTTATTGGTGGGGGGGTTTTTTCTTTCGGTTGCACCAGTTTTGGTGCAATGTTCTTGGTAGATTTACTACCTTTCGGTTGATTGGCCTCAGGTTGGACAACTTCCGGTTCGGTACTTGTAGTTCCACTAACATTTAGTTGTTCAACCTCAGGTGACGATTCAGCTTTTCTTTTCTTACCCTTCCTGGAATGTTTTTTTTTCTTCTTTAGGATCCAGTTCGTCTCCCTTTCTAATTCATCCTCATCAGTGAGATAGTTGACTTTCTTTGGTTCAATACTCTCTAATTCGCTTTGCTCTTTAGCATCCCGATTCATTTTTAGAAGTTCATTTTCTCGCTTTAGATACTCAATTTCTTCGCTTAGCTTGGCAAATGATTGCTCCATCTTCTGTAGCCTCTCAAAGAGATCCATATTTTCCTTTTCTAGGTCAACAGTTCTTTCACTGAATTTTACTGCTCGCATTGTAAAATTTCCGCTGGCATCACTTCTTTCATGGAGTGTTTGGCCCTCCTCAAAATCCATAGGGCCAGCCTTCGAAGAGGATGGATCCCCCCCGGATGTATTGTCCAGTCGACTGACTGGAGTACCACTTGGGGTAATAACTTTCTCGGACTTATGCATTGCATAGAGTCTTGCTGGTGATCGTGGCACTATGGAACTTCTTCCAAATGGATTTACAGAACTTATCACCTCTGAAGTATTGCGGTCATTGGATAACGACGACTGGGAGCCCGCTTGCTCACCCCTCAAAGTCGCCGGCACTGGGTATCCGTTTCCCTGCGCCGTAAGGTTTTCTCCATTAGAGTCCCCCATATTGGTTATTATATTCAGGGAACCACCCCTAGCTAGTTTTGGTCCACGAATGGTATTTTATTTCCCATTTACCCTCCGACAAGTCGGTTAGGGTTTCCCCCTATCCGCCACCTGGGGACGCGCCCGATGGGAGACTAGCAGCTCCACACGAGAAAAGTGTGACTGATAGAACTTATGGTAAAGACTCGAAATATTTTTCCAACACGAGCTGGGAGTTCTATATCCGAAAAAAGAATTTCATGGAAACTGGGAGTAAATGTCGTAAATGGTAACATGCATTCTGATTTATTTGGTAATTCTATTTAACCGATTTTGTTTTATAATCAATGCAACAACTATTTTGCATTAGAAAATCTTTTCCTAGTATACCACAGCAAAGTAATGGAAATTGATCAGGAATTATATGAAATCTTTGTGTTATCTTCGAATTTGCGAAAGTCATCGTTCCATACCAAGCCCCAAGAGTTAAAATTTTTTCGAAGGTAAACTTTTTCAGTTTGAGACCAACAGCACTATTCAGCAAATCCCATGGTTCGGCCTTCCTGAAGTTTAAAGATTTCTCGTTATTATCGATTACGTTATTATCGATGGTTTATTTCCTGATTGTCTAGCAGAATTTGAATTGGAATTTGGAAAAGAAAAACATTGCCTAGCAGTATGCCCCAAACGAAAACAGATTTGGCATTTCAAATTTCTACGTACCGTATGAGAACTCGCATTTGAATTAGAGAATAGTTCATTATTATCTTTGATACGATTTGCAATTATAGATTCTTCTTCATTTGCCTTTTTAATAGCGAAGTTAAATTCATCAAAGCAAAAAGCTTTCACTATCAATCTAACTGGTTCTCTTAGCCCTTCTTGGAAAGATTTTAAAGCAGTAATTGAATTGATGTGCTGAATACTTTTCGCGGCGGCATCTCCTTCCTTCGCAATACACGCATCATTTAGATCAGACAGCAATTGTTCAATTTTGTTAGCAAAAGAAAGGACATTTTCACCTTTCTGCTGACTTGCTTTAATCAATTCCAGTTGAAGTTGGTCTATACTATGCACATCAGAGAATTGGACCTTTAATTCCGATTTCAAAGTCTCCTCAAAAGATTTGTACTTTACTAAATCGTATGCTCTGCCAGATAGTCTTGCTTTAACAATATCAAGAAAATGAGCCTACTCATTCACTTTAGTCAGAGGTTTAGCCACTATATCGCAACACATAATAAATTTGTGAAGCAAATTGGTTGTTCCATCGAATTCCGGTATTAATTAACGCGGTTTCTATATTAAATACCATATCAAATAAATTTTCAGAAAAATCAGAATTCGCGTTGATGAATAAATCGAAATCGCAACACACGAGATTATCAGAGCTACCGATTTTAACGTTATCAATACTTGAGAATGATGCAATAATTTTTATCAAAGAATGCACTGTTGGTAAATCCGACTCAGATAGATTCCTTTCTTTTATTTTTATTTTTTCCTTAATTTTTTCTCCTGTTCTTAGGTCGTAAAAGCTTTCTCTCGGATCTTGGCTTGACATACAAGTTGATTAATTATTTTGCATCCCGAAAATATAAAAAATAAAATTTCGTACAATAATAAAATAAAATAATTAAATTGAATTACCTGTTGTAACTAATAAAACAATAAAAATTGGTAATTAGAATATATTATACTCGAAGTACCTTACATGCGCTTGACAAAATTGTATCGCTATAATAAAGCAATTGATGACACAGCTACATTGAAGGTACGGGAAACAAGATTTAAACGATGTCTGCAATAATTCATTGTTTAAATTTTAATTAAATTTTAAGATTCCATTTATGACAGCAATTGATGAATTTTGCAGCTATATTAAAAATGTGTTGATAAATGATGAAATTTTCCGCAGTTATTTATTGATTTTTTAATGTGATGACCGATGACTCTCAAAATTGTAACTGTAGGTGGTTTTATTTACTGGCATAGTTAGATTTAGCAATATGTATTGGTATCACTCTAATAATAATTGTTTGAATTAATTTGTGTTGTTACTGAATTGATTGAACATTTAAACTTATTAAATTTCAAAAATGAAACCACTCTCCGACGACACGAAATTGTTATTTATTGAGACTCGAGAATCTGGAAAATCTCTTAGCGAAATTGCTACAACTTTCCATCTGAGCCATATGGAGATGAAAAAATTCTCGATAAGTTAATTCAAACACAGAGTTTGAAGAATTTGCCGAAATCCGGAAGACAACAACTTACATCATTACATACGAATTAAGTAATTTGCAGAGAAGCGCAGAAAACCCCCAAAACATCTGCTAGGCAAATAAAAGAAAGTTAGGATTTGGAAATTTCTGCACGAACATTTCGCCGAAGGCTCAATGCAATGGGCATTCATAGCTTTATTGCTAAAAAGAAACCCTTTCTGCGAAACCCAAATATAAAGAAAAGGCTGGATTTTGCAAAAAAATATGTTAGTATACCAGATTAATTTTGCGATCTAGTATTTTGGACGGATGCGTCCAAATTTGAATTATTTAACATTAAAAGAAGAGAACGGGTGTGGTGTAGACTACGACAACGTCTAAATACTAAATGTATTCAATCAACCGTGAAGCATGGCGGTGGAAATTTAATGGTGCGGGATGGATTCACTTCTATTGGAGTAGGAAACCTGGTTAGAATCAACGAGAACCTTACAGGAGCAGGATACGGAATATACTTAAAAACAATTTGGCGTCATCTCTTGATAAATTTTGAATTAATCAATTCTTTTATGCAAGACAATGACCCAAAGCATACTGCAAAAGTAACCAAGCAATATTTCCAATCGCCGGATTTAAATTCAATAGAGAATCTATGGGCAATACTGGACGAAAAAATATCCATAGATTCTCGAAAAAATAAAAGTGAATTTTTCGAAGATTTGCGGCAGGCTTGGGAACTTATACCTCAGCAAACATTAAACCACTTGGTACGAAATATGCAGAAACGACTTTCGGCGGTTATAAGAAATAAAGGTGGGCAATTATTAGTGAACAAAAAATTGAAAATATTGAGTTTGTATTCAAAATACAAATGCACATTATTAGGTTCACTTAATTTTAGGCATAACATGAAATTTTGGGATTTGATTTTGAATGAAATATTTTTAAAATGTATTATTATATTTTTGTTATTATTTTACTTTAAACTAAATTTTGAAATGAATAAAATATTTTTTGCTTTAATTTAAAAAAATTAAAATACACTTTTCGTTTTCATTTGTCTGTGTAAACTATATTATGTCCATCAGTGTATGTAAAACAGGATAGTAAATACAATGAAGAACTTGAGGGAAACATTTTTATAAACATTTCACAACTCCATTACCTGAATCATGAGGAGCTTTTGTTATGG
Organism: Tipula helvola; assembly: GCA_963556165.1. Lineage (NCBI taxonomy): Eukaryota > Metazoa > Arthropoda > Insecta > Diptera > Tipulidae > Tipula > Tipula helvola. The sequence goes on from OY744483.1 coordinate 152,897,547, forward strand.
GAGTTTTGTCTCACAGTGAATATTTACTCCCTGGGGATGCAACCTCCTACAAATCAATTTGCAATTAAAACTGACAACATGTGAAAAAAAAAAAATTAAAAAATGTTGGAGCCAGGAAACTTTCGATGGTCGATATTGGTATGACCCAGTCCCAGAAACTAATCCTGCTCGTTTGTTTCCAAAAAATGTAGAACGATATAACTTAATTTAAAAAAATAATTTGGTACCATCTTTTTTGCTAAAATACATTTTTGCTTTACCCTGAGCAACGCCGGGTACCTCAGCTCAGTAGTACATATATAAAGAAATATACGAGTAAAATGACATTTTGTGCAAATATGTACATAGGGGTCCCCTAGTTTATATAAAACCTAAATATGTCTTACGTGACAGACTAGGTGATAATTGAATGCAGTAGCAGCAATCTTAAGAATCACTGCAATAAGCCGTCCGTTTCAGCTATACAAGAGATTTTGTGCGATGCGATATTGCGGGTTTTTCGCCATATTTGTTCTTATTTATACTGTCTGAATCTACAGTTTTAGCCAGACAATTTTGATTTAAAGCCTCTAAGGATTCTCTGAAATAATTATCACAAATACTAAGCGTTACACTTTCCAATTCAATCCTTTTGGCCATTTGTTGCTTTATCGCATCGTTCATCTTCACAGATTAGCCTGTACACAGGTTTTACTCTTCAAATTGAACCTTTTACATGTCAAATTAAACCTCTTATAATTTAAGCTCAACCTTTTATAATTCAAATTCAACCTTTTGCAAATTATATTTATGAAAACAAATTTTGTTTCTTAATTAATCCATTTAACCCCAGAATTATTCTATTCCGAAATATAACATTAATCATTGGAATTTTCGTTGTTTCGTTAATTTCCATCAGTTCGGAAAAATTTAGGGAAATTGTTCTGGAATAAGGCCAAATGATTTTTTGATGAAGTTCTGTAATATGGCCCAACAGAATGGAACTTGGACAATTCTAAACCGATAACGATGAAAATCTCTTCTCAAGTTTTTTCATTATTCAGTAGTTTTTCGCGCTAATTCACCAAAAGGGGATTGTTTTTTAGTGATTCGCTTTGAAAGCATCCGTCAAACTGCCTAGACAAATAAAAGTTTAATAATTGATAAATATAACTTTTAACTCATTTTAAATAAGAAATTAATCAATAACGTACCAGATCAGATATAGTTTATGATTATAAATTACATCTTAATAAAATTAAGGGAAACAACAAAACCATAAATTATTATATAAGGCAATGAAAAAGCTCATTATATAAAGCACTTAAAAGTTGAGTCATAATGTAATTATTATAGCTTTTTATTATGTCGAATAAAAAAAAATCATAAAACCTGAGTACATACTGATATCGCGACATAAGTATGTATTGACTAAACACCATAATTTTGGTTTGTTTGTGTGTGCCTATGTCACACGGAATTAAGCTAACCGACTACTACATTTTATATAGAATTTTTTATTTTTTTTTATAATATACGAGTATCTATCTACAGAATACTGAAATACTTTATTTAAACAATCTCTCGCTCCAATTATAAAAATAAAAGCTGCTTAATTTCAATATTGACAAAATAAAATTCTGATAAAAATGTAAATTTTTTTTGCGAGAGTGATGAATAAATTTGAAAATCAAAATTATTCAAAAATCTCAGAAAAAAGCTCAAAATATTTTTTTGTTTTTTTTTTGTTGGGGGTTTTATTTTTCTGAATTTGACAGTAAATTTATTTTTATATTACACACAGTATAGTACCAAACAACGGGGACAAAAAAAAGTTTTATGTGCCATTTGTTTATTTTATTTTTGAGAACATCAAAAATTAGTGATTGGAAAAATCATTTCTTGTATGTATGCCGATGCTGCCACCAAACTGTATTATGTACATAATGAATGGATTTGAAACCAGCAAGTAAACACAGTGGGAAACTTTTCGAGAGTTTTTAAAAAAAAATCATTAAATCAAGCAACAAGCAGTGAGTTAATTATTTCGAAATGGTGTAACATGTGGAGATACACACACACACACACACACGATATATACACTCGTTTATAAACATAATAATGAAGAAAATCAATCAAATCGGATCGATACGTCACCGGGTTATATACCTATATGTATTAAAATGTGGGTGGATGGTTTAATTTTTTTTGTTTTATTTTATTGGATTTCGATAATTAATTATAATATAACTTACTATAAATAAGGTGCATATGTGTATACATATAAACACTCTATAATCGTATATTATAGAATGTTATTGTGTGTAGTGTAATGGGCAATTAGATATTTAGCAAACAGTGATTTTGGCAATCTAATTTTTATTATGTAAGAGTATACGAATGGAATTTCAAATTTTTTTTATGTTCATCCAATAAATTTTGTTGTTCGGCGATATATACGAATTAATCGATATTGGCGAAATGTGCTTAGAATTTGTGATTCAAAAGGGGATACTTTGCAGAAATGTTGTTTGTATGTAATAATAAAATCGATGCCGCTTCATTTGAAACATTTTTCATACGCTTTCCTATTTTGTGTTCACTCAATAGGAACGTATTTTGATTATTGATGTAATACAATTAACATTTTAACAATGTTGAAATTAATTCACAATGAGAACTGAAGGAAAATGTAATGGACAGAAAGGAAAAACCAATATATAAATAACTATATACTCATAATAGAAAAAAGATATCTTCTGTAATCGATGTATGTAATCAATTTTAATATTGGGATAATTTGAAATCGTTCATTCAAAGTATATTTTCCTTATTTTTTTACACTAATCTTGTATTGGCACGTTATAAGTAAGGAACTTTAAAATTTGAAATTGGTTTGAAAGGGTTACGCCTGTATTTCATGGGAAAAGTTGACTGACAGTAAAAAAAACGAAAAGTTGTTTTTTTTTATTTATAGCAAAATTTTTTTGCTATAAAATAAAAAAAACCTTGTCTTTGTCTCTTATATGGAGTATCAGATTATTTTTCTCTGTTTGGATTTACCAAAGCAATACGGCTAATATCACAAAATATTAAGAACGTGTGGCAATTTTGTGATTAAATAATTTTTTCTCCCAACGTCTTAAAAGCCTCTTGTTTTAATACTGTTTTTGGGTATTAAAGTTGGCCTTTTTCGTACTACTTATTTTAAAAAATGTGTGTGTTGTTAAGCTACACTTTTAATCCTTGGTATAAAAGTAGGTACTTTTAATACTACTTAGGAGAAAAATATTAAAAAATAAAAAAAAAATAAAAAATATAAAACAATTGAAAAAGGGAATTGCGGTTGTTTCAGCAATAAAATAAAATTTTAGACGTTAATGGATAGATAGTTTTAGTATAGAAAAATTCCGCTACGTGGATTTTTTCTATACTAAAACCATAGACAATCATATAGATCTCTCATTTGACTAAAAACATAAAATAAGAACAAAAATTTTCCATTCAAATATTATCGGTGTATTGCATATACGTATTATATTTGCAACGCATTCTAAAATCATTGTCTTATAAAATACACAATACAACAATAACATTGGAATTATCAGAAGTTTTGTTTTTTCCCTTTAGTTATAATGAAATGAGAAATCTAGTATGAATGTCTATGCTAAAACTATCCATTCATTGACGTTTAACATTTTGTTTCATAGCTGAAACTACTGCAATTCCTTCTTTAAATTTTTCCTATATTGGGGTCGATTCAATGCAAATCTTCTATTTTTCTTTTCTTCTATTCTTCTAGTATTTCAAGGAAAACTAGATATAATTTTCAAGAAATCCACAAACATTTTTAGATTGTTTAGACCCCATTGTTTATCTATGCAACACAAACTTCAAATGGATGGTTCTTTTAAATAAATAATTTTTCCATGAGAGGCTTTCAGCCTACTTTTACAATCATATATGATTTATATAACGGCTAGTTATTATGTTTATTAAATTGGTTTTTTAATTTCGTGGAATCTAGCCTCGTAAATTAATTAAATTTTTTATTTGTTTCCAAATATAAATTAAATTTTATTGATATTTCGGCATTCTTGCCATTTTCAAAATATACAATAAAGTTTTTAACATTTAAAAACATTATAAAATTAGTATGCATTATAAAAATATAAATTGATTTAAAAACTTTTTAAAAAACATTTTAAGAAAATATTTTAAAAAATATAAAAAACTTCTTACAACTACATGACTTCAAATTTCGTTTTTGATTGATCAAAAACGAAATTTGAAGTCGTAGTTGTAAGAAGTTTTTTATATTTTTTAAAATATTTTCTTAAAATGTTTTTTAAAAAGTTTTTAAATCAATTTATATTTTTATAATGCATACTAATTTTATAATGTTTTTAAATGTTAAAAACTTTATTGTATATTTTGAAAATGGCAAGAATGCCGAAATATCAATAAAATTTAATTTATATTTGGAAACAAATAAAAAATTTAATTAATTTACGAGGCTAGATTCCACGAAATTAAAAAACCAATTTAATATACTTTTACAATCGTCAATAGTCAAACCAAACATAAGTCGTGATCTCCTTAGTTTCACAAAATATTTCAACAAAATTAGTTTCAATTTTGAAGTTTTAATTACATAATTTTTACTTACTCGTATAATTAGTAATATACAACCGACACGACATGAACTCTTCGTTGGAGAAAAAATAGTATATGTTATTCGGATTAAAAGTGAGTTTGTTTGACTCGCAATCTTTGCTTTTGCTCGGCTACACTGCGCTTCGCCTCGCATGCAAGTATAATTGCTCATCAAACAAAGTATCACTTTTAATCCTAATAATGACACAATGTACTATTTTATCATATTTTTCTGTAAACATATTAGACATATAACGTACACTAGTAAAACTAAAGATAAATTTAGCAAGTATTATTTTAAATAGTCTGGGCCAACTTTCGAAAAATATATTTTAGAAATAATTTAATTTTAATATTTCTGCAATTAATATTTATTTAATACTAATCTAGCCTTCTTGAATATTGTTGTTAAAGATATGGAGAAACATTGCAATGTTCAATTTTATACAATTGGTGTTTTAAATTAACACAAAACCCATAGCCAAGAAGGTCTACGGGAAAATAACCAAAAGCCGATTGCCCTTGATTTGGCTACTGCGTAAGGTAGAACATTAAAGATGGGTGCGTTTATCCTGTTACATGTTAGGTCAATATTTATTTCCAAGCGTATAAAGTGTTTCAAATATACCACCATAATTAAATGTTTTGAAATATCGCGTTGTGTACCATATCACGTTTTGTACCATATTGCGTTTTGAAATATCGCGTTTTGTACCATATCGCGTTTCGTCATATCGCGTTTTGAAATATCGCATTTTAAAATATCGCGGTTCGAGCGGATCCCATATTTTTTGTATCACTGAGAACTCTCTGGGCCAATCTGACCTTACAAATTTTTTGATTGTCTACCATTCTAAATTGGGGAGTGCGATCAGCTTAAGAAAATTTCCAGATGTACTTCAAACAATGATAAATCAATTAATATACTTCAAATACCGGTGGAATTATTAACATATTCCAAAAAATCCATTAAAATATTGTTTTATTGAAAGAAAGCGCAATCTGCAGAAAAAATTGCATTTTTTTTATTTGTCCTGAAAAGTAGGGCATCCAATTTTTGGCCAAAAAGTAATTCCGGAATTTTTGAATTCAAATGTTCTCGATTCCGACTTTCCGGAATATGTATATTAACAAAAATTAAAAATCAAAACTTTACAAAACACAACAAATTTTTTTTTATTTCGTTTAAAATATTAGATATTTTTATAAGCATTGCTAATAACGAACGATACTAAATCGCAGTTACGATTAGAATATACACAATTTTTAGAATTAAAGGACTTACACACAATTTTAAAAATAAAAAAAAATATAGAATTTATAAAGTTTATAGAATTTGTAGTAATTGTGTATATAAATTTTGAAAATTTTAAATTCTTTAAACGCAATTAATTATATCAATAAATTCAGTAAATTCTACAAATTCTATAAAGTCTAAAAATCCAAAAAGTTTCTTAAATTTTATAAATCCTATAAATTCTTCTCTCTCTCTCTCTTAGACGTCTTTAACTCTTAAACTCTTTAAATTTTTAAATTTTATGAATTTTATAAATTCCACAAAATCTACAAATTGTATGAAATTATAAATTTTATCAATAATATAAATTCTTTAAATTTTGAAGATTCTTTGTGTTCTATTAATTGTATCAAGTGTGTCTGTTTTATAAATTCTACAAACCCAAATTTTATTCGTTTTATAAATATAAAAATTTTAAAAAATCCTATAAACTTTAACAATTCTGTAAGTTCAATAATTTCGTTAAAAATTTATAAGTTCTATAAATTCTATGAATAAAGTTTAAAAATTCAGTAAGTACTTTAAATTCTACAAATCTTTTTCTTATAAATTCTGTAAATTCGATCAATTATATAAATTTTACAAATTCTCTAAATTCTACAAAGTCTATAAATGTTATAAATTCTAATATATTTATAAACTCTATAATTTTTATGAATTTGGTAAATAAATTCAAAGAATCCTATAATTTACATAAACTCTACAAATTTGTATTATACATTTTTTAAATTTTATAGATTCAATGGGTTTTGAATTTATAAAATTTATAGATTTATAAAAATTATTGAATTTTTAGAATAAGTAAAATTTGGGTGTATACTATAGAATTTTTAGAACTAACAAACTTGAAACAATTCCTAAATTCTAAGTTCTAAAAATTTTATACACCGATTGAAAATTTTGCTTATTCTAAAAATTCCATAATTTTTATACATTCTATAAATTTTATAAATTCAAAAATTTCGATAAATCCTATAAACTTAAATTCAATAATTTCTATAAATTTTATAAATTTAATAAATTCTATGAAGAATTCTATGCATTCTATGCATAAAGTTTTAAAATTAAGCAAGGCCTTTACATTCTACAAATCTCATAAATTCTGTAAATTTGATAAATTCTATAAATTTTAAAAGTCCAATAAATTTTATAAATTTTAAGTCTGAAAATATTATAAATTCTAGTATGTTTTTAAAACCTATAAATTCTATAAATTTTATAAATTCTTTAAAGGTTATAGATTCTATGGGCTCTATACTATAAAGCAGTGTTCGCAAGTAGTTGGTTATTGGCGTGCCAATAAAAGTATTTCTTTAAATTATTGCTTTTTGTGCGTGCCAAACTAATTCCCTAAAATAATTTTTTTTTTAAGTTTAATGCTAAGGATCATCAAAATCGGATCCATGAGGCGCCAGTTTTTTACCTTGGTTTTTCAACGCAAATTTCTAAACGAGGAGGGCGACGAATTTAATTAGCTTGGAATCGAGCTCAAAATCTTAAACCGAGACAATAATTGTCTTTGGCTGTACTGTTCCTAATTATTGTTAAAATGATACACAATTGTCACAAAATGATATATTGACGGTAAATCTGTTAATTCAGCTATTGGCATTAGCGCGCTAAAATTCTGTTATGCGTCGATCTGGCATCGACAACTTAATAGCTAAGTAGGTTTCAGTAGAGGAAGGTTCGGTCTTTATACGAATGAAAAAACTTCTTGAGTTTGAAAAGAGTAACAACCCTATGATCAGAACTCCCGATTTCCTCTGGCATGTTCTTATTTTTCAAACATTTGCAGGCACCCGGGTAAAGACATAGTCCTGAAAACTCAGAGGAAAAGGATCAGAAAAACAATAATTTTTATACCCCGTAAATATTTTGTTTAAGAAATCAAACTCCAGCCCAAACGATACTGCCCAAAAAATTCTTTAAGACGTGATTAATTCTATTTTAGATTTGGAACTGTTTGTATAATTGGTTTAATATCTCAGATATAAAATTTCACAAAAAAAAATACCACGACAAATGTGTACGTTCCATTTGGCGTTGGAGGCTGTTTATAGAAAACCAAAATTTACAAATTTAATTTTTGAATACTATTAGTAAGAGTAGTCTTCCTAAATATTTTTTGCCGTTGGGTCATATTTTAATTAACAAATACTGATTCTACCAAAACCGTAGGGCCGAAGGAACCCTTGGGCCTAAACAATAATAAGATTTATATCGGATAGGTGTTAGGATTTTTAATACCTATAAAATATTTCAGATATAACATTTCATTAAAATCTGACTACAAATGTGCTTATCCCATTTGATGCTGGATACCAAGAGATAGTCTAAATTGACTAAGTGCGTAAACATAAATTGGGCGAATATACATAATTGTTGATTTAAGATATCGACTAAAACATCATTGGCAGTGTTCCGTATTATTTCTTGAATCTCAACCATAGTTTAATTAAAAAATCCCAGTTGATGTGGCTGAAGGGATTCTTCAATTGATTTTACATGCAAGTCTCAGTTGTAAAATTTTATTAAAATCCTTCCACAAACATATGCCTTAGTTCAATTTTGAGCTGGAGACTTAGTAAACTGCCTGATTTGGTTGTCTTTGTAAAAAAATTGATGAAACAATTTTTTGATTAACGATACCACCCAAAATACCATTGGTGATGTTCCGTAATATTTTTTGAATTTGGCTCTTATTTTACTTAAGAAATCCGACCCCAATTGATGTGGCCGATAAAGACTTCTTCAGGGAGTGAAAAAATCGGTTTTATATTAGAATTGACATTACAATTGATTTTAATGTAAGAAAGTATTATTAGCAGTGTCCTGGAATATTCGTTGAATCTGGCCATCTTTTATTTAAGAAACATCCCGGCCCTAAACCGAACTTCTGCGATTATGCGCCAACTCCATTAAAATTTCATATCTGACTTATCACCATGCTCGACGTTTAAATCTTTTATTTTGTCGTTAGGTCTTATGGTTCTTTATGATGTACGACGTCGCAGTAGCTTATTATATCCAGTTATTTTTTCAAGTTCTACGTAAGAAGAACTTGAACTTGGATTGCCCATTCTAATGTTGTTTTGTCGCGAGACTAAGCATAATAAAAACTGCGACTAGACAACTGTTTTGTAGAAGGTATTAATGCGAAATTTAAATATTCGTTTCCTTTTGGATAACTGCCGTGATGCAAATATAGCAATAATGAAATTATTTCCTTTTGATGCGGTCCATCAACTTCGTTTTTCAAATTTACAAACAGCTTTTGAGAAAGAATTGTATTTGTCTCCTTTAGTTTTTTAAATACCGTAGTAAACAGTGTCTTCAGCTGTTATACTTGTTGCCTTCCTGTGCTCAATCCTTGTAGCGCCATAATAAGCAGTTCAAGAATAATTGACATTTCCTTTATTATTTCTAGATACTTGTCGCTGATTTTTTCAGCGCCTAATTCACCGAATGGATTACTGATACAATATTTCAATTTAAGAAATCGGTTGATTGTCGAAATTAGGGTGTTCCACCGTCTGGCAATCTAGAATAAGTTATACATTTTTGCCTTCCCGCGTTTCTACGTACTTTGGCATATTAATTTTTATCGGCTGATTTAGAGGGCTCTGATATTATAAAACCAGGTCGTAGGATCAATAAGGAGTACTACCTGGAAGTTATACGCCGTTTGCGTGAAGCAATCCGAACAAAACGCTCGGATTGTGGCGAAAAAACTCATGGCCATTGTAACACGATAATCTACCTGCTTACAAAACGACACCGTTATGATGTTTCCATTTCCGTATTCGCCTTACATGGCCCCTGCGATTTCTGTTTAAAAAACCAAATTGCCGAGCACAACAAAACTGTGTAACCTTTATAAAATAAACTAAGCATCCAATATATCTACATATTTCAAGATACACTAGGGACAACCAACATAACAAAAACAAAATTTTGACAACTGGACTCATACAGCTCGCAAAATTCAAATATTCCACGATTTTTTTAATCGAACCATGTGTTTTATAACCTAGTAATTTTCTTTCGACCTTTCCGTATTTGTGGACCATATTTGATATTCATTCCAAAGGTGCTTGGATGACCAAATTGATATTATGGTTTGCCATTTTGCATTAAGCATTAAGCATTGCGATATTTGGGCTTATTCTAAAAGCGTCTTTTTCATTTTTTCTAACTATAACTGCAAAAAACCTCGATTATTATAAACTCTAAACATTTTTGGCGTGCTGGCTAAATTTTTAAACGTGCCACATTTGGCACGCGTGCCACATATTTGCAATCACTGCTATAAAGTATTCAAGCCTGTCATTTCTATAAATTCTAAAAATTCTAATGTTTCTACATTTTTTTTTAGTTTTTATAAATTATATAAATTCAATAAATTCTGTAAATCTTACAAATTCTATGAGTTTTATTTATCGCGCAGTTTAAACGCTGCGATAGGACTCGCCAGACTATAGCTAACGATACTAAATCGCAGTTACAATTAAATGCAAATTTAAACATTTATGTTGCTACTTCCTCTTTAGAAACTGAATGGGAAAAAAAAAATCGGAAATATTTTTTAACATAGATTTAATTGCTACTGCGAGTTAGTACCGTTCTTACAATTGGCAATGATTGAAATCAAGTGTTTCCTGTTTTTCTGGTATTTCTCATTAAACTTGACGCATCGAGGCTTGTGTCATTTAGGCAAGAATTTTGATAGCGATATTTCCCGCTGCTAAATATGCTCTTTCAGCCTCGTAAGGCACTACCATCGTCCCAAAATTAAAGTCCTTACAGTTTTTGATATTTTTCAGCTAATTAACTAACTAAATTAAATATTTTCTGAATTTCTTCCTTTGACGGACTCGTTTCGTTGTCACTTTATACGGGGCTGTATAGCTAGTTATTATGTATTAAATACTTTTTTCAGTTTATAAACTAAGAAACAACACAACACATACTTGGCAGTTGTATTTTAGAGACGAATTAAATTAAATATGTAAATGCATCAGGTAATTTTCAGGAACGAGCATTTATTGTTCCGTAATCCGTTTATTATTTATTTATTTATTTATTTATTTATTTATTGTACTTTAACAATAATTTAGTATTAAAAGGAAAAGCACAGATGGAAACAGAGTAAACGGAACAAAAGAACAAAAATAAAATGATGAAGCTGCTTCCATTAGGCAGAAAAACCTTTTAAATTTTTTCAAACAATTTCCATCTCATGCATACACATTCTATTTTGAGCAATAGCTCATTTACAATAAAATGTACAGCAAGAGGTGAAATAATATTAAAAATTAACAATAATAACAATAACAATAATATTAAAAATAAATTTAGAAAACTACGTATTGCCCATCAATCACGCCACTCCAAAAATTTTGACTTAAATAATTTGACCGATCCTAAACTCTTAATTTCCAATGGAATTGAATTCCAAAGAGAAACTCCCCTAACGTAAAAGGATTTGTTTAGCGACCTACAACTATTTTTGGCCGGAATCAGGCGGAAGTTTGAGGAATGAGACCTGCTAAAAAGTAACTTCCTATAAAGATAACAAGGCTTCTTAGCTTTGAGAAGTTTAAAAATAAAAAGACAAACGCGAAATTCGTAAAAGGTAGATAAACTACATCCTAAAACAAGGCTAGAGTAGGCAGAAATATGATCGAATTTCCTAATACCAAAAATAAACCTAGTACATGCATTGAAACATCTTTGGAGAACGTTCATATTTTCCTGAAGCATACCGAATAAAACTACGTCACCATAAATAAAATGAGGAAGAAGATAAGACAAAAACATTTTTTTCCTAAACTGACTATCAGAAAATCCTACTACTTTATACAAACAACTAAGCATACCAAAGACCCTCTTACTAATACTAACTAAATGGTCACCCCAAGAAAGAGTTTTATTAACAACTAAGCCTAAATCTCTAACAGTATTTGAATACCTAATTAGCGAACCCTGCAGAAAAATACCAGGAAAGGACGAGGTGTCTAACGATTTTTTATAAATTATGATCGACTGAGATTTATTCGCATTTAAAACGAGCCTATTAGAGACCGACCAACTAGCGATATTACTTAAGTCTTCATTTATCAGAGAAATATTCCTATCAATAGAATCCTGATCTAAACGACTATTTTTATAAATTTGGACGTCATCAGCGAAAATGTGAAATGAACAATGGTGAATAGAGGATTCTATGTCATTAATGTACATAGAAAACAATAGAGGACCCAGCACTGAACCCTGAGGAACGCCGGAAATTACAGGAAGGAAATCAGACAAAGAATTGTCGAAAAAAACTGCCTGAGAACGATTAGAAAGATAGTTAAAAATTAGTCTGGCAGCGGAAACCGAAAATCTAAACTGAGATAAGAGTTTGTTAAAAAGAATTCTGTGATCAATAGAATCAAAGGCCTTAGAAAAATCTAACAAAGTTAAACAAGTCAATTCCCTATTATGCATATTACGCCTAATATCATCACATACATTTAATAACGCAGTAGAAGTGCTATGAAATTTTCTAAACCCAGATTGGAAGAAACTAATTAAACTATTGCTATTTAGATGCGATTGAATTTGAGTTTTAACAACTATCTCGAAAGCTTTAGAGAGAGAACTTAAAATGCTAATTGGCCTCAAATGGGATAGCTCTGAAGGATTACTAATCTTTGGGGTGGGTATGATTTTACTTAGCTTCCACTGATCTGGATAGGAAGAGGATGTGAGAATAAAATTAAAAATATGTAACAAATATTTTGAGACGAAAGGGAAAACTCGTTTAACGAATTTTAAATTGACGTTATCCAGACCAGAAGATTCCAACTTAACATTCCAAATGGCAGACTGTAAATCCTCGAGAGAAATATTTGAAAACGAAAACGAATTAGAGGTGTCATATCATGGTGAACGGGAAAGACAAATACTTTAAAACTTCCAAAAGTAGTCCCTCTATATTTTGACCGGCTCCCTAAATTGACCACTTTTTGCCACTCTGAAATATTACGTATAATTGTTTGGTACAAATGAAGAAAGGAATTTTTCTTTTTATCCTGACTGGAGAATTTTTATGAATGCCTCCGTGTTTTCTAAAAATAGACGGTTCTTTGCATTACCTTCAAATTGTTTTTTGACTATTTTTGTAATAAATCCCTCTTTCAATTTAATAACTATAATTTATCCAATTACACAAAGTATTACAGAAATAGTCATATATTTAAAAAAAATGTACTTATTTAAGTGAGACGGACTATAACATTCTCCAAAACAGGTTACAAAGATATAAACTAACAAACCAAGCAAGTGTTTAAAATTGTTCTGATCGAGAATGGTATTCACGATCGTAATTTCACCAATCTATAAATTTTGTCAATGTTGTATTCATATATTAGCGGTGTTAGCCTCTTGACATGTTAAAGAAGATGTAGCATTTACTATTGGATTATAACATAAATGCCGGATTTATATAAGACAGCACTCAAGGTATCAATATTTGCAAACCAATATCGAGTACTTAGGTTTCCACCTGGATAGAACACTGCGTCGGTTTGCGAGAATAGTGGCACATCTCAAAAATGGCCAATTTTGAGATAATATAGGAAAAAAAGCCTTTAAATGTAACAATCTTTTATCTGGCATGCATAGTGTCACTCCTAAACTACCCATAGTTTTCAATAGATGCGACGTTGAATTTGATGAATTCAACTATTTTATACCAAAAAAAGAAAATTCAAATCGATTTCCTCAAAAATTTGATATTTTGAGATGTGTCACTATTCTCGCAAACCGACGATATTTCTTACTTGCACGTAGCACAACTAAATTAAAATAAAATTTGCAAAACTTATTTGTTGACCGGAAGAAAATCAAAATTAACACTGTGTACGTACATTATTATTATTATTATTACTTGAGGGCCATGTGGGGGCTCAAGCCACCCCGCACTGCGACCTAAAAGATCTTTTGTGCATTAAGCCCTACTTAATTATCCGTCCAGTCAATATTCAAGCTCTTAATGAACCTGATAATACTGCCTAACGGTACGTGATACATACTATCTGGGCTCATTGCTCTCCCTCCTAGATGTTTTAATTATCCGTCCAGCCAATATTCAGGCTCTTAAAGAACCTGATAATACTGCCGACCGGTGTGTGATACATACTATCTGGGCTCATTTCTCTCCCTCCTAGATGTAATAACATTTACTTCTGCTAGAAGAGCGGTAGCATTGGGACTCAAGGACATCGAGAGGGCAGACCCACTCCCGTATATTCCTATCCATGCCTCGTCTATCATTTTGATTTTACTCTTGCGAGTTGCTGGGACATACTATCTGGGCTCATTGCTCTCCCTCCTAGATGTTTACTGTTGGAAGTACTTCTACACGCGATACATATTATCTGGGCTCATTGCTCTCCCTCCTAAATGTTTACTGTAGGAAGTACTTCTACACGCGTTACATACTATCTGGGCTCATTGCTCTCCCTCCTAGATGTAATAACATTTACTTCTGCTAGAAAAGCGGTAGCATTGGGACTCAAGGACTTTGAGAGGGCAGACCCACTCCCGTGTATTCCTTCCCGTGCCTCGTCTACCGTTTTGATTTAACTCTTGCGAGTTGCTGGGAATAAAAAAGTCGCCTGTAGGTCACCCAGGTTTACTACAGGAAGGCTAAATAAAACTGGAGGGTGCCTGGTATCCAGAGTCCGCATATATATACTGATTAACCTATCAGCCATTCATCCATCGGCATATGCTGTTCCACCTTAGATTAGGGATTTTTTGTCAAGGTTTTCTCCTTTAGCGTCGTACTTTAGCCTGTCACCAAAGGCCACATTCAGCCTAATGGTTACAGTTACCGGTGGTTGCCACGAGGAGGCAGTACGTACACCTGCGCCTACTGGAAGTTTACGTACATACGTAGCTATTTAGGCAGAAGTTATTTGTAACTTTAAATTGGTTAAATTGGAAGTTATCTAAAAATGTGTGTACTATGCTATTCGATATTCCAAATAATACCCTATCCTTTATTTGTACATGCAAATAAGCGATGTTCAATCGTATTCTCCATTAATTTGCTTTAAATATTTTTAATGTTTCTCAATCAGAATTGATCTTTTCACTCGTCATTTCGCACAAACTGAACATCTGAGTTCTGTTTTTTTTTTATTTTTATTACATTACTTATTGTTTATATTTATCGCAACCAATATCAATTTTATAATGTACCGTTGCTACCAGATCATCATTTATATACGAGTATATATGTATGTAGATATAAGTAGAAAAATAATATGAATTCATATGGTATTGATCTGTTGTTAACTCCCTGACATAAATTTAGGTTTTGTTTATATTTTTCTATTTGTTTATAATATGAACAAAAAAAAAATTATAAAATAAATAACATAAAATTTAAATTGGAAAATGCATTATACAGCATTTTTGTATATGAAAAATGAAAATGTGGTTATTTGAGTATGTGGATCATTAGTTTTCCAGATGATGATGATGTGCATAATTTGTTTACACATTTTTTATTGTATGTACAGAGATAGTAAAGGATGAATATTTAAATAAATAGACGAAAAAAGTTTCATTGCGTGACATTTTTTGTTAACTCAATTTAAATATTTTCTCAATAAAACCAACATCACCGAATTGGAACGAGTACACTGTTTGTGCTAAAAGCGTTTTTTTATGTAAATTCATTTTTAATTTTGTGCAAATAAATAATAAATAAATATTTATATGTATGTATGTATGTATGTTATAAAGCAATTCGATAGAATAACATGTACAATAGTAAAATGTACTGTTTGTTTATACTGTATATCCCGTTTATATTTCTGGAATGTGGATTTTGATCTTCCAATTTTCTGAACTATTAAACACTTAACGCATAGGCCCGAGTTAACTCGTTCTGTTGTGTATCACTGGTGGAAATTTTCTAGACGCCAGATTTCCATAAAAATGTGTTGGAAAATTGAAACACTTAACTGAACTTTCCAAAACGTTATAAATTTTAAGTTTATCATTTTTATTTATTTAGGAGTGGGCTTGTTAATTACAATTTTTGTTTAGAACATTTAATAACCACACTCTTATTATATCCACCTCGTACTCAGAGAAAAAATATGATAAATGAATGATTGGAATTATTTTGTTATGATCCAGGAAATCATATTCAACTATATTTGATATATCCTAATATATTATAATAATAAATATCATTTATCTAATTACTAGAATTATGTATGATAAATTTTATTAAAATATGATAAATGCAATAATTTTCGACTTTAATGATTGCAACAATCATGCGATATGATTTAATATAATCGAGACAATCATATAGTATGGTTTTATATATGATCTGCAACATTTAAATATGGTTAGAACATTCATAATACAATAGGGTCTATCATAATAGAATTAGGTCTATTAAAACAAAATAAGGTTTATTAGAAATAATTTGTATCTCCTCGTGTTTGCTACGGTCATATCAAATTGAATTTGTACTCTAACAAGGTGCAATTATTACCTAATCTCGTGAGAAGTCTTAAATAAAGAAAATATTATAACAATTAAAAAATAAATTATTTTGTTTAATTAATTTACTATTAACGTTAATAGTTAAAAAGTGTTTTAGTGATGTTAGTAGTTTTGAAACCTAAAAGTGAATTTTTAGTAGAACAAATTGTTACTAAACCTTATAAGGGGGTAATTGTGTCTTGCAGTAGAAAACTATGGCACGTAAGTAATTTTTTTTTATACTACAGAGCATTAAACACCTTGTTGGTTATTGAACCATTTTTCTTTCTGAATGTTTGCTCTTCAGTGTTATTAATTATTAAAATAAAGGGTGTTTCCAAATATTTAATGAGTGTTTGGAATACAATTTTACGAAAACAGTTGTACATAAATAGTTCTTGAGAATACAAATTTAGTTTTCTAAAATAGATTCGAAAGAAGTAAAATAGACATAATTTTGCAATTACATTTAAAATTTTATTCCACTAAACAAAGTTTTAGCGCTTAAAAACAAATTTATTCAAAAACTATCCACCTATTTCGGCTGAAATCGGCAAACCAATTACGCTTGTAATAGAGGAACGGAAGAACGCATCTGCGGTGATAATTGAATATATCATTAATCGCAACCTAAATAAATTGTAAGTAGTTTTATTAGAATCAAAATATAAATATGTGTCATTGAGGTTTCTTTAGGTTTTTTAAGGGCGATTCTACAAAATTCGCGAAATTGTGCAGACATTATTTCCAAAAGAGCTACACTGCCGAAAGGAAAAAAGTCACAAATGCCAAAAGTCGAAAAATGCGTTAGGGGCATATTTGGATTCTGCAAATAAATACCTGTTTTTCTGCTTTATTAGACAGCAAAATATCCTGCATCAAATTCCATAAAAGCACGTTATTTAATAGTCAGGTTTCATATTAAGATAAGGCAAACAAAAATAGTTAAATTGAAATTACACAAAACTACAAAAGGGCAAATGTGACTTTTTTCTTAGTAAGGCAGCAGGAGTCGTACTTTATTCCAACTTCCGGAGTTTGCATTGCCAAAGGTAATACAATATAATTTGCATTAAAGTATATTATAAGAATGCCCAGTGAAGTTATTTTTATTTTCAGGAAAACTATTCAATATTTACAGCAATTACAGCTCACCTTTCTTGCTCTGAATTAATCAAAAAAAAAAAAAAAATGATCCATGTCATCAACTGCTACCTTAACCATCTCAAATAATGTGAAATATCGAATTTAGGTAAATTAATAATAAGCTCTTGAGCTGATAGATACCCATTTCTATGATGACATTGAATATTTAAAATGTAGATGACTGCGGGGAGCTTTACGAAAACACTGCTGGTAAAAAACAATAGTTATAGAATTAATTTATTAACACATATAGCAATATTTGAAGATTTGAATCTGTTTTATTAATTAAAAGTGGAATTAATTTCTAAATTGATTAATTGCATAAATTACTTGCGTCTTGTAACAATATTAATAAATATTTTTCCACTATTTCCCGATGATCATTGGTGCTTAGTGTTGCCATATGTTTTAAAAATAAAAACTTCATATAAGACAAAATAAAAACTTCATTTCAGAAAATAAAACTTTATTTTTATTATAAAGAGGAAAAAAACAAAACAACATTATCTAACGAACCTCCTGTGGCACTATCTTAGTTTTCCCAGGGAATTGAAACTAGGAACCGATCCACTGTGAGATTTCAGTGTATTGTGGTTTTCTTCCTTCTAAAGCTAAATTAATTAAATTTTGTGGAAAAATTGTTCCATTTTATAGCAATTTTGTTGTTTATTTTTTCCCAAAAATTTGACCAAAACATGAACAATCCCTCAGTATGCTTTGGAAAAAAGAAAATTAAAATACAACAAAATCCACAACAAATCAACTCCCAATTTGAAATTCCCCGAGAAACCCAGAATAGCGCCACTAGGCTCTTTGTAATTGTTAAATAAAGGATATCAGTAGCTAAAATACCATCTATTAACATTTTAGATATGTTGCAAAAAATGGAAACCCATATAACTCGAAAAATTGAAAGCAACAATTTAAAAAGCAAATCAAATCACATACATTTCGCAATAAATACGCGGCTAAGATTGTTCATCTAATTTGCCAGAAGAACCTCTTTTTTTGTGTACCACTAAACCAAAAGATATCCCCAAAAACACGAAAATTGGTTTAATTTTCCTTTTCGATTTTTTTCTTACAGTACCCAAGGGTCGTTTAGAGTAAAAAATGAAATAAGTATAATATCCACAAAAATTTCATTTGCTGAGAAAAAGCTTCAAATCTTTTTTGGGGTAAGAAAGTCTTCAAAATGAAGATAAAACTTCACAAATGGCAACACTCGTCCCTAAAACATCCAAATATTGACACCTCTGAGCAGTGGAATTTTCGAAAAAATTATTGATTAAACCAGGTCATCTTTGTATATCTTTGGCCCACGCCAAACTAATCTTTATAAGTGGTTAATAAATTAAAGGCCAAGAATAATTTTTAATTTTAATTTAAAAATTCGTTATTTTAAAAAATTAAGGCAACAAAAGTAACCTAAATTTCTCGTAATTTTTTGCCAAGATGGTGTTTTGAAAAAACGAAAATTCGGCACAATTTTCATATAATTATTACATAAAAATTTAAAAAATTGTCTAGTGCATTTTTAACGTAAAATTGTTTTGTTTGATTTAGCTTCGCACTAGGACCGCAGAATAAATATGGCAAATCAAATTAGATATGACTGTTTGGTGGTTGTTACCCACGATGCCATTAGACAAAGTGCATTCAAACTAATTTCAAAAAAAAAAAAAAAAAAATCCAGAGATATTTCAAGATAGCCATACTTTTAAAGTCCTATGTTGTATATAGCTAGCATTAGTCAAGCAAAAAATGTTTTGACTAATTTATCTTAATTCAATAATATTTCTATTTACAGATGAACGACTAGCGCTTAGTTTAGTACTTCTGCCGTACATTCTTGCCGTACATTCTTTCTCGCTTTTCTAAAAAAGAAATTCCAAATTCATTTATAACTATACCTATATAGGCTATTTTTTATACAGAAAGCAGTTGAAGCGGTCGAAACGGAAGGAAATACTGAGTTTCTCAAAATTATTTTTATACGTGAACCTTTAGAAATAATTCATGCGTGAGTTTTGCGTGAAAACGTACATGTTTACGAACGCTTTAGAACCATTAACTACTATATCTTTAATTGTTTGGGTATAAATGCTAAAAGCTCAACCAGCGAAAAATTATGAATTAAGGAATTTTAATGACACTAATTTTTCTTAATTTTTTGACATTCGATCCAGTGAAAAATTATAAATTTAATAAGAGCCTAAACACAAAAAAAAATAAAAACTGTTTGTTATTCTTTATGTGCAATACAAAATGGGGCTACATAATTTGCGAGCACAAAATAATCACATTTTTTATCATTTAGAAAAAATGCATTAGAAAAATGTTGTTAAATCAACAATTAAATTATTTCAGTCAGTTAAATCTAGAAAAATAAAAATACAATAGTAAAATTATTGAGTCATTGCTATGAAATTAAACAAAAATCTTGAATATAATTATTTGTCTCGGCCAGGGCAGGTTTTCGATTTAAACTTGCCGAGGTTTAAGTTAAAGTGGAAGATATTCATGATCTAACAAGACCAAAAATTTGTAGCAGGGTGGCAAGAAAACCTAGTGGGATAAGATTCTACGTGATGTTAACAACAAATTTTTGTACCACATGCGAAATGTTATAGAGACTAAACAAAAACTGACCATTTGCATTATGTAATCACACAAAAATAATTTAAAGTTAATTGATTTACTATTTTAGTTTGATTTGTTTCCATACTGCACAAATAATAATGAGAAAAAAGTTGTGGGTACAAATAATCTTGACCAAAACTACACTATTTATAATTTCTCCTATAAGAACTAAAATTTAAAAAAAAAATTCATTGAAATTATATAAAGCAGGGTAATTAAGTTTAAGCGTATTTTGTTGACCAAAATTTAATTCGAATTATTTTGGTTTTAATTTTTTCCCAAGAAAATAGCTAATTTGATTTAATTGGGAAAAGCCAACCTGTCGAAATAAAATATAAATTTAACATGTATTATGACATCTGGTGGCATCTACCGCGAAGTACGAATACTAAAAAATGGGATAAGATTTAAATAATCCCAAAGAAAATTTGGGATTATTTAATCCCTCTCAGGGATTATTTAGTGCAATTGTTGTTGTAAATGTTTCAAGTAAATACGCTATTTATTGAATTAAAATTAATGTTTTCAAAAAGTTTATTATGCATGTATATAATTTTTAAAGTTTTTTGAGTTACGCTGCATCAAAAATTTAGCAGGTGCAAATAATTTTGACTATGACAAGTATCTTTTGCATCAACATTTTTTTTGGATTTGACATTTATTTCTTAAGTTTGAACGCAAAATCACGCATTCTTAAATTTTTTTAAAGTGACAGATTTAATTTAACGAAGATTCGTTAAATTTTTTAAGTCACGTTACTTTTTCGCTAGGAGAGAATACAGAAGTTCTATTTACCGCATTTTTAAGTTTTGTTAATTCTTAATTTTAAAGTTTATAATTTTTCGCTGGTCGCCACGTAACTATCCAACATTTTGCGAACATATGTACATGGCTTTCATACAGAAAGCTATATAAAACGTCACCAAAGACAAGTTCAATGATTCCAGATGTATTCGAAGATAATACTTCCTATTTTTCTAATGAATTACTAAATTCTTTAATTTTAAGTTTAGTTTAACTAATGAATTTGCCTCAATATACTGGTTTTGTATGTGGCAGTCTAATGCTTGGTTTCACAAAAACAGGCAAACTACAATTAGTAAATATTTCCTCTCTTTCTTCTTTTATGAAATTGCGATTTATTTCAATTTCTTAAACGCACGCTAATTTCATTTCGTTTTTACATGAAAATTTTGACTGGAGAGCTATATTCAGCTGCCCAATTTCGTTCAGCTAATTATTTAACTGAAGGCTAAATATTTCTATGTAAAATAAAATTATAGTTAACTTGCATTGAATTTTTATTGTGAAACAAAACGCAACTTCATAAAAGAGGAAAGGGAGGAAATTTTATTTAACTAGAGATTGATTATTTTTTTGTGAAACCGGGCATAATGGAACTAAAAAATCTGGAAATTTTACAGAAATATAAGTTTGCGCGACAAGAGAAATTGTTTAGCACTTATTTCATAGATTTCGGAAATATTATTCTAAAGAAAGGACCAATAATCCACTTAAATGGTATTCCTAAATTGGTTTTTGTTAAATGGTTACTGAAATATAAAACTGTAAAATATATTTGGTGATTACACGAATTAAATATTTGATTCAAGTTAAAGTAGAAAACAAAATTATTAAGAGAATTTGGCTGTGTTAATATAATTCGCTAATACAACCTGCGCAGTTCATTCTGTATAATATAGATTGAAAATTGTGATACAATCAGTACAGTCGCCGCGGCCTGATAAGAAGATTGACTTTTTCATAATCATAATCTGATCAGCTCGAACTTGGATTAAATTCTAATACAATTTTCGGAACATATTAACTTCAAATAAATTAAAAATTAGAAATATAAAACGGAATATTTTAGTTGTGTTCAACATTTGGAAACTTTAGGTTTCAATTATCATTTTAGGGTTTTGAAATTGAATTTGTGGAGCAATTTTAAACAATCATATGGACTAAAAGTTTTATGAAAAATTTTAAGAACTTATATATAAATAATGTTTCAAATAAAAATATAAAAATAAAAAATAATTTCGTTTAAACCTCTAATTTGGATATAATAATACTATGTGTACTGTACGATAAATTAATTCAAAATACGTAAATGTACATTTCATAAACTATAGAATATGTATGTTTTGTTATTTAGTAAAATACATTACAATATATAATATATAATACTTTTTACACTTTCTGCCGTAGGCACTTGGCGAAACACACTACACACATTTTTAAATTTTTTTAAAAACACTTGTTAAATATTTCGCAAAATTACAAAAGGTTTAAAAAATCACTCGGTGATCAATCGATTTCGGCTTATTAGGCCATGATCAGGAGTGTAGATACTCCTAATGATGGCCTAATAAGCCGAAATCGATCGAGTGATTTTTAAACCTTTTGTAATTTTGCGAAATATTTAACAAGTGTTTTTAAAAAAAATTTAATAATGTGTGTATTATAATATACACATATGGTATGATAGCTGCTATCACACCCCGCACTATACTTCATTAATTGATACGATAACAACTATCACAGCATCTGATGGGCTTTATCATATGAACATACTAAATTCAATTAATTTATTGATACGATCCATCACAATAGCGATATATGTAATCATGGATATGGTTAATTCAATAATATTTGCATAATAACGTGCATAATTTATTAAATAGATACAATCATTATTATTAATTGTATACATCAAGGTATGATTTTCTTAATTATAGCATCTAATCATAAATATGATGGTCACTTTTATGATCAGCTCAATCATATTTTTTCTCTGAGTGCGCGGCTATCGTAAGGATTCAGAATTTATACAGCATCATCAATCGGCTGTTGGTTAGCTTTTATAGCCGTTGCTTGGTCGATCACAGCACCACACACTGATAATATTTATGTATGTTAATTGAATTAATTTAATAATTTTTTTTTAATTTACATATTTCATATTCTTAAGGTAATTATGTACTTATATGTATTTATTTAATTCAAGGTTTAACTTAGTGATAATACTGATAAAGGAATGAATTGATTAGTTATAATTATAAATAATGCAAGAGTCTTTTATTGTTATTCCATGAAGATTAAAACAAAACAAATTAGTTTAATATACATATAATATTTAATTTTATTTCGGTAATATTTTAATTGAAACGATCATTATGTCTTCAATTTAATGCTATTATTATGCACGACTCTGGATTTCCTTCCTATTTCAAGCTTAGAATTTACGTAAGGTCCCAATAAATTTTCTGAACTTAGTTTTCTCATTTTCGTTTTTTAGCCAAACAAAGTCTACAACTCGGAAAATAGAATTAATTGAATCACGATCGTAATATACTTTTGAATTCGTTTTAAACTGTACTGCATTATGTCGAGCTGTCGCATTTGACTTTTGCATTTTATATTTAAAATCTACAGGGTAGTCGTCATAGCTATATACGACGTTAGGGTCATTATGAAAATATGAAAAGAAAGTGGTAGATTAGGTATCATTCCAAACACGAGTTCATAAGGCATGCAGTTGGTAGATGAATGAGGCGTGGAATGGTTGTATCCTTTTTGCAATTTTAGAATAATTCTTCACAAATCGTCTGTAATATCCTACGAAGCCAAGGAATACTCTGACGACACGCTGGCTCTTGGGCTCAGGGTAGTTCACGATGGCGTTTGTTTTGCTTGGAACAGGTTTCACACCGTCGGGTTCAACTATATGTCCTAAGTAATTCAACTCTTGACGTAGAAATTTACACTTTTCGGGATTCAATTTAAGTTGAATTTTCGTAGACATTCGAGAACTTCTTTGAGTCTTTGATTATGCTGATATAAGTTTTGACAGTATACGACTATGTCGTCTAGATATACTAAATATTTGAGGCCATTGAGACTGGAAAGAACGGCATTTATAAGATTTTGGAAGGTTGCTTCTTTCAAACTAAAAGGCATGCGGTTAAAATGAAAATGGCCAGCAGTTGTTTTGAAGGCTGTTTTTGGTTTTACTTCATCATCACGTAGCACTTGGTGATATCCATTCTTCATTACAAAGCTGCTAAAATATGATACCTTTCCCAGTTGACCCAAAATTTCCACGATGTTGGCTAAAGGTAACACGCGATCTAATGTGATATCATTCAAGCAAAAATTCCAAGGACTATCACTTGGCTCAATTATCCATTGTTTTAGCATTTCATCTACTTCTGTTTTGCATCAGGCATGCGTTATGTTTTTTGATAGATAGGTGCACAATCGGAAGTTGTGGGTATTTTATGTTTAACGGTATGTCGCAGTTAATACGTCACCATCTAAATGAAAAACATCACTAAATTCTCGAATAATTTGTCGAATAGTTTGAAGTTCTTCGGTGTTTAGATGCGTTAATCTAACTGATGATTCAAGTAATTTTAATCTATCTTCATTTTTATTTGTCCATGATTTTAGAGGGAAAATGTCGTAATGTGATAATTTATCAAAGATTAAATCGTTGCCTGATATTGAAACTGATTCTTCTTTGGTGTTTATTAAATTAAGTGAAATTGATTTATTGTGGGGTTCAACTATTGTATTTCCAACAAACACGCCAGGGACTATCTCTTTTGATATGCACAGGTATACCGCGTTATTTCAATGTGGTCATGATAGTTACCATCTTCTCACTTCTTGGAGGAATATGTTAGTCGTACATGTTACTAGATCAAGTAAAATAGGTGAAGGATTTAATAATATTTCTAACGTAAGATTTTCAAAATAGTAGAATTGGAAAATCGATTTTTACAAATTGGAATCTATGAGAAATACTAAATGTATCAGTACAAATTATTTCTGAAGTTAATAATTCTAAAGATTCGTCGATTCCCCTGGTAACGCCTGTAATTTGGTATTTTCGGGTTGGCTAATGAATAGAAGATTCAAGCACACACGATTGTTTAATAACGCTGACATCGGCTTCAGTGTTAACTAAAAAATTAAAAAGATCTGAAATACCAATGTCAAGACATAAGCGAACATAAATGTTGTTTTCTATTTGAGGGCATAAGAAAATGTTAGACGGTTGATTAGTAAAATGCGTTTTTGTTGGATGCTCACTTGTATTACTAACTTCAAAATTATTTGTAATATCTCGACTCGATTGCAAGTTCTGTAAATCCGTGTTTTTCTTTTTAAAGCATTGGCACAGAATATAATAAACAGAACAATATCTTCTATAGCGCTTTAGTCTTAAGCTGGTGAACAAATATTTTCGTTATTGTTTTTTTCGACTGATTTTGATTTAGAAAAGATAGAAAAATCATTTTATATGCAATCAATGAAACAAAAAAAAATTACAAAAATGTTTGTACCCACCTCTTTCTATTGATAAATAAAAATCAGTACAATTTTAAAACGAAAGAGAAATCTTTACACTTTATAATGTGCTTAAAAGAGATAGACATTCGTGAATAATTTTTGATTTTGGTCTAGTTAGCTTTGCGAAACTTTAAAATCATATCAAAGAAATAACAAAAACAAAATTTGCAACTCCCATAAGGTTGTGTATGAGTTTGTGTAGCATTTCTAATTTATTTGTATTGGTCCTTTGTTTATTTGTTGATTTGATTTTAAAGTTTCGCAAAGCTAACTAGACCAAAATCAAAAATTATTCACGAATGTCTATCTCTTTTAAGCACATTATAAAGTGTAAAGATTTCTCTTTCGTTTTAAAATTGTACTGATTTTTATTTATCAATAGACAGAGATGGGTACAAACATTTTTGTAATTTTTTTTGTTTCATTGATTGCATATAAAATGATTTTTCTATCTTTTCTAAATCAAAATCAGTCGAAAAAAACAATAACGAAAATATTTGTTCACCAGCTTAGGACTAAAGCGCTATAGAAGATATTGTTCTGTTTAAATATATTCTGTGGCATTGGTTTATGTAATGTCCTTTCTTCTTACATTATGCGCAAGACATAATTCTGATTGAAGATCGAATAAAGGAAGTAGAAGCTTCTGGACGAGTACGAATGTTATTTGGATTTGAGTACCTAGAGAAACAAACAGATGCAATGTGTCCTTTCTTTTGACAAATTTGATGTTTTGCCACTTGTGGTTTCAAAGTATTGGCATTGTGTGGTTGAATGAAATTTTTCGATTTTATCTGTATTTCTTCTGCTAAAGCCTTTTCAATTGCCTTCCTAATTGAATGATAAGCACCTGCCTTTACAATGAAACAAATGGGTTTGCGTAATAATGATTCAATTTTGTTCGCAAATATATGTACTGATTTATCAATCGTTTGAGAAGCATTGATTAGATCGATTTGAATGCATTCTATCGAACGAAGTGTTTTAAAATTACTGTTTAAAGCATTTTTCAATTCGTTCCAGGCATAAGTTTACACAACCCAATTCCCAATTAGATCTTTATTTTATGATAGACAGTGCACTATTTTGTGCTAATTCTTTTCTGCGATAATATTCCACCGGTCTCTTTTTCATTTTATTTTGCTGCTAAAAAATTTCACACGGTTATAATCAGAGCCTTCTTGATAATAGAGTCGTAGTCATATGTCAAAATTTTTTAGCAAGCATTTTTAATGATATAATTTTCCATTGTTTCTCACTGTTCTGTATCTGTTTTGTTCTTTACCTTATTGAATCATGTTTAATCATAATCTAAAATATCCCAAAAAATGACTTTAAATTCGTATACGCATTATATTATAAATAGCAGAAAAGTGCATATTTACCAAAGTTATCTTAAGCTTTACTATTGCATCAGAGATTTCTATAGTTTTTGTTTTACAGAAAAATACGATAAAAAATTATTTAATCACAAAAATTTCAAAGGTTTTGTAATATTTTGTCTTTGGAATAATTTATTGTTTGATTTTATCAAACTTGTGCTGTCATCTTAAATGCTGCTGTTATGAACATTTTATAAATTTTGGTTTGGATAAATCAGTTGTTACATGTAAATAAAAATGATGTGCGTGCCATAATTCCTTTATAAAAGCTCAGTTTTTTATATTCGGGCTCTAGAAAATACATCGAGCTCTAGTATAACAGCTTGCTTTTATTTCCTATAATCCATAACTTCTCCAAAAGGAAAATCATTCTACTCTGGTAATGAAAATGGGACGATCGAATGACCTTTCGACCAAATTACAATGTCAATTTATTTTGTTACACAAACGTTGTGAATCGAAAAAAAAAATCGCGAAATAATTAAACATTTTAAAGTCTGGAGTACATCGTTCCGTTACATTACAGCAGATAACCGAAAGTAACCAAACTAAACCGAGAGGAAAATAACGAAACGCAGGAAGACATGTAACAAATAAACAGGGCTTGAGGAATGCCGATCCGCCAAAAAACAATAAAAAGATATCTTTGGGAGTTGAATTTGTTTAATCGCGTTGCTAAGAAAAAATTAATTTTAATGGGAGGATAGGGAATAGAACAGTGAAAAATCTCTGGGCGAATGAGTCTAAATTTGATCTATTCGTCACCAAAAGCAGAATTTTCATACGATGGAGTACCGAAAAAAATATGCTGTCACAGTGCATAGTGCTAACATTGAAGCATTGAGGTGGCCCCATGATTCTGTGATAGTCTGGTGAGTTTTCGTTTTTATGCGGAACAGGTTGCGCACCCGCTTAGCATAAACCACGATAAGGGAATATTAAATAAGGGAGGCTACGAAACAATCGATAATTATGGGTTAATCGGCGAAGGAGTCTTGTTGCAACAGGAAAATGACCCAAAGCACAATCCACCATGCAGTACTGGTTTGTTCGCTGCAGTCTCCGGATCTGAACCCGACAGTACTTTTGGATGATCTGACACAATTTATTTGACGCAATTTTTTAACACAACCTGAATATGTGGGTACAACATCGTACACTGTGCCAATCAACAAAACGAATAGTAGAGATTGGCTTGCATAGAGACAGTATAGGATGGTAAGACATAGGTCATATCAAGCTTTCAAATCTACGTGTTTCTTTAATTTGGAGTTTGCAGAATTTCAAAAATGGTCAAAATTATCGATTATGTGGAGAATATTAGAGGACAACACTCGCATGGAGACCGTATAATTCTAATTATGTACGTTTTAATTTTTAATTTAGGGATGGGCTTCGTACCAAAATTTCAAAAATGACCAAAGTTATCGAATTTGCTGAGAATATGCTTCGACACTATGCTAAATAAGACGTATCTCATATGTACGGCTTACTCTATAATTTAAGGTTAATTTTAGTCATGTTTGATTGGTATTAGAGTCGAATCCTAAATTTTAGAGTAAACGCGCATATGTAATTGGAAATCAGACCTTCCGCTCTCTTAACTATACGGTATCTATTCGAGTAAACTTCTGAGATTCGTATTCTATAGTTATTATTGCTCGTGTAAAACATGTTCGATACGTTTAGTCATTTTGAAAATTTGCCATTAAAGCCCAGCCCTAAATTCTAGAACTATAGGTACAGACTTCAAAAGCCTAATGGACTTTCTTTGAGTAATACGTGGTGCGTCTTCTGTCGGTTCTAAATACCGACATATAAAAAGCATTTCGGATGCTGTAGTGTATCTTGGTTGCTCAATATAATTGTTAGGGTAATTTAGAACTTTCTCAGTCTTTTTTGGAAATAAATTCCATTTTATGTACAGCCTTTCTAATGCCTTGGCCTAATAGGCCAAATTAACCAATCTCCTTTAAGTTTTGCTGTAATACCCATATTATGGTTCTCACATCGCCGAGAAATACTATACCATGTCATAAATCAGAAATATCCAACCTGTCGATCGAATCAATTATAGTAAAATCCTGATATAACAAACACCCAAGGGAAAACAAAAAGTTTTTTATTAACGGAGTTTCATATAAACTTTACATCATTAAATAACAAACGCC
This sequence comes from Tipula helvola, assembly GCA_963556165.1. Classification (NCBI taxonomy): domain Eukaryota; kingdom Metazoa; phylum Arthropoda; class Insecta; order Diptera; family Tipulidae; genus Tipula; species Tipula helvola. The sequence continues at coordinate 152,926,745 of OY744483.1, forward strand.
CATTTACAAAAGGTTTGTAAGAACCGGATGTTTTTGATAAGCTGAGTTTGTTAAAGCGGGATTTCACTGTATGTGTTACAATCGCAATAAAAAAAAAGAAAATTTTTATCTAGTTACATCTATTCCGTCTGGATATACACACATTCATATAACATCTTATGCTGCCTACTGCGGCACCTTATTGGAAAGCAACAATGCTCTTAATGACACCATTTTAACAGGAATTTAATTTTTCATCTATTAGCTGGTTAATGACGAAGAAATGTATGAACTTTTACCTTTGGATGTTCGGAGACAGAGTGTCGGTTCATTCATACTATTTTTGATATACATATGTATATCTAAAGATTTGCGAGATACAAAAAGGTTCTAGAACGAATGTTAGACCAGCTGTGGGATCATGAAATCCGGTCGGAAATGCCGGCCGTTAATATTGTAAAATGTCACCGCTATCATATATCCGGTAGCAGTGTAATTTTGACGAAAATTGCTTTGTTTTACAAAAAACGGTATCATAAACACCCGCTTTCGCGGTAAATTTCCGTCAAAAATTGTCCGTTAGATGTTAGTTGACGGACGACTTTTGACGGAAATTTACAGTGAAAGCGGTGTTTATGATACCGTTTTATGATACGGCTTGTTTCCCTGTCAGTTTTGCTAGCGGTGACCCCAGATTTTTACAAATGAACCAATTCTATTTAAAGTAAATGAATTCCCATCCATCACCATTCGTTATTAATGATACTAATTATAATATAAAGCCATTGAAATAATTTTTAGTAGAAATACAACTTTAGTAAAGCCGACGAAATGAACCTTTATTCCATTAAAATCGAAGCTCACTGTTGTGCAGAACCTTCATATTCTTTCGAACATGACGAGCGTTTTGCGGTCTTGCCTCTTCAGGAAGCTTCTATTAGGACCATTAGTCACCCCTGTTTAGGTACACCCCTGTTTTATCACCAGTTAAGACCCATTCGAGCAGTTTTGGATCGTCGTTCACTTCATTCAGCGACTTCTGAGAAAATTCCATTCGGTACTGCTTTTGGTCGAAATTCAACAATGTCGAAGCCAATTATGCTACATCACGTTTCATGCCCAAAAGATTTCAAAAATAGTGTATGGCATGATCCAAATAATATACCCACATCGGCAGTAACCTCTATGATAGTGATTCGGCAATTGTCAATAACCGTTTTACTGATTTTTCGACCATGTCGTCAGTTGTTTGTAGGTGTGCTAAGGCGTTTAACGCGCTCATCATCTTCAATACAATGTCTATAAGGCTGTCTTTGATGCGTTTGTACTACTCCTAAATGTTTGTTTTATTCATAGAAGTCAACACATTCAACATTACTTATACTGTTATACATTTCATCCAGGTTCTTTATTCCATAAGTAAAAAATCGCCAACCACACCAAACCAAATATAACTTATTGATAGCTAAAAATTCCAGTGTTTTGATCAAACATTCAAACCTCTCGTAAAACCCTTTCTAAACCAATTCCAGCACATTTCGACTTAAAAAGGACTAAGCAGTTTTTAAGTCTCAAAATTTGTTATGTTTATGATACAAAAATTGTTATATAAAGTTGGCTTGGTGACTTGGTGTTGACAACTGACGACGATCCACTAGTTAAAAAACAGATTTGTAGCGAAACCTACTCTAGAAAAGTTTCAAAAAACGCCACCTTGATTTATCATTTGAATATACCGTAACTAATTCATCATTTACCATCAAATATGTTAGTTAAGTCAGACACCAAATTTCAATGGAATGGGTGGATAATCGGCGAAGCTCCGTTTGGAGCAGGGATGGAGCTTTTTAACACTGCTAATTATATTTCGGCGCATACATAAATTTAAACCATAATTCAAAAAATTAGAATTATAGAAATCAATTTTTTCTATACAAATCCAATCCAGGCCTTTTCTACAGTTCCAGCACCACATGGAACACGCACGTTTGTCAATAGATTTTAGTGAAATTTTATATTTAAATTATTCAGCTGATTCTGTAAGTGGTTCCTAATATAACATTGAATTATTTACGTTCTGAACAATTTCCTTGGGTCATATCATTAGGGGTCTGATTTTTTAAATAAAATAAAAGCCAAATCCAAGGAATTGCTTCACCAAATGTTTTTTTTTACATGAGCAACCAATCGAAGCAGTTTACTACGCCTCCAGCTCAAAATGGAATTAGGTAGCACTTCTGTGGATTGATTTTAATAACACTTTAGAGATTTGAGAAATTGATTCTTTAAGAATTCTTTATCGAGAATTCCTCCGGCCACATCATCTGGGTTCGGATTTCTTATTTAAATCTTTGCTGAAATTCAAGAAGTATTGTGGAATACTTATTAATAGAGCCAATTCATACTTTCTTCTCAGTCTCCAGCATCAAATGGGACAAGCATGTTTGTTGACGGATTTTAGTGAAATTTGATATCTGAAATATGTTGTAGTATTATAAATAGTTCTTAATAAAAAAACCTATTATTTCATGGCCTGAAGAATTTTTTCGGCCTTAAGGTTGAGCGTCAGAGCTGACAATGCCTGAACTAAGAGATTTCCCTTCGACAAATCGATGTGAGCTTCTAAAATAATAAGAAACCGAACGGCCAAAGAAAATTGTCTGAGGTTAAGATAATGGACCCAGCTCCGAGATAATAAAACGTATCTTAAGTTATTTTATTCGTCTCTTCCTGTAAAAATTTACGTTGAAAGACAAAAGTAAAAATCTGGCATATTATGGCTCGATTCTGACTGATCCTTAGTATTACAAATAAAAAAAATTATTTTACGGAATTAGGTAGCACGCAAAAAAAACAATTGTTTGAAGAAATAATTTTATTGGTACGCCAATAGTCAACTATTTGTGAACACTGTTCTAAATGATGGTTAGGTAAATAAACTCTTTGAGTTGTAACACCCGAGCAACAATAAGCGATTTTGTGAGTATTTTTTCATTGTTTATTTGAGGGTTTTATTAAAGGCTGTACAGTCGGTTGTTTTTTACAAAATTGAACCCAACAGATATAAACACTTCTTCAGGCCTCTGGTGATCGAAGAAATGTCTAGCTCGTAACAATATACGCACTATAGTGTAATTTTTTTTCTTGATTTGTGGTCTTTTACTATAGCAAACACCTGCATGGATTTGTTATTTTATCCAACGTGTAAATAATTTTTTTTTGCTGCATTCTCCGTCCATTATCTGTCTCCTTATTCAAAACATCGGTCTATGTTGTGCGTACCATTCGTACACTTTAAAATCATTTTGCAGAATCTGCCAGTAACCTTTTCGCATAAATTTTTGTTTGTTAATCGGACCTTCTCTTCGGTCATTTTGAATAACGCAGAAGTAACATATTTTGCTGTTGCACAATAATAAATATTTCATTGCATTAAATTGAAAATGTAACTAGTTGAATAACGTTTTATCGACCGTAAACATATTATGTGCAATTTTACGTAGGAACGTTTGAAACATAAACAATTATTAACATTTGTTTCAAGATAATGTAAAAACCTCTTTTTATATCCTTAATCTAAACAGATTAAGACACTAACCTTGCACGCCTCGAATTTCCATCTCTCGATATTAATGCCACACAGTAAAGGGATCAAAAATTAAATATATGAACAGTGTCGAGTGTTATATATCGATAAAATCCGAATGTTACATATTCACACACCCACATACAAACATATACATCGAATAGTGGGAGGAAGAGTTTATGTGAGAATTTATATTTATGTATAGTCGTTACCATAAAAAGAGTAACGGTATTCAGTTTGTTTGTAAAAATATGCACATATTTTAATTATCAACGCCTCACAAATTTTATGATTCACTCAACCTATAAAAAAGAGTTAGAAAAATCCAGCCCAAATAATTTATTAAAAAAAATCGTTCATTTTCTATAACTGCGGCTAGCGTTGAAGGCCCGGAATTTATTAATCCGGAGACAAACAAAGCTTCCCACTTCGCAAAAGTTTATCGCAATAAATTGACTTTGTCTGGACGAGCACACATGCTCAATGTGGTTTATGTCGAGGCTGCTGGGTATCTACTCGAAGAGTTCAATTCCGGGATGATCAGCAGCGAACTATGTTAATTCATTGTATACGCAGGATCTAGTGATGATCGTATGATTGATTAGTAGAAGCTGAAATTATAAGCGCAACTTAATAAAACCGACCTTCCACTTGGGTTGAAAGGATATTTTACATGTTATAAAATTCAAACATTTACTCAAGATCGTATGTCTTTAGTGTGATATATTCCCATGATTTTGCCTGAGAAATCTTTCACTTCGTAGTTTACGTTACCTATTCTTCGAGATATTGTAGCCTCAATAAACTGAAGGCACTACACCGTTTTGTCCCATCACTTTGTGGGTGAGTACGAACAAACACACGCTGTCAAACTTTAAATTCGGTAGGCCTGCTTCTAATCCTTTGCAACTTTTCTCGTAGGCTTGGGCAATTTAAATCCTCGCATTATCATGGATAAGTTGAAGTCTTGCTTCAGATACTTCTTCTATCTGCTGCAATATCTTAAAATCTTGAGCATGGTTTATCTTATGTTACCCAAATAATATGAAATACGGAGACTTTTGTACGGTTTCGTGCACTCGAGTAATTTGCTGTCTTAGAGTCAATGACACCGAATTCACTTAAAAGAGCTTTATACTCACTGCTTTTAAATTGACTTCCGTTATCTATATGGATAGTGTGAGGTATTCCAAATACACAAAATAGATTATTTTTTAAGTAGTCAGTGATCTGTTGCTCAGTTCCTCAGTTCCTCTACTAGTGCTAAAAGAACAAACTTTGTTGAATGATCCATCCACTACGGTTAGGACAACAGTGTTCCCTTTAGTGGATTTGAGATATGTACCAAGTAGGTCAATATATACCCTTTGCCATGGTCTAACAATTGAAAAAAATTTCCCCATTGCTCAAGGTGTGCAACTTTATCATCTTGCAAACAGTACATTGGGAAATAAATTCTTTTACTTGTTTTGCCATAGATGGCCAAAAGTAAAACCGTCTGAGTTTTTCCAGAGTTTTTGCTATACCACCATGGGCTGACATTGGATGATCATGTTGCTGTTGAATTAAATTATGGCGCATACTGGCAGGGATTCACATTTTCCATACTGACAAGTCCGATAAGTCATCCGTTTTTCTGGGTTCCAGACGAATAAATATTCTTTCTTCGTGAATTCTAAAACCTGGAACACTATTAGGATCAGAAATGATGTTTTCTCGCAGTTTTGTATATTCAGAGTCATCAAATTCTACGGAACTTTCATTCGATTCAAGTAGAACTCTTGGAATACTATTGGTGAACTCCTGTGAATAGTATCACAGTATATAAGAGTGTCTGGCACGGTATTATCCTTGGCTTGTTGATGCTGGATTGTGAATTTATATCCTTGAAGCTTAGGGCTTCATCTGCCAGTCTCCCACTTAATTCACGCTGACTCATCAACCACTTGAGACTTGCATAGTCCGTAATAAGTGTAAACTCGTAGCCATCAATATACGATAAACACTCCAACTCTGTAGTGGTGTAAGCTTTTTGTGCCTTATTTAATTTCTGGGTGATATACATAGGTAATTGGGCTTTCATTTTCCTCTTTATCCTTTTGAAACAAGACGCCACCCACACCTTCCGTACTTACATCGCATCTGATAAAAAATGGTTCTTCATAACATGGATTAATTAACACAGGAACCGACGTTAAACTTTTCTTCAGATTTTTAAATGCCGATTGTGCCTCAGCTGTCCACAGGAATTTACGCTTCTTGAGATAACCGCTAATAGGAGCTGTAGCTGTGGAATAACTGTTGATGAAACAGCGATACCAACTCGCCATCCCAGGTAGTCGTCCTGTCTGTCTTACGTTCGTCGGTACTGGAAAGTTAACTATTGCATCAATTTTAGTAGGATCAGTTTTTAGACCGTTTTTTCCGACAATATCTCCAAGATATTTGATCTCTCTCATCATAAATCGACTCTTTTCGATGTTTAAAGTCGGCCCCGCCATCCGTAATAAGTCTGCAACCAACTCGAACAGTTCAAAGTGCTTTTCCAATGTACCGCTGATTATCGACAAATCGTCCAAGTATACAAAGATGTTGTCATGTAGTTCGTGTGGTATTACGTTGTCTATCAAGCGGCACATGGATTACACAATCCAAAATCCATCACTTTGAACTGGTAGAGCAGTCGCCCTGGTATAATGAAAGCCGTCTTATCTCTGGCAGATTCCGCAAGCGGTATCTGCCATTAGAATGCGTCTTTTAAGTCTAGTCCCGTAATATACTTTGTTTCGTGTACTCGTCCTAAAAGTCCATCAATATTTGGAAGGGGGTCGGCATCCTTCACAGTGACAGAGTTTAGCTTTCTCGCATCCAGACACAGACGATTTTACCGTTTGCATTTTCTTTCTTAACAGGTAACAGGCGAACTCCAGGAGCTTTTGCTAATCTCAATCACATCCAACTTCAGCATTCTATCAACTTCGTCACAGAGTTCCATTTATTTTACTGGTAAGACAGGATAATACCGTTGTTTTATAGCCTTGCAACCTGGTATGATTTCTATTTCATGATAATGTTTACTTGTTCTAATTCGTGCATTTTATTGTTTTCGGGAATTGTTTCTGAAATTTCAATGACGGTCAACCCCGGTGCAATATTAAATACATATATTCCAGAAATCAATTCCCACATATAACGGAGATTTGAGTGTAAGAACAATACAAAATTTAATATTGTTAGTTTGGTCTCTAAAAGTTACAGGTAAGGTCACGTACCCTTCAATTTTATTTAGAGTACCATCGGCGGTTGATACATTTGAATTTAATTTATTGAATTTGATGTTAGAAGAATGCAAAAATTCTAACGAATCTTCACCCAAAACGCTTATAGATGCCCCAGTATCTAGAAGTTCATACATCGTTTTTGAGGCTACAGTGACTTCCGCCTTCAATCAAGGATCGTTTAAGGAAATAGCTCTAATTATCGAGGAAATACAATGTTTAATCATTGATCGTCGTTGTCTAAAATAATGAATGATTCTGTATAGCTTATGATTTCTACTTTTTATATTTTTTTCGAGGACGTCGGATTCGACTGCTTGTATATGTTTTGGTTCATCAAATTTTCCGAATGTGACCCCTCATTAAAATCACATTCGGACGATAGTTTTCCGAAGGACGATTCTGAAAAGTAGGACAAAATGGTTTTCTGACATTATCCGCACCGTACAACCAAAACAAAATACGTTATTGCAAGGTTGACAACAATCTTGAGATATTTATGACCCAAATCTTTGCAATTCCAACAAATCAGTGAAACGTGAAGAATTGTTTCTTAGATTTTGCGCCTTTGGTCATTATTATTATATAGGGGTATTTCTGCACTAAACAAGTAGGTAATACTTATCAATTTTACCGTGTTGACGATCATCTACCGGTTTTGTTACTAGATCCTTCTAACGGCTTTGTTACTAATTTCGTAATTTCGCACAACGTTCGGTGCTGGGATAAATGGGTGCTACTTGATTACATTTTACAATGCTATTGTGTTTGGAATGAGATAATTTGTGAGGGGCCCCAGGTTTGGGCCGTCTTTCAATTGAATTTGGGTGGTCATGCCTATTTACCCAACGGTGTTTAGTAGGTTTCTTTACAAATGATCAATTAAAGCTTGAAAATCAAATTAATAGAAAAATTACTGATATATTATAATTGTGACCGATTTCCCAGCTTGATTTTTCACTTTGATGAAGAGCAATTATGGACCCACAAAGCTCTTCGTTTAAGTGTTTTCTATTATTTTCCCGCTGCATTTTATCAGACAAAATAGAAAATAGTATTTATAAAACGCCGTAGTCTGAGTATTAAATCATAATGAACTACCTTTTTAGATTTTGTAGTAACTCTTTTTATGGAAGCGACAGTACATATAACAAATGACATTGAATTATTGTCGACTAGAAAAATAAAATGTATGAGCTTTTTCCTCTATAAAGGAGCTTTTCGTTGCTAATAACTACTTAACCTTAATTTCTATTGAAAATATTGATTTGTCTGTTTCAACTGTTTGCTGCTGTTTTTTGCAGTTTAATTAAAATGGTTGTATAATCCCACTTTTTATTTTATTTTGTTGTGCCCTAAATTCAATCGATTTATATAGTATATGCAACTAAGCTGATTTGAAAGCTTTCAATTTATAGTTGAACACAATCCATAAGTATACAGTGGAAATGTATATATGTACATATATAGAAATTCATTCGACGTAAGATAAGATGATAATGACGGAGAATAAATAGTTGGGGGTTGGAAAAGGTTTCCACCTTGGCATAATATATTGATTGCGATATGCCTTGGTGAGCTTATTTTTGTTTTATATTTATATCCCTCTTTAACGAAAGTTTCTTATAATAGTCTAAATGTTTATTGATTGATTGAGAACATAATTTAGAAGGAAAATGGGGAAAAAAAATTAGCTTGCGTAGAGAAGTCATGTGGAAAACTTATTTTATTTGTATATGTTAACAAAACTATATCACTTTTTTACTCTAAATTGATTGAACGAACGGGATCCGATTTTTTAACATCTCTCGAATGAAAATGATGTGATTTTAATATTTCGCGTGCGCTAACATAAATGAAAAACTCGGATTTTTAACCAAAAGAAAAACACTCTACTATAATACTGGTATACACATATAAACATTCGATTAACTCTACGGATTGAATATCATTAAGTGATTTAAACTGGTGTTTGGGAATACAAAAATATGTTGTTATTTCGCATTGTTATTGTTACATATTTATGCACATATATCAGAAAAGCTTTTAGTCAAAATTCAAATAAATCTATGAAAAATAATGAATGTTTTATTATTTTTGGGTATTTGTAATTTTTGAGAAGGGGGTGATTGAATATGTAATTTTGAAGTAGATTAATTTGCGGGCGCTGTTAAACTGTAGATATATAGTATGTACATACTCACAAAAATATTTATTTGATATTGATTTACATTTGTTATTAAAAACTGTAGAAATCCGTTTTGTGAAATGTACGGCCTTTGTGACTAAACAGACAAAGACAGCTAAGTAGGCCTTTGTCGGTACTCCCCCACGAATCATGAAATGCACGTAGAATAGGCCACAGTTTAGTTTATATCCATGTAATAGAAAGTATATGCTTGATTAATTCTTTCAAACGAAAGGTAGCTCGTCTTCATCAAGATGTCCTTGTGGACCGACGCGTAGATGTGTTCTGTGAATAAATAAAAAGACTGCTTGTATAAAGCAATGTTTCGGTGGAAGCAAGGCCGGATTTGCGAACCATAAATGAGGGATTCTGAAGCCCATGATATTCAGATGAATATGACATAATTTGTACTAGTCGTTTAACGGGTTATAGCCCATTAACGGCTTCAATTGAAGAAATCGGACCCGAGAGATGACTAGCAGGATTTCTCGTATTGCAAATGAAGCGCCAAACGTAACTCATACCATTTTGAATAGTGAGAAATGATCGTCTTGCGTATATGCGCAGAATTATCCCTTCTATGTATTCTAACTGCATGGATTGGAACTCATCGCAATTAAAAATTTGGTAGGCTTTTTCTGCTCGGATAATTCGATTTTATTCGATGGCACAAACGATTGAGATCAGGATTCGTCAAATTATTGAAGAAAACGCGGACTATTCCACCATAATTCAGAAATAATTAACTATTCTGGGAATAATCTACGCGAAAACAAATCGGTCGAATTGTGATTGGCACTGACATGACAAAAGATTGAATGTTAGATACACGGTTAGCAATGAAGGTTTTCCAACGAGCGGAACGATCGTTAAACTAATGCAACATAATCATGAAGCCAGTCCAGAAAAAAATACTGAGAAATTTAAGTTTATAGGCTTGAGTTTTGCAACCAATTTGAACAACAACTGAGCCGCTAGAAGCTCAAGTCGAAGTAGAGTCGTTTGTTTAACGGGCGCGACTCGAGATTTTGAACACAATAGTCTAACGAAAACACTATTGGTGGTATGACTTCGAACAGAGACTGCAGCACCATAATCCTTCTGGCTTGAATCCACAAAACCATGTATTTGAATGTTTGTTGGAGTTTGACAATGATTGAACATATGTCGCGGTATGTAATACCCTTAAAGTTTTTGTAAATTCTTGCGAAAATGATACCAATTCGTGTGTAGATACATGGGCAGAATTTCAGAATGTCCCAATTTAGCTTAAGTTGCCATATTTGCTGCATAAACATCTTCCCTAGTATAAAAACCGGCCAATATAAACGCAAAGTTTTGATAAATTCGTCATCGTCTATTTGCACAAGTTGCTCACGGTCACCATCGGGAATATCGGCAAAACTAGAGGCTTCATTTGACCACCATTTACGGAGTGGCGTAGCTGCAGATTGAAGAATGAATGATCAGGGCAACGACTTTTTCTTTCGAATTAGATCCACTCAGAAGATCATTACATGCATATCATTGGAAATTGTAGAGCTTGCCGTTGGAAATTCTGACTAGAGATCTAGAGCCAGTTGACGAAGGCAACCAGTAGCCAAGAAAGACGCCGGAGTTGTGCCGTATATGCGACTGTTTTGAGCTGATATGTGATAAACGGATCATTCGGAACAAAACCGCCAAAATTTATACTGAAATCTTTGATCATCGGGAAGAACATCGACCTGACGATACATTTTTGTGATATCTGAGTAAAATTAAGAAGAGTTCATTTTGAATGGCAGGAGTGCACATTAGAATGCGATTTATAGAGATGCCGGAACTCGTTTTAGCTGAACCATGAAGCACTATTCTCAATTTGGTGCGGCGGGTAAAAATGATTTGATTCAATCGTCTTGACTATTTCCATGTGGCCGAGTGACACGTATTCACTCATGAATGCATTATATAAATCACGATGCTCAGAGTCACGACTTAATTTTGTCTCAAGATTGAAGAATCGGCGGCGTGCTACAATTGCTGAGTTGCTTAGTTCACTTTTAGCAGTAGAAAATGGCAACCATACTATGAAACGACTATCGATATTCCTTGCACAATTTTGTAAAAAATGCTTCTCGTACACATTGTTTGAAATACTATCTCGTGTGAAATCATCTACTTCCTCTAGAGCACAAAATCTTTCCATAAGTGTATCCAAATATGTAGATGGAGAGTTCACGACCGCTAGATTGCAAATTTAATAATCTAAAGGGGGACCATTGGCCTTACCTGAGACGACCCATCCCAATCTTGTGTTCTGAAGAATTAGGAGGTTGTTATCTGATTTAATTTAACCGACAGACTGTAACGCAAAGAATAATTCTGCGCCAATGAGCAAATCAATTTTTTGAGGTGAATACAATTTTGGATCCCCCAGTTTGATGTTAGTTGGAATAGATCATTTGCTTTAATGGTGAATTTTGAGCTTTCAAAGGATTATATTAGCTTTGGCTAATGACGACGGCTGAGCTGTAGAAATACTATTAGTGATGTGAAGAAGATTGTGATGTTTACCATTACAAGTACGACATTGATCTTCAACAGAACAATCGTCAATACGGTGCCTGAATCGCAAGCAATTTGAGCAGATTTTTATTTCTTCGACACGTTTGCGTCGTTCATCAGCAGAAAGACTAAGAAATTGGAAGCAGCGAATGATCGAGGGTCTTATTTGTTTGCAATGGATGCACGAATAGGTTCCAATTGGATGAAAGCTTTGACGAGAACAATTAATAGGCTTTTTCGTAGTGATCGTTGGCTTCGTTGACTGCTGAGAAGTATATGAAGTCTCGAATTTTTGTCCCTCTAATTTGTAATTTTTTTTGAATAAATTTGGAAATGTCTTAGAATGTGGCAATAGAGCCTTGAGAGATCGAAGGCGAGAATTAAACTCATCAAGAAGATCGAGCAGCTTTTGAGAATTTACCTTCTCAATCGGTTTGGCCCTGAACATTGCATTTATATGTTGTTCTACAATACGATTGCTTTTATTAAATCGTTCAAACAATAATTCCCTAGCTTGTTCGTAAATTGCCGCGATGAATTCTAAATTTTCAAGTGGCTCAGCCCCAGGACCCTTACAACAACTTTTGAGATATTGAAACTTAGTGAAATCGTTCAACCGAGGATTATTATTAATGTGAGTATCGGAGGATTCGATAAAACTGCGAAATGTGATCGGCTTACCGTGAAACACTTCGAATATCAGTTCAGGTAATTTTGGAAAACAATTACGGTCCAACTTCCTCAATTGCTTTAATGGAGGATTTTTTAGACGTATCTTTTAATTTTTCTATATCCTATATTCCAATAACGGCCTCAATTTGTAATAGTGTCGATCTACGTCGGCTCGAATCGTGGTTTCCAACTCAGCTAACTGAAGAGTAGTTTGTTGTTCCAAAAACGGGGCATACTTCGAACGAAACTAGATTGTCACTCACAACGCAATCGTAATTGGGAGGCGGGAGCCAACCGCCGTAGAAAATTAAATTCATTGAATTGATTGCCGATCATTAACAGCTACGTCTATTGTTTTTGGTATTTATTGTTCGAAATAAATATCAAAAGCAATAAACGTCATATCATGATATCAATATAGGTTTCATTTGGTAAAATTTTTAATGAGACCTATCAACCGGATAAAACAAGTTTATTACATTTTTGCTAAATTAATTGAAAATTACTAAAGTTCCGCGGTGTTGACATCAATCTCCCGATGATTTTCTGTTAGATCAATTGCCAGTACTCTGATATTTTTTTCAGAATTTTGTCATGGAAATGGCATGGTCTAATATGGCGTAAAACGTTATGAGTCGTATTTAATTTGATTTTCTCAGTTCAACTGAGTTTCTTCTCAAGCCCTATATGTTTGGCAACCAATCTCATGATTATTTTCTGTTATACCTATTAATTGCCAGTATCCTGCAATATTTCAGAATTTTCTGAAAAAACTCTGAACAATTTTCAGATTTCTTAGTGGTGGCAATTGATAGGACTATAATTTCAGAATACTACCAGTTGGTAGGTCTAACAGAAAATTATCATGAGATTGCTACCTAAAAATACAAGACTTGAGAAAATATACTTATGTACTTGAATTGCGAAATTCAAATTAATTAATACTCTTGCAGCTTGACAACTTTACCAGTTTTCCAATTCCAGTTTTAATCAATTTTAATCACTTTTAAATATGTTTAACGAATGTCTTTTGAGTGATACACCTATGTATAGATTTACCATCAGGCGTATGCAGCTCATAAGCGACGTTACAATTCTCTTGACCACGACAGATCTAACAAACTTTGGAGCAAGTTTTGATGCAAAGTTTTCTCCAGCATTGCTTTTAACAAAATTTCTCACGAAGACTTGTTGACCTGGACAGAATTCACGTACTTTACTACGTAGATTATACCTACTAAAGCGTTACGGGAATAAGCATCCTTAAGGTGTCCGGATTTGTTGAATATTAAACAATCGATCAGACGTGTTGTTGATAACGACATTTATACGTGATGTCCAAAAACTAGGAAGAATGGTGAGAAACCTGTAGTACTATGAACAAAGTTCCTCAATGAAGAACCAATTTCATCTAAATGTAAATCCCAACCTCGATGATTATCATGCACATACGCTCGAATTGCTGAAATGACAGTGCGATTTACTCTCTCCGAAGCGTTTGACTGAGCAGAATAGTTCGGAGTGAATTGATGAGTTACACCGAATTTATTCAAAAAATCATGCAATATTTGAGATCGAAATTGGGGTCCATTGTCAGAGAACAAGAACTCATGCACTCCAAATACATTGAATACGCGTTTGCTGAGGAAGTTAATTACATGATAGGCAGATGCTGTGCGATTTAATAAAACAATTAGTAGATGAGAATTGCCAGATTTGCTACGCGGGATACGAACCAAAAAAATCGATGTACAATGTTTGAAGCGCTGTATTGATTTCATGATAATCTCCCATTACTAATAATTCCAAGGTTTTCTCAGTCATAACCCATATGTGTACTACTAGGTGGGTTATGAGCTTGTACAATTAATGAATTTATAAGGGACTGAGGAACTACCAGTTTCCAGTGAGAAAATTCAATATTATCATAATCATTAGAATTGGATGCAAGAATGAACAACTTTCCATCGTTCATTTTGAAGTTCGTCTTGGTGTTACCTGATTGTTGACGAACAGATAATTTATTTAAATAATCAGCTTCAGAAAATGCATGTGAATCTAAGTCAATATGAAGAGGTGCAATGTTCAAGTCGTTGTCTGGATTCAAAAATGAACTTAAAGAGTCGATATTAGATCGCGATAGACTGTCAGGTATTACGTTAAGAGAGCCTTTGCGGTATTCAATGTTAAAATTAAACCCTTGCAACTTTAAGCTCCATCTCGCTAAACGTCCTGACAAGTCTCTCTGCTCCATTAACCACTTTAGACTCGAATGTTCGATTATGATGGTGAATGCGTAACCCTCAACGTACGGTTGTTGGTTGAGGATAATTCGAGATGGCCTCTATTTTGTCGGATCAGGCCGAAAGGCATCACTGTAAACTAATACAGTGGCCTCCCGGGCACCGTGAATGCAGTTTTAGCTCGAGAATTGATCTCCAACGGAATTTGCCAAAAGGCATCTTTAAGATCAATAGAAGAAATATATTTGGTTTGGTCTAAACGACTTAACAGTTACTTTGTTTAGTTTCCTGGCGTCAAAGCACAATCTAACCTTGCAGTTGATTTTTTCCGCACGAGAGTAATTAGCGACGACCAGGAACTTTGGATTTCTTCAATTACACCAAGTTTTAGCATCCTTTCGATTTCGAAGTTACGGTCGCCGCCGGCGAAAACGGATAATACCGTTGTTTAACTGGTTTTGCATCCTTGATATAAATTACATGCCTTCTTTAACGGACCATGGAAAACTGAAATTAAGTGAGCAAGCTGGGATTCCTCATAAGCTGACAATTTGTGACGATTTGTGGAAAGTCAAATATTAGATATTTCTTGAATTTCTTCTACCACAATGGGTTTTAATCCGAATAGCTCCCAAAAGTCAATGCAGGGA
The DNA here is from genome assembly GCA_963556165.1 of Tipula helvola. Lineage (NCBI taxonomy): Eukaryota > Metazoa > Arthropoda > Insecta > Diptera > Tipulidae > Tipula > Tipula helvola. The sequence goes on from OY744483.1 coordinate 152,941,888, forward strand.
AGATGATTTAATTTAAAAAGAGGATGATTTAAAAAAAATTCTGAACCTAAATCTAGCACGTTAATGTTAGCACCACTGTCTAACAACCTCTTATAAACTGCACCATCTAAAATTACATCGGCGTAAAGTCGTCTATCTTGGTGAACATTGAATAATGAACCTACAACTTTTTTTTTCAACTGTTTTTTAAAAGTCCAGTATCGATGAGATCTAGAGTTTGACTTGATTAACGAACTAATTTGGTTCTGATTATATTTTTGTTGAATATAATCCTGACACGTAGGATTTTCATTAGGTGAAGTAAAGTTTCGAAAATTAGTAGTTTCATTATGGGAGGAACGACAAACCTCCTTACGATTTATGGAATTATTGTAACTTATTTCCTCCTGACAAGTTCGGGCAAGTATTGCTCGCCCTGTCTTCAGCTGATTTCCTGAAAACACTGGGATGGAAATGAACGCTTCCAGGATACTTCATTTCCCGCATTTGGTTTCCCGAAATATTATTTTGACATGTCGCACATTTTGCTCTAGTTGTATTCGGTTGACCACATCCATAACAATAAACTTCGGTTTTTCGGTAATTCGAAAAATTGGGTCGATGGTTCGGTTCTCTGTCGATACTACAAATACTGTGTTCTCTGTCAATAGGAACGTGCGACGCGTAATATGGAAAATTATTTGAGTTTGGCAAAGCTTGGGTTTCACTGAATACTTGGCTTGTTAAATTTGAGGAACCTTGATTTCACAATTATGTGGCGTAAGCACATTTATATATCTTCGTTGAGTTTTTGTTCATTCAAACGCCTCCAAGCATCTTCTATATCGACACATTTATTTACAACGATTCCTACAGACTCGAAATGTTCACCAGCTAATCGGGCTTGAAGGGATAAACTCATATTTTCTCGTAAAATGGGATATAATTGATTGTCTGATAGAGGTTCACCTAAAGATAACGAATCGCTAAGTATGGCTAAATAAAATTCTTTAAAGGATTCTGATGGTTTCTGTTTTCTTGTAAATATAGATTGCAGAACTTCTAGATCGGATCGCCGATTCCGAAAACGAAATAAAAATGCCGGCACTTCTTTCTAGTAGACTTTCTAGAAATACACTGTTGCAGCATTTTCGTTTTATTTTTTTTTTTCCAATTACAATTACATCTATATTCATAACATCACAATTTAGTTTCTTTCAATACTTTCAAATGAGCTTCAAACCCGAAATATGTGCAAATTATTTTTTTAAACAAAAATTTACTGGGTGAACCAAAAAAAAATTGTCCGGGTACAAAGCCAACACCAATCACAGAAATGTTCCTTGGTTTCGACGTACAAGGGTATTTAAGGATATATATGTAGGTATTCTTTTTGGACTAATTATAGCTACTTTCAATAAGATGAAATAGGACCATTTGTTGTTGACCTCGAATGTTGGTAGTTTTCTTATGAAATAATGAAATTTAGAGGTTCACCGTTTGATGTTGATAATTTTATTACGATTTATTGAAATTTTGAGGTTCAATAATAAGGATTTTTTTTATTTGTCTTAAATCATTACCAATTTTATTAAAAACATAATCAAAAAATTGTACAAACTGACACACGTGTAGTAATTGCGGTTGATCATTTTGAAGAATCAGTGGAATCAAAATTCGATGTAGTTAAAATTATAGAATTCTCATTTTTATCCGTTTGTTGAGTGACTAATTTTGACTGCGGGATCGAGTGATAACATTAAAGCTACTTTGACTGACAGAATCCAATGTAGCTCTGCTCAAAGCATCCGCGATCGTATTATACTTTCTAGCTTTATAAGTAATGTCGTAATCGTATTTGTCCATTTGTATCCGCCATCGCATTAGGCAAGATGAGAGATTTTTAGACTTACCTATTTAATCAGATTAATCGTAAATACTAGTAAAGAAGAGTTAAAAGCACTATTACTATTTTCTACTACACCCGTTTCTTCAAAAAAAAAAAAAAAAAAATCAGCTGGAGGTAAATGAATCTTATAACGATATTTTCTAGTGTATACAAAATTATAAAATAACAAATTTAATTTAATTGCAATACTGTCTGTAATATTTTGCTATTATTATACAACGAAATAAATTTCATTCCTTAAATTATATTTTATTGCTAAATTTAAAAGGTGAAAATGTAAAAATAAAATATTTTTTCGTTTTATGTTTTCTTTTAATGCTTCTTGCCACTTGTTCTTGACACTACTGTTGTGCTAATGTGTTTTGGTGACGTACTTTGTGTATCACCTTTGTGTACAGTTGGATCTTGGAATGAACATTGAAAGTGTACACAATGAAATATTTCGGTGGCTGTACTGTCTGTACCCGATATTCGTATTAATACAACATAACGTGGATTGAGAGTAAAATTTAGCCAGGATCGTACATTTTCGTACGCTTATCCACAACCATTTCCCAATTTTTTTAAATTTGGCGAAGTTTCTATATAAAAACTGTAGGATCACAATCCCAAAGAAGTAATCTTAACGAACCAATTATGTAGGGTTAGCCCAGCTGAATAAGTATAACAACACTTCCAATTTGATGGCATGAGTCCCAGTCATAATTTTTAATTTCACCATTTAGTGACCGATTTCTCGTGAGACTAACATCTTCAATAACGGTTGCGCTCATATTAACCGTGGCAACGTTAAGAGTAGGCGCAAGTAATCTATTAACAAGTTGTGGGATTTTTGCTGTATACATCGCTTGTAGCGCAACTATGTGAAATATTTTATTAACCGTATTATGGGTACCCACCAAACGGATGTATTTAATTGTCCGTGTTGGAAAATATCAAAATTGCCATGACCGACAATTATATTCGGTATGATCAATAATTTTGTCCCAATGTTTCTGATTTACGAATACGATATTGTTTCGGAGCCGAATTGATAGTTGGCTACATTTCTTCGGGCCATAGTGCCTCGCGATAAAGTATATTTTCGGAATTTGTTTTCTCATCGATTGCGTCTAAGATACAATCTGGATCTAATAAACGGGATGATCGTACAACTGTTAGAAGTTGTTTTAAATTCATTAGAGGCAATCGAACAGGTGATATTACTGTTTCTGCATCTTATCTGGATTGTGTTGACACCCATTTTTAACGGCTTCGAATATAGCAACCTCAGGAGCAAAAAGCGAATCTCTTTACAGTAATCCACATAGTGAATCAAGAGAAAGGGTCTTGAATGATTCGTGTTTTAAAATTTCGATGGCGTTTAAATCCAAAAAATTATAGCAAATCGTAATAAGGAAGTCTAGACTATGGAATTTGGCTGCACCAAAAATTCAGCAAACGTTATCCATTGAAAGTACCTATCTCATGTATTCCGATATTGCCGTCTCAAGTTCTGTAAAACCATACTGATTCACCAGCCCCAAAGTGTCCAGTATATTGTCTTCCTTCAATAATGCTTTAAAGGCTTCTAATGGAATTTTTAATTGTATTTCACGTTGATGTGATCCAGGCAGGTCACTAAAAAGCATAGTCCGAAAATATTCACTGCGCGCAACTAAAATCACTCGGTATGCGTATAATTTTTGATCTTCCACAATGAATGTGGCCATTTGATCAGAAAATCGTCCAGTCAATTCAATTTCACCATTACGATTTTTACCACACATATTATGACTTTGACTGCTTATATGTTTTAGATAATTTGTCCTGAAGTTTTATTTTTGTGCGCCTTCCAGTTATGGTTATAATCGATCGTAATTCCCAAATATCTAATTTCATTAACCGAACTTATGGTGAAGCAACTATTAGAGCATGCTAGATAATTGATATTAGGGACTCTGGCTATCCCTGAAATGCATAACTTTTGTCTTGTCGCTTAAAAGCCAATTATGGACTTCCAGCCAAACCGCTAGCACAACTATTGGCGGTACAAAAGGGATTTACAAAAGATGGCGTAACTAGTTCTAAATCGCATCAGACGTCAAAGCGCCATCATTCGCTTCTAAAAATCAGTAGGTATCATTTCGCTGAAGTGTAAACAAAATAGTTTTTTGTGCTCTCATCATGTCAACCTTTGTGCCAGCAAAACATAATTTGCGGGAAGCGCTGCTTTTTTCGTTAATTTGAAGAAAAATGCAGCTGATGGCCATCAATTGTTGTGGGAAGCATATCATCAGGAACATGTTTCATCATTAAATACAAGTGAGTACTGGTTCCGCCGTTTTAAAAGTGGCTATTTTGAAACCAGCGACAAATTACGCGAGTGGAGGCCAGTAAAGTTTAAAGACGCTGAGTTGGAGGTGTTATTAGATAGAGATTCATGCCAATCTCAAGAGAAGCGCGCTGAAACTTTGGAGTGATTCAACAAGCGATTGCAAACCATCTCAAGTGAATGGGTATGGTGCAAAAACAAGGAAATTGGGTTCCATATGAACGCAAGCCAAGAGACGTAGAACGTCGTTTTTTCATGTGTGAACAACTGCTCCAAAGAAAAAATCGGAAGGGTTTTTTTTGCATCGAATCGTGATGGGGGACGAAAAGTGAATCTATGACAACTCAAAGCGCAGAAAATTGTCTTTATCAGAACTTTATCAACAACAACTGATGCCAAAAGACATGACAAAGTGATCTTTCAGCACGACAACGCTCGACCACATGTTGCAAAAGTTGTCAAGAAAACTTTGGAAGCGCTTCAATGGCAGTTGGGGGCAGGCGGATGGAGGCAGGCGGATAGGGCAGGCGGATGGGGGCAGGCGGATGGGGGCAGGCGGATGGGGGCAGGCGGATGGGGGCAGGCGGATGGGGGCAGGGGCATGGGGTAGGATACCCTACCCCATCCGTCGTATTCACCACAAATTACTCCTTCCGACTATCACTTGTTCCGGCCGATGACTCATTGCCTGGCCGATCAGCCCTTCACTGTTTACGAAGAAGTTGAAAATTGGGTCGATTCTTGGATCGAAAAGGCGAAAAAAAATGTCGACGTGGAATATGCTACCTGAAAGATGGGTAAAATTCGTAGCTAACAATGGACAATACTTCGAATAAAGTATATTGTACCAATTTCTCTGAATAAAGCTTTGAAATTATAAAAAAAAATCTCAAAACTTATTTGTATCCCTAATAAGTCATAGTCAATATCAGTTACGTTCGTATGATTGTTGATGCCAGAGGGGTACTACAGAAATGCTGGCTGAAGATTCCAATTATGTAAACCAGAAAGAGCAACGGCCTCAACACCGAACCTTGAGGTACTCCAACTATAATATACAACTCCTTGCTCTTGGACAACGTGGGTTTTTATTGACTAGAAACAGTGTTTTGATTAATTAATTTTTTTTTGCAATAATGGAATGATTTTAAAATTTCTTTATAATGAACTTTAATCTCAAAATTCATCTTGGTCAAATAAACATACGATCAAAAATGCTCGTATCAAATGCGCAAAGAACTTCCTAATAAATTATTTAAAACTCGGTTTTGAAAAGTTTTCTGAATAATGTTAATGACAGTTGGAAGATGGTTGAGGTTGAAGATGTGGGAAAACTGAAGTAGACGCTAGAGACCGGTCCACCCCTCATTTTGCTATATTTGCCTTATACATATAACGTTTCTATGAAATTTCTATATTAATCATCAGACTGTGCTGAATGTTCCCTAATATTAACAGAAATATTTTTCCTACAGGACTGCTAATTTCTTAAGCTCCAGCTGCTAAAGGCGCTTTGATCTAGAACATGGTGTAGAAAAGGCACTAAATAATAAAGCGTTTAAAGATTAATTTTAAGGCCTTTTTGATTTCTTTTTGAAAAAAAAAAAATTATTCCATTTTTAATTTTTCGCTGGATTGGCAAGGCTAGAAGTTTACTGAACTGAGCTTGTGAGTTTACTAAAATGTTTACTGAAACTATCAATATTTTTAATGCCATTGAGCACTACTTTTCTGTGATCAGACGTTCATATTTTTTTACCTAAGTAATAATATAATAAAGTGACACAAATTTAAGGGGTGGCTACATCTTAAGGACAATGTTAAGTTTTTTGGACCATCCAGCGAACTCCACCCCAACAAAATTATATTGAAGTTAGTCAAAAATCGGACGAACAAACTTGGTTTGTGACTCCACAGTAATTCCACGAGTTGGATATTAAAAGCGGATTCAGGGATTCAAATCTTGATCCAGAATACTTGCTCAGAATGAACATGCTCAGAGAAAACATCCTGTGTAAATTTTAAACTAAGATCCCGGGTAATTAGGGTTTACCGCCTCCTCCCCCCCCCCCCCTCCCCCTCCTCCCGGGGTTTTGAAAACAGTTAAAATGTTCAAAAATATCACATTTCAGGGTTAAAGTATTAGCATTTGTTCAAATTTTGGTACACATTTTTATTTGCTTTATTTTTGGTTTCAGAATTAACCAAAATTCGAAATTTCGTTTCTATGTAAAAAAAAACAAATTTATAAAGCCTAGGATTAGGATTGAGGGATTTTATAATTCCACAGATTCTTGAAACTCAAATTTTCTGAAATTTATGAAAAGTTATTACGCAAACGTGCTAGAGATACAGTTTGTAATTACTACTTCTCCGTTTAAGCTTTAAAGTTTTATTTCTAGGCGATGATGTTAAATTTATAAAACATTTTCAATTTTTTGATATAATTAATAAAAATGTAAGAAAATAAATAGAGAACCCGATTACTTCAAGCAAAGTGCCATTTTAAACAAAGTAGTTTGATGGAGCCGTGTCCGCCTAGTGTTGAATTGCGGACGTGCAAATTTGTTTGGTTTATACGCTGAGTTTTCACGTTACTACGGCAGAAATCAATGAAACATTTACCTTTCACCCAGCAATCTAGCTAGTTTGATTTACCATTTTGAGAACTAAAACCTAATTTGAAGAATTTTTTTCAACGTATTTTTTTGTTTAGTGTAGAAAAGGTAATGTATTTGCCCTGCAGAGAAAAAATAATCCCAAGAAAAAGATATTACTTGTTTCAATCGAATTCATTAGAACCTAAATCAATTTAACAAATTTATTTAAAAAAAAAAACCCAAACCCAATTTAATGAAATTTTCAACCGGAAGTAATGAGCATTATAAAATAAATAACTCATCTTGTTTAAAACAAAACTTCCAAAATGTATTTTCAGTTAAAATATTAACACAAATTCGGCAGTTCAAAAACTCATTAAAAGCAGACAAAAAAGATCAATACCCATGTACACATTCTACACAAAATAATCCACTTCAGATATCAACAAGCAAACCACAGCAAAAATGTATGTACAAAGCAATAAAAGAGCCAAACGACGACCATAAAAAGAATAACCCAAAACCTAAAAACTTATAATTAATGTGTGAGCTTTTTTTTCGTAACAAAAGCTTTCGATAAATCAAATTATTTCATCAGACACAAACAAAGTTTTTTTTTGTTATCTATTATTTACAAATTACTAAGAAGTATGAGTAGCTATATTCTCAAATTCGTATGTACATGTTTATTCAAAGCAATGGAGACGAAAGAAGGACGAACAAAAATTTTTACTTTCCTTCTTTATTGTATGTACATACTCGTGTGTATAAATAGTTTGTTCCCTGTACATAGTATCAGAGTCTTCTAGAGCAGCAATTATTAAACATTTTGAAAAACTTGAAAAGATTCGGCATAACAAGGAACTAAGTATTAAAAATTGGATGTTTCTATAAAAACTGTTGTACTAAATATTTTAACTAGCACTAGATTTACGGAACCCGTACAACAAGTGGCATCTGCAAGTCTTTTACAATATTTTAGATTTAGCGGCGACCAACGCATAGGTGCTATATAATAAAACCGCAGGGTTAAATATGTCCAGAAAAAAAATTCTTTTCCAATTGGCTGACGACAAATGAATACAAAAGTGACCCCAGAGGCCTTCCTCAAATATTTTCCTTATCACCAACAGAAAATCAGTCCAATAGTCGCAATCCTGGTGAAATCGGATTCGGATATTGTAAAAAAACAAAACTATTAGTATATACATTTCAATTGCAAATAATATGTTTGTGGTAAATGCACAAAAGTACATTCGAACTTTGAATTACCGGTTTTCGGTACTTTTTTTGATTGTAACATCCGTAGTTTACCAAAACTGCTCCAAAGCCGAAAAAACTCTTTCGATTCCACGGAAGTTAGTTTTATAGTTAAAAAGTGTTGACATGTAAGTTTGTTGCGTCGAGTAGTAAAGGGTTTTATCAGAGCCTTCTGGAGTATAGAGCCATAATCATTATGACGTATTTTTTAGAAGCTTTTTTAGTGGTATAACTTTTCACTGATTTCCATAGGAATCCATAGTAAAAATGTTGTTTTTTAGCTTCAAGTTTTTCAATGAAAAAAGCAAAAATGTTACAAAATGTTTATACAAAAGTGTTCTACATATCTTTAGCAGCAATATACAAGAAGGGTATATTGGTATTAAGTAAATATTAATTGCAGAAATATTAAAATTAAATTATTTTTAAAATATATTTTTCGAATTTTCATTTTGAAAAATACATCAAAGTTGGCTCTGACGAATTAAAATAATACTTGCTAAATTTATCTTTAGTTTTACTAGTGTACGTTAGATGTCTCAGATTTATACAGAAAAATACGAAAAAAAATTGTTTAATCACAAAATTATGGCACGTTCTTAATATTTTGAGAATTTGTTTTGCTTTTCCTACAATTTTTGTACTTGATAATTTCCCAGGTGGCAATTTTTGGTACGATTTTTCAAAATTTACACTGCCCTCTATGTAATGTATATTGACTTAATGCACACGATTTGTAGTAAGCTTTTCTTGTTAATTTGACCAGAATGCTGTTGTTATGAACTTTTTTTATATTTTGGTTTAAATAAATCAATTATTACAAGAAAATGAAAATGATTTACTTAAACGAGATATGTTGAAATTCAAACATTTATGAAAATATTTCAGAAATCATAATTAAGAATTTGCAACGTTTTCATTTACAGATTAGGAAAAAAATTGATTTCCCATATGTTTTATGTGTTGTACTATGGAAATTTTGGTTTTCTCCTCATTTCTAATTCCCTTATAAAAGCTTCGGTTTTTAGATTATGGCTTGTTTCCAATTCCATGCTTGGTTTTATTAAGCGTTGGACTGGGGATATTCATGACCTCGAGACAATCAAGATCCTGTATTATGCCTACGTGAGATCTCAACTTGAATACGCTGTCAACATCTGGTGTCCTTTTTACGACGAACCTATCAGAAAAATCGAGAGTGTCCAAAAAAAGTTAATACGGTATATAACGTGTAAAGACGGATGGGATTATGACCATGACTTACCGCACTACGTTAACCTGAAGCGATTACCATCATATGCTACTGGATGCAAAACCTATCAAATGACAACATTGGCAAATAGACGAGAGCTTTTAAAGTGTTCGTTTATTGGAAATATTTTACTTGATCAAATCGATGCACCATCCATACTGGAATCAATTAAAATAAAGGCACCGAGTAGGAATTTAAGAGATCATGAGTTCCTTCATCTAAATAAACACAGAACAAACTATGGTGACAATGAACCGGTAAACATGATGTCGAAGAGTTTTAATAAAATCGACCATATGTTCGACTTTTACTTAAGTAAAAACAGCTTTAAACGTAGGTTGAAGCAACATTTTGCTCCAACCTAAAAATATTTTTAGGTCAATTTTTATTCTTTTTTTGTTTAATTTAATTTTTATTCTACCATGTTCAATATGTTATAAATTCAAGTCATATTTGTAGACTTTTCTCAGTATAAATAAATAAATAAATAAAATAAATAAATGTGTTTTACTATGGAAATTTTGGTTTTCTCCTCATTTCTAATTCCCTTATAAAACCTTCGTTTTTTAGATTATGGCTTGTTTAATCAAGGTTGCTTTGGTTTTATTCCTCAAACCTAGTACCTGCTTTTGTCTTAATTGCCAATTTTTATGATAAATTGTTCGGATTAATTGAATTTTCTTTAAATTTGGTAGGTTTGGTAGATTTGCAAATCAATCAAAAGATTTTTAGTCTAAAAATAAGAATTTGTGTTTTATAGGCATTTTGTCTGAAGATAGTTACATAAATTTTCGGTAAGTATTTGAAAAATTTATCAACATTTCTGTAATCATCACCGAAAATTGGTATTGGATTCGCTACAAAAAACTCGGCATTATAATCCTGGAATTATCGATTTGGAGTTCTCAACACTAACCTGATATACAATTTAATCAAATTGAAATTTTTTAAGCCAAATTTGACAAGCTGCCATTTGAAATTTCAAATTAAATTAAAGTACGAGTATTTTTTTAATAAATCAAACTAAATACGTACATTTTCAATTCGCAAATTTCCGTAGTCCTAAATTCCTAGTTTTTACTTTAAATTTAGCTCCTAAATTTCCGAGAAATTACATTACGAGTATATCGACCTCTGATTTAAAAATGTTGTTACTTCATAAAGGACCTTAATTTTAACCATGATGTTTTGGTCCCGCAGATCAAAGGTTGCGATCTGAAATTCCTGTTCATGTGCGAGGAAATTGTGCGGTTTATTAGAGATATTAAGGCGAAGTTTTAAGGCTCTCTGGTAACAGCTCCACGGCTCCCTAGGGGGCCGCGGCCCACAGTTTAAAAGGCACTGTTCTAGAGTATAGAGCCATAATCATCATGACGTATTTTTTAGTGGTATATCTTTTTCCTGATTTCCATTACGTCATATTCGTTAACATTTGAATTTACTAAACATTATTGAGCAAGCATTATTGATAGATTTTTTAACCTTAGCGATATGAAATTTCCAATTAAGGTGACAGTCAAGGATAATTCCCAAGTACTTGAAATGTTCAACAGTTTCAATTAAAAAACACGAATTGGAACAATTGTCAAGAGTACAAAAACGGCTATGGAACTTAAATACAGGCGGAGTGAAATTACTGTAAAATTAATTAATGGTAATCAAACCACTTACATAGGATAGCTAGGTCAGTACTGATCTGGTGGCTTACAACTAATATAGAAGGCCCACGATAACACAAGCCCATATCATCTGCAAAAGCTACAACACGGCCTAACAAATTGACACTAAAAATTGAATTTACATATATTAAAAATAAAAAACTGATCGATAATTGTGATGAGAACTTCATTAAGTATGAAGTTAAAAATTCTGAGCACGAGTGGGCACCCCTGTTTAACCTCTTGTTTTTAATCACCTTGGCTGCTAAGACATTAAACCATTTGATGGCGGCGTGCTCGCAGAAGCATGTCTTGATAATGCGTTTGACCAAGTTATATCTGGTATAAACTGTTGAAGACATTCAGCAACTGCATTCAGGTTCACCGTTTCGAAGGCTTTTGTTAGGCCTATGGTAAGAACATATACTTAATGTTCCGCCCCCCACCCCACGTTGAGAACGAGACTAATAGTGAACATATGGAGCACAAGGTACCAAAGATGGTTTAGTAAATTCTAATATTGAAAGTTAGCCGTTCAATTTAAACTTGGGGTGATTTTCGTCATATCTAACCTCCTTAGCTCCAAGAGAATCTCTCCAATATTTGCATAAGTCAAGAATGGAATATGGTCTACATTTTGTGTTTACTTTTATTTCCGGACAAGGTATCAAATATGGTTTAGTTGTTTTGCGTTCTGGCTAGATAAGGAAGCATCCATGGCAAATATTCCTGAGCCCTTGAAGCTGTTATTTGATGTTAAACCCATATTTATAATAGATTGCTTCGAAATATTTTCGGAAAGCCAGGTAACTGTAATACGCTGTTTTAAGTTTAGTGTAAAAATTAACGGTTTTATTCAACTTACAGGGAACTGCGTAGCTCGCTCTAATACGTTTTTTGCCTACAAATATCATCAAACTATAAAATACCTCATCTGCATCTCAGCTTTTGGGAGCATATCCTTTATATCTAAAAGCTACGAGGGACGATTTAACGACAAATTTGTTTTTGAAAACTGTGGAATTCTGGATTTCATAGAAGAAGGAGACATAATTATGGTGGACCGAGGATTTTTGATTGAAAAATCCATAAAAAAGAAAAAAAAAAAAAGGATTGGTTATGTCGTCTTTCAAAAATGGTAAATCCCAATTAGAACCTATTGGGATAACAAATTTTCTTTAAAAGTCCCATAGGAAATCATTTCTCCAATCTCGTACGACATACTCGTTTAAAAATAGATGCTGTAATTCGGCCTAGCCTTAGTTTATGCCAATACTCACTTTCGACTTGGGTTTTTGTAGCCTTTTGAATTAGCTGGACTTTTTCATTTTGAAGTCCTCTAGTTTAAATTTGTCGATTAACTGTCAACGGATTTATTTTCGTTTTTAAAGAAAATAAATTTGAAAAATAAACATCGAGTTAATGTTCGATTTCAAAATCAGGTGGTATAAAAGTTCGTAAGCCCATCATTAACACCGGTGTTTTCCTTTAGCTACCAACTGGCCGACCAAATTAACCATTTCTGGCCTTGTTACCATATTTGATTGCATATTTTGTTTTGCCGGTTGGACTTTCTGCCTGGATGTATATGAGATGTCCTCATTGCAAAGTTGAAGGACTGTTTTTTATGATGGTACCATCCAATAAGCCTTCACATCAGTCACCGATTTCTAAAAATATATACATAAATGATAGGCATATATACAACTAGAATTATTTTCGATAAAAAAAAAAATTTTACAACTACTGTCCCGCTTGCCAAAATACGTTAGTATACAGCATTCAGTGCAAAAAGAACGGCACGTATGTGAGAGCAAAATTCTCCCAAACCTGCGATACAGGTGCAGTGCCATTATTTATGAAGCCGCTCTATTCGTGGTGAATCCAAACCTTTAAAGGCGGTAAATTCAATGTCTGGGAGTGTTAGTACCTGAACAAAATACGTTTAGTTGTATTAAGTGGTTTTTAAATGGAATTAATTTTCTTCAAATACTTACTTTGCTAAACACGATAAAAACGTTTTTATGTTTTTTCCGCCTAAATACTGAACCTAGCCACTTTCATATAATTTATATGATCCAAGAGATTTATTGGCATTTAACTCGTTCGATGTGTAGAACGACTTTTTCTGTACGAAGTATTCGTCTATTTCAATAAAAGAGATGTTCGTTGGTAGTAGTTTTTCGTTGAATTTCATTAGATACGGACCTAAATTAAATTCAGCGATTTTAGCTCGTACCGGTGTCTTTCGGCTCCTTGAAAACCCTGAGCAAATTTTGATAACAAAATATTGTTATTAAAATCACTCATTTCTGAAAAATAAAGAATTTAATGGAACACCATCCAGAAACATAACCTCAAAAAATATCAATTTTACTTACTTTTTCGAAAAAATTTCTGTAATTTGAAATTTTAATTATTAAAATAACTATTATGCATCTTTATACATAATAATTAAGCAAGAAATTAAACAAAACACACTTTGAAATATAATAAACCGACAAAAAATTCATAAACGCTCAAAAGATAGAATGAAAGAGATGATTATTGTATTGTTTATAAATTTCCAGTTACGTTTATGACGTATATTACAAAAACAACAATTATTTAAATTTCAAAAATACCTTATTTTTCATGACGATTTTCACTTCGAAATAAACATTTTCCTGACTCGATTTTTCAATCAAATAAATTTACATGTTTTATGAACATTTTCGTATAAAAACAAAACAAAAGCTCACGTTTCTATTGAACTAAAACTGTAAATGAAAATAACCGTTTCCCCATATATAGTTTAATAGTAAAAAAAAAATTGTAAAAAATACAGTTGATACTGGAGGCTCTTATTTATACAGTAGGCTCTGGTATAATCAAGGTTGCTTTGGTAGTATTCGACGGATTTTATAAAATGAAAGCATTTTCTATAACAAATATTGTATAAGATAAAAAATGCTATACAACAAACAACACAAAAACAAACTTTGATAAAATAGAATCGCAAAGTTTGTTCGTTAGTTTTTGTCCATGCTTTACTTCTCTCTGTGTAACATGAGCTTTCCATGTAGAATTTTTTTTTTTTGTAAGTTTGATTATGACTCTCTATAAAAAATGATAGAATCAAATAACAAATTAGAAAAAAACTTACAATGGAAACACTGGGTTATATTCTCGACTTTGTCTGTTTATATGCTTGATTTTTCCTATATTTGAACAGAAAAAAAATGACACAATTGTATGTTTGTTCTCAATTGATAAGTTTATGGTTGTTGACGATGATGGTTTTTCAGATTTTTGGTTTATTAGGGTTGCCTAAATAATACGAATGTTATTATTATATTACATTATGTAAAGTTGAACCTCGCATGAGCAAATCTGAACCATAATTAATGGTTATTGAAGGGGGAGACCAAATGGCTACAAAACCAAATAATAGTAGTTTTAACGATAGATATTTTCCATTTAATGTGAATGTGTAAACCTACGATAACCAAGAAGGCGACCGGAAGTCTCCAGCAATAATCTCTTTTAGTTAATAATCTCTTTTAGATATCGTCATATCAGTGCTATCTTGGTGTAAGTCCCAATTTCCACTTTACGGGAAAACTGATTTGAAATTAAAATTTTGTTTAGACTGTACCTATAAATTAAATCACTGATATAGAAATGTATTTTTCTAAACAAAATCCTACAGCATCGATTTACATTAAAATTTTCCTTAAATTGCTTTTCTTTAGTTTGGAAAATTGGAAAATGTATTTTTATTTCAGTGCATTTATAGGGTATCTCCACCAAGTCACAGAAATGGTGGAGATACACTAAAATGCTGCGACTTACACTAAAACATAATTTAGAACTTAATACGCTAGTTTGTACTAATTTGCTGGAGATAGATTAAATGTACAATTAATTTAGAGATTATGATATCATTTCATCGTTTTGCGGAATGCAGGAGTCCGACCACAAAATTGATTTGTTAATCGTAGGATTGTCTGTTAAGGCCCTCTCGATGATCTTTACTAGAGCTGACGCTATTTCGTTTCCGGTTCTTCCGCTTAAACCTTCATGCTATATTGCGCAGTATGTGACCCTATTTTTACTACAGTGACCAGTCAGATTGAATACGTTGAATTTTCTTTTAAAGAAGTAACTAGAAACATTTGCTTTTGGAAGAGCAAAAACATTCTGAAGATCATAACAAAGTACCGCAGTGCTGTCGTCTACAATGTTTCGGTCGTTATCCATCTCCCGTTTTGCCTGTTCATTAGCTATTTGATGCTTTTGAAACAATTTTATGTCTTTATCTGTTGGAGTTTTTAAAAGATTAAATGCGCGCATCGATCACACTGATCTTTTTTCGGATGATGAAATGCGTAATTAAATTCCTCGTTACAAATTTTCGAATATATGTTAAATTTGACCGGATTTTCAACATACACCTTATACATATTGTACATTTTAGTCAAATTAAGCCCTGGATCAAATATTTTTTCAACGTATTTGCCCGACAGTAATGTATGTACATACGTGATTCCATTACAGGAAATTGCTGGATGTGTTCTCGTATACTCTGCTTAATTGGATTTCTGGTGTTTTAAATTTTATATGTTTCCCATGTGTTACAAGACTTTGTTCACGTGATTTTTTTTCTAAGATATTTGAACTGCAGCTAAACGTTGTTTTTCTCCAAATCTTTTAATTGAATGATCAAGTAAATCGAGATTCTCTCACTTATACCACTGACAGACTAGGGATTAGCTAAGCGGGATTAGTGAAACGTGATTAGCTAATCCAACACAAATCCATATGCGTTGACAGACTAGGGATTAGTTTCTTGCAGAGAAATAAAATATTATTATGGTGATTCGCTGAAATATAGCTAGTAAATCAGCTGGACTCATTTTTTAATTCAATATTTCTAAGATTTATACATTAAAACACACTAGATTTTCTTTTTCCTCAAAATTTATTCAGCACAAATTGTTTAAGATGTCATTAATTTTATAACTTCTATCGTAAATTTACGCCACTTGCATTTTCAGTAATGTTTAAATAATTATTTCACATTGTAGTGCCACTTGTATCATCACTAAACCCAATACAACGAGATAAGCCCGAAAATTTTCAAGGATTAGTGCACAAATCTCGATTAGTCACTAATCCTCAAATAAAACGAGATTAGCTAATCTTCAACTTGACACACTACAGCTAATCTCGAAAAAATCACTAATCGTGTTTAGCTAATCCCTAGTCTGTCAAGGGTATTATATTTATATAATTTAATCACGCGGATACCGTGGATCACGTTAAACCAACACGATTTATTTATTTTGGTATCATTTAAAGTAGGGGATACACCAAAATATAAAACAAGTTTGTAGGAGATTGAACAAATTGGGCAATATAATTTAAATGCTACGAATTCATGTTATTTTGTTCAATCACGTACATAAAGTAAGTATCTTGGCAGTTACACCAAAATATTTATTGTTTTTTGGTTGATACACCAAAATCACCACTCAGTATTTTTAAAACGAATAGAGATACACCAATTTTGATGACATATTCGGAAAGAGCAGACTTTGTTTAGTAATAATCAATGTATAACTCAAAAGCGACGATTTTGGAGATACAACAAGATAGTACTGGCATGACGATATTTTGTCGCTCAAAATGACAGCACTATAGTTGATGGGGTCAGTGAAATGTGAAAGATTGGGTGTATATCTGCCGGAAGTCGTAATTTGTAAAAAGTGACTTCCTAACAAAAATTTTGCTCTACGGGATGATTTTCATTGGTGCGTATTTTATGTCCTCATAAATTATGTCAACATGAAAAATCAGTCTAATGTTCTGCGCAAAATTATCGCTAAAATATGGACAACAGTAATTCTATTGTATGTACTATATATGCGTCGAAGACTAAATGAGTAGTCCAGTAGCATTTGTAGCCAAAACCAATAGACGGAATAGAAAGTTTATGGAGTACTAAGTATTATGGGAAAATTACCGAAATCTACAAAATAATTTTGTAACTCTTTCAGTTTTGAAGCTAACAATTCAATCGATTTAGAATTCTTTTACATCAGAATTTTGCTAGAATAAATGGGTTCATTCATTTTGAGGCCAATAGAAGTCGAAAATTATACTAGCAGAACATCGGTGACAGCATCACCGTCATTTTAAGAAACTGTGTCCAATTTTTTGATAATCGAAGTTATTCCAATTCTTAGGGAAAACACTAATATTCGCATCCAGGTTTTCTTGTTTTCAACTATGTTGTTCAATTGGCAGCAATAAAGCCGAAGTTTTCATTTTTCCAAGCAAAACTCATTTCGATGGGCTGGCCCTGGTATTAAGGTTTCATAATACAATTGCTAATAAGATCCTGTCCTACCGATTTTTTTTTACCACAAAAGAATTCGAAATTTTGGAGATTAGGTATCTATTCTTTGATGTTATTATTGATTGATTTTATATACATATTCAAAATTGTTGACAATGGGGGTATCCACAGTTAGATCTACAAATAAGATCTTTTTTAAATGTAGACAAGAATTTTTAATCTCACTAAAACAGTGAGACTAATCTACATTTTTTACTGAGATATTTGTATCCAGCGCATAGAATTTGTGAGGTCTATTTTTTTAGTGAGATCTATCTGCGCTGGATATGCCCTATGTACGGCAATTCTTCAAAACTAAAGCAAATTTTAGTGATGATTCGAGATTTCTCAATAATATTGACAGTTTATTAGTATTGACTTGCAGCTTTATATTGATTAATATTTCGATATAAAGTGGGTCAATTAAGTTATTGAACACCAAACAATTTCTAGATATTTAAGTAAATAAAACATATTATATCAAATAAACGATTTTATTATAACGTGAAGATACTTCAATAGATTTTGTTTATAAAATGAAATAAAATATAAAATTTTAGTTGAGTTTATTCAACAATTAGAGAAAAATGAAGCCCCATAAAGTATTAAAACACTTGCGGCTTTGAAACTAATTTTTATTTTTATTTTTTTAACCCTCTTTACTATTTCCCCATTTAAAATTGTGTGTGCATCCCTTTTGCATCTATTACAGCCTGGTATCGCCTTGGCATGGATTCCACTAAATTTTTTTGTTATTCCGACAGAAATGTTTGCACCCTCCATTATGAGTACATTATTCAGGTCAGCTTTGTTTTTTATGTTGTAACTCCTGATTTGTTGACCTAAATGAGCCCAGAGATTCTCAATCAGGTTTAGATCTAATGATTGAAGTGGTGTTGGTAACGTTTGCCGTATATTATATAGTATGTATTCTTTCACAATACGCGCTGTATGCTTTGGATCATTATCCTGTTGAAACAGAAAGCTATCCTCGATCCCAAGTTGGTGAGTACTAGCTCCTAAATTATCCTGCAATATGCAATTTTCCTGCCCCATTGTGAGAAAAATAACCCCAAACCATCACATTGCCTCCTCCATGTTCTATGGTATGCAATGCCAAAATTCGAAATTAATGAATTCCAGAATTCAAGTCATTTTTGACTGTTTTTCGATTCAGGAATTCAATATCTTAATTTATTATTTATTGTGAGCATTGCAAAATAATTAAAAAAAGTATTTCCATATTTTTTTAAGTCGGTAGAAGGGTTCAAAGAATATGAAATCGACCTAAATGCAGACATAGTTTCCATAAGGACGGATGAGGCTTCTGTGTTGAAAAAAATCAGGCAACTAATAAAATGTTATCAATAACGTTGTTTCACTCAAGCGATTCATCTAGCATTCTTGGATCTGCTTTAATGCCGACGACGAGCTGCTCTCCTAAGGTTTATGAAATTCCGATAAATATTGCGCTAGTTGATGATATTAGCGAAGATGAATAAATCGATTTTGATCATACCAAGAATGACAAGGGAATTTACATCGATTCGGAAAAGGTACACAAGGCAGTAATGATGCTCGTCGTTTACCGACTAAAAATTAAATACTATAGTCATACGTCGCAAGCTTGAGATGAGAAAGAGCTTTCTTTGTAGCTGGACCCCAAGGCGCGCTGAAACAGTCTGTTGACGATGTTGGCACGTTTTTAAAATTTATTGACGTTTCTGAATTTATTGACGACCAACACCCCCCTCTCATTTATGTTGGTCTTGCAATATTACACAACGGTAGTAAAAGTGAAATACAGTCAAGAACATTCAGTTGTATACAATACGATTATTTTAAGAAGTTTTATTTTAAAAGATTAATAAATCTTACTAGAAAGAGTATTTTATTTATTTATTATTGTTCCTAGTACATGTTACTAGTACATACAATTCTGTCAAGTATAGCTGAGTTTTCCATCAACAAATTAATTTAGTTTTAATTCAATAAAAAATCAAGGGACGTTGTATACTCCATGTATAATGCCTCTTAATTTCTGTATGGCAAGAAATCAAAATTTGGTTGGATAACCCTTATTTGCGATAACAACAAGTGTTCTGTCAAAGACGTCCATCTAAAAAGAAAAATAAACCAAACAAATTAAACTATTTTAAAATTATTATTATGTAAATTATACTTAGCTTTTAATCTTACGAAAAATGTAAATTGTCCCGAAATCATGCAATGATTGTTGTTTACAAACATTGCATTTTTTCTTTGACAATATCCAATACATACATAATACAGTCTTGTTTGTAAATTCTGCACTTTAACTCCGTGTTATTAGATTTTTTCTTTGTTAGATTAACTTCGCGTCTTAAAAAACAGAATGCGCGCGAGATAGCATGATGCAAAATATTTATTAAAATTTGAAGATAAACAAATTCGCGCTAAATTTGTAGATTGCGCAAATATTGGATGCAACTCAGGCACCCCCAAGACTGTAAGGAATGAGTCTGCCAAATAATGCAAATTCATTTTTTCGTTCTCTTTTCCGGCGACTTTCATCCGAGCAACATCAGCGAGTTATAAATATATAACATTTTTTATAAGCGACAGCGAGTAAAGGCGAATTTTACAAGCGTGAGTTAAAGGCGATATTAATATTTCAAATTTATATTATTTAATAAAACATTGTAATGAATTAACGATAAAATATATTGAGTTAATTTATTTATTGTAATCAAAGAATTCCCTTAAGCAATTCTGTATGAAAATTTATCCATGTTCGATTGGGTAGATTTGGATTTAGAATGGAGTTAAGGTAATCGTTTAGGGCAGTTGTACAGTAGCCAAACGGTAACAACTGAAGCTTTATGCTTTGGATCATTATATCTTGGTAGAACGCAAACATACTTTATATTCCCATTTTGCGAGCAGAATCTTTTAAATTGCTTTTGAGGGCGTTTAAGCCATTTCTTTGTTCATATTGTCTTCAATAAAAACCAAATTTCCCATAGATATATGGCACGTTGCGCCACATACTATTTCGTTCTGACCTCGATGTTTTACGGTAGCAGCTGAATTTTTGATCCTAGATGCGGTTTTGCGCTCCCGCCACACTTTTCCTGCTTCTTATCACATTAAAACAAGGCAAACTTATTTACATAAAAAACCACTCACGGTTTTCCAAAAATCAAACGTCATATGTTTGGATTTTCTTGCCCAGTTTAACCCTTTCATTCGAAGAACTTAGAGACACAATCGATTTTCCCCTCGCAACACGTAAACAAATTAAATTACTTTGAAGTAAACATTCGAATGCGAATGAATCACGAGATCAGAAATAATCTCGATACGTACTTCGTAGTATTTTTGTAGTTTGGTCGTAGCTACGTGATGAGTAGACCGAACTTTTTGATTGTGCGAGCTTGTCTGTAGAAACCAAACTACCACAGAGAAAACTCAAGGAAAAGTTTTCATTTCTTAGAGTCAATACACTTTGTATTGACTCTCAGTCTCGGGTTAAAGTACGGAGGGGGATTTAGATATTTCTACTTTTTTGATAGATATATTATAAATGATTGGTCTCTTCAGTTTTTCTGATTAACAAGTGAAGGTGTACATCGGTAATGCGATGACCTAAATATGTAACTTCTTTTTGTAGAAAATTACATTTTGATGGATTGATTTTTAAATTATGAGACCTTCATCATAATTAGAATTATGATGTGTTAATCCACATCCAAAAACAATTATATCATCTACATAAAGTAAGCAAGTTCATCGAAACCGGCTAATGCTATAGATAACATTCTTTGAAAACTATTTGTGGATATTTTTAGTCCAAAAGGTAATCTTTTAAATTGAAAATGCCCTTGATTCGTTGAAAATGCAGTCATTCGCACATGACTTAGAAAAGTGACACAACTCAAAAAATTGAATTTTTTGAGATAATTCGTCAAAAAGAGGAACCAATGATCGATTTCATAACTTGAAATAGTGGCGTTTTCATATTAATTTTACAAAGCAAGCAACGGCTTAATTTTTTAATCTCCCTTTTTTGACGGCCATAGAGAATAGTGCAGTAAAATCGAAATTAGCATTTTTTCTTTTGCTTTCCTGAAAAATTTGAAATTATGAGTTGTGTCACTATTCTTTGTCAGGTGCGGACGTGATTCTTTTTCTGACTCTATCTGGTGAAACGAACTTGTTAGATCAAACGTTGAGAAATAGTTCGCTCGGCTCATATTTTCTAACACATCTACTAGCCGTGTTAACGGAAACTTATCGCCTATTATTTTTTTATTCAATTGCCTGAAATCAACCACTAATTTAATTTTTTTATTTCTATCTGGAGATTTTTTTGGAACTACTAATAAAGGAGTATTGTAAGGACTTATTGAAGGTACTATAATATCATTATCTATTAGTTTCGTTACTTCTTTATTTATTTATTCATGGTGGACATGCGGTAGCCTATAATTCTTTATAACGACGGGAACATTGTCTTCTTTAATATTTCTTGTTTATAAAAATTATTTTTTATTAGCTTATCACCCGAAACATAAAATATGTACATCTAAAAATACTTTACATATTTTAAAAATTTCTTGTTTTTCACAGTCACTATTATCTTCTTCATTCGATATATTATTGTTATATTGCATATTCTGTACTATGTGGTAGTCACTTAAGCTGTCTATCTTTGGTTAAACTATGGCAATACCATTTTTCGGAAAATAATCGTTTTCTTATTTTATCACTTAACATTATATACTATCACTATTTCGCTTAATATTTAATGCTTGTAAAATTTCTGTTCTAGTAGGTATTTTAAAAATGTTTTGCTTGGGTTGACTTGTTTCCATTGGTAAGATAATTTCCTCTTCTTGAAATTTTATCAAAATTGTGAAGGTTTCATAATCAATTTACACTGGTTTTGATTAAAAAAATCTCTACCTATTATACCATCGGAGATAATGGGAAAATCTTGACCTGCAATATGCATTTTCTATTTTATACTTTGTCTATCTATTTTAAAATTTGGAAACACCGCTGTAATTCTACACTTTTCCTTTTCATTTATTCCTAAATTCCTAATTATCTTATTCACTTTAATTACAGAGATATCCGATCCTGTGTCAACCAGATATGTTAAGACGTCTCCTGACAAATAAGATTTTAATACAATCCCCTGCATCTTTATTTATATGAAACAATTCGTCCATTTGCACTGTAGTTTCGTCCTGTGCTGTTGTAGGACCAGGCATCTCGTTTCTCGAAAGTTGTAATACTCTAATATTTTGATTTCTTGGATTATATCTATTTTGTTGATTTATTATTATTGAAATTACCACGATCAATGGAATATCTAAAATTCCCACGATAATTATTATTATGATTATAATTTCTTCCATTATACGCTCTAAAATTATTATAAAATTGTGGTCTACTATTCATACTGTTATGAAAGTTTCTATAATTGCCCCTAAATCTAAAGTTTCTATTATTAAATTACACCTGCTAATTATTAACATTTTTTAGACGCGAAACAATATTCGTGTCACTTTCCAATATTTTTGAAGCATCATGAGCAATTTCTATAGCTTCCCTCAACATGTTCAGTCTACTGGCTATTACAGTAAGTTAAACCCTTTCTTTATTTGTGATATTATCTTTTCTACAAAATAGAAGACCGGTTCTGAAACCGGTCTTCTATTTTGTAGAAAAGATAATATCACAAATAAAGAAAGGTTTTAAAATTTATGTTTTTAAATTTTTTAAATTTAATAACTAATACACACATTTTTAAAATTTTTTTGAAAACACTTGTTAAATATTTCGCAAAATTACAAAAGGTTTAAAAAATCACTCGATCGATTTCGGCTTGTTAGGCCATCATCAGGAGTATCTACTAAACTGTAAAAATAAAAATGTAGTTATTTATATACATATATAGTTGGAAAAAGCAAAAAATGAAACAAAAATATACTAATAAAAAATGTGGGAGTGGTAAACAATAAAAATGGTGAGAGCAATAAACATTAAAAATTAAAAGGGGGTGAGTTAAACACAGGTATATGATTATTGATTATTGATTAGTCAACGGCCGAATAACAAAATTCCAGATGTTGTTATTTTTTAAATATTTTTTATTTATTTTATTATAACCCGACGTATTAGTCATTTTATGGGATGGTATGAGTATGGGAATATAAGAGTGCGTGGCCGTTAATTGGTGAGAAACGGATTTCTCTCTGTTCGTTGAGGATATTTTGGTTAAGAAATATAGCTTTTCGGATTTCGTAAGATTCTAAGTTGTCTACACGTCTGCTTTTTGGTTGTACATGTAATATTTCTAAATTGTTTAAATTGGATGTGTGATTTTCTAACGTTAAATGATTATAAAGGGATGATTCATGGCTACCAGATAAATATTCTTTACTCCTAACTTCAAAATTGCGCCCAGTCTGTCCAATGTAAGAGGAACTACAATCATTGCAATTGATCTTATAAACGCCAGACTTGGAAAGGCGATCAAATCTTGGTTTGTTGTTAAAAATCATTTTCTTAATTGTATTATTGGTATGAAAAGCAAAGCTAATATCTGTATATTGTGTCACGATGTTACTAATCCGTTGGCTAGTTTTTCCTATATACTCTAAGCGGCGCCAATTTTTCAGCATTGGGCTATCAGGTGGATAAATGTTAACTAAAGCTTTATGTTTCAGTTTTCTGTTTAATAGCTTTAATATAGTCTTAGCTGCATAACCGTTATTCGCTGCTATTTCTAAAATTATATTAAGCTCTTTGTTATATTTAGATTTATTCAAAGGAATGTTTATTAATCTATATTAATCACACATCCAGTTTAAACAATTTACAAATATTACATGTACAACCAAAAAGCAGACGTTTAGACAACTTAGAATCTTACGAAATCCGAAAAGCTATATTTCTTAACCAAAATATCCTCAAAGAACAGAGAGAAATCCGTTTCTCACCAATTAACGGTCACGCACTGTTTTATTCCCATACTCATCCCATCCCATAAAATGACTAATACGTCGGGTTATAATAAAATAAATAAAAAATATTTAAAAAGCAACAACATCTGGAATTTTGTTATTCGGCCGTTGACTAATCAATAATCAATAATCATATACCTGTGTTTAACTCACCCCCTTTTAATTTTTAATGTTTATTGCTCTCACCATTTTTATTGTTTACCACTCCCACATTTTTTATTTGTATATTTTTGTTTCATTTTTTGCTTTTTCCAACTATATATAAATAACTACATTTTTATTTTTACTACGTCTGTTAGATCCTACAAATTTCAGACTGTGTTTCGAGTGCAGTACTTCTTGATACAAAAATCTTATTAAAGCAGTTCTTTAATTGATCATGTCATGAGTAATTAATTTGTCTTCTAAAGTTAATTTAGATCTTATTGTATCGGTAATTTTAACTGAAAGTATCAAAGTAACCAATTTTTCTTTTTCAGCTGGTTTTATTGGGTCATGATCATGAAGTAACTGGACTAAATTAAGAAAATTCTCCAAGTCCCTATGTTCTCCATTAAATACTGGGAGGATTTTAACAGCATCACCAATATTCAGACCCATCTTTTTCTTAAATTGGGGAATCACAACTTTATAGTTCATTAACAAATGAAATTCGAAATTAAAATTGCTCCATATAACATTGTACTTAAATTCTACTCTTAAATTTTTACATTATCTACATAATTTACTTTTTTAATATTTCTACACATTTGAGTCTCAGCTTCTCTTAATAATAAACATTGCTACAACTAGTACTATAAATATAATGATTACCTCAAGATATCAAATGTTACCTTTTTCTTCTTTAATTTCAATTGTTTCATTGATTTTATTGTTGCTGGTTGCATGCTGGACAGGCTGGCTCTATTTTATTCCCATTGTCGTAAAGAGATACACTTTAAAAATATCTATATACGTACCGCTGTACTTCTTTTTTTTTCAAATATTCCAAAAAATTTTAAGTGATGGGCTCACTCTCGTCTTTGTCGTATTCTAGATATTATGTTAATGCGACGGGCATTAACACGTGGTATCATCTACCACTACTATTATTTTAGTTAGTTCTTGTTCTTTTTAACCACTTTTATTTATTTTTCTGTAAACTACATATGTAATAGCTCGTAATCGGCTAATAGCTACCTAGTAATGTTTTCTTTTAATTGTTTGTTTTTGTTCATCAAATAAATTTCACCTTTTTATTGTTTTTTATTATATGTATTGATTGAGTGCTTTTTAATTTACATCTTTTCTGTTTGGCTTCTACTTTTTGACTTTTTTTCAATTCTTCTTTTTACTTAAAACTAAAATTACTTATGTACTATTTCCCAATTCAATTTTTAATTAGTAAGCACTTATATTTAATTTGTGGCCAAAATTCCAATGCACATTTCGACAGTCAAAATATGGTTACTTTACAAATGATAATTTAATGACCTGGCATCACAATATTTTAAGCATAACCAAAACTCATACCACAGAAATATAAAATATCCCGTACTAAGCGAATATTTTATTCATATAAAATGCAATATCACGATTTACTTTGTCATGTTTAAAGCAATTGCCATTGTAATTTCTCGTTTCAATTTCATTTTTCTTTTTTATTATCTAAAAGTGTGAAATATTGTTAATTGGATTTAACTGTTGGTGGAGAATAACCTTATTGCACCAGGATTAAACAAAACATAAAAAATAAATAACGGGTGCAGAAGTCATTGAGATAACTAAATCTTTAAACCTTTAAATCTTAGTTTAGATTAAAATAAATAAATTAGGGGGTCAATAATCGAACTGTACTCTGTTAGGAAAGTATATAAAAACAGAAGTGCAACAAAGCGCATTTCAAAACGAAGACAACTAGAACGGTCGGGTTATGAACACTAATATAAGTATGTACACTGAAGTATTCCAGATGCAAAAGGGACGTTTAAATACACCATACACAATATTCATGTGTCATTGCAGGATTATTTACTCAAGGCGTCAGCAATGGTTTTTAATCCCATTTAAAAATAATATTCATATGCATACACTGTTATTTATGCTAATGAAACAGTTATAAAACATAATTTTCAATATATTTTGAAATGATTATTTGAATAATGGGTTTGCATATCTAATTCAATTGTATATATTGTAGTTTATGTGGAACGATGCGAGTAAATCGGGAGGGCGGTTTTATTCCATATTTACAGTAAAAAAAAATGTGGAATGATTTTTTTTTGTCAAATCGAAAGATTTCGGGATAATGGATATTAAAAATAAAATACATATCTTGTACGATTCTTACATATTATATACATATATCATGTTCATTTATTTTAAATATATGCACATAAATATTTAATATACAAAACATTAAATGCATTTTATTTTTATGGTGATACAAGTATTAAAATAAAACGTTTATAGGAGTTGGGATGGTGTGCGAATTGATTAAATCCAGAGATAATTTGAATAATTTTTTTTTGGTCTTTTGTCATATAAGCATTCTTGTAAGAGTTGAAAATATTCTTTATATATTTGTATATTTTAGTTTTGCTGAGCTTTTCACGTATAAACGATAAAATAAAATTTTTTATGGCTTAACATTTCCGAATACCTATGTAAACTAAAATATGTTATTTTCATAAATATGTGGTATGTGTGTGTTTTTTTTGCATGATTAATCACCAATGATGATATGTGTTTATGTCTTTTTTACAAAGTAAATATTTTTTTTTTAATTCTCTACCTGTAACTATATGGTTTACGAGCTGTCAAAATTTCAGTCATATGTATAATCATTAAAATGTAATTTGTTATTGACATATTGATGGTAGCTGTATACTATAAACTACACTAAAACTGTATATTGGATAATATTTACTAATGAGTTGAATAATTTCTCGTTTCAAAATATGCGGAGCTTATTTTGTAAAAATTAGTACATAAATTAGTCGGGATGTGGAATCAAGCGAAGGGTAATACAATTAATATTTAAATAATTATTGTGCCCCAATTTTATATAATTAAAAACTTTTAATGATTTTTAAAATATGAGAAATATTAGAACTAGCTGCTTTATTCAATCGATTTACATCAACTGTAATACTATAGATACACACAAACTAGATAATCGCATATTCTACATTATCTAGTTAATTTTCCAATCTGTCACTGCACGATTTTGGCAAATCAGGATAGATAACTCGATTTCAAAATCTAGTTGTAGAAACAAGATAATCATGAAATGTGTGCAAAAATAAAACAATGAATGTTTAAATGGGATAACAATTATGCCATTTTTAATAACTTGTATAAACTTCTAGACATTATCTTGTAAAATGAAAGTTTGACACGATACACATATCGTTTATAACTAAAATTTTTATTTTTAATCGGATTTTTGTGTGTCACCATAATTTGCAGATCGCGATCACGAAAACGTTATTCGAAATCGTGATCGAAGATTATCGCGATAATTTTTGTGTGTATCTATGGTATAAACCTCCAATTCTCAAGTAATTTGAGCAAAACCACGCATAGGCTGGGCACGAAACTCCAGGTTGTTTGAAATTGAATGGGAAACTAGGGCTTTAGTGGTTTTCAAATTAAATAAAGGACGATTTCGTCCACAGAACAAAGAGTTTTTATCGCTCTTATCGTTCACAAATGTTAAAATATTTTGAAAGAACTTTTTCCAAACATTTCATTTACTAGCAAAGATTAATATATTCAAACTTGTTATTAACCCTTTAATGCATGATTTTTTCTTTTTAATTGAAATGCTTTTTTTCTTATAAAGATGTGTTTGGTTGAAAAGGATTTCAAAGTAAAAATGGTTGGAAGCAGCTAGTTTTCCCGGAAAATTGATTTTATGACATTATGCCTATTTGCATCATTATGGATTTGTGGTAAAAAATTTAAATATTTTTTCATTTATAACGCTTCTTAATAATAAGGCAATTCATTCAAAATTAAAATAAATATTCAAAAACAATATTCTTATTTAAAAAAAATTACATATGTAAATGTATGTTTACTACTAACTATATGCAAAACATCGACTAACTAATTCTAAATGGCGATTTTATTTTCAAAACGCAGAAAAAAACAAAAAATTGTGTGAAACGAGATAGAAAAACAAATGAACAACAGATATTCGAAACAAAACACAAAAAATATGCTCAAATGTAGATGCAGTTCAAATTAAAATAACATGATGCAGATATGCTACACTATGCATTAAAGGGTTAATACTAATTGCTTCGTCAAACTTGCAGATACAGATCAAAGAGTTTTTTATCACCCTTATCGCTTCTTCTGATAGATAGTACCACAATTGTTAAAAAAGCATCTTTTGTAAATATCATATAAAATTTTGAATTTCTAAAGACAAATTTTTAAATGAAAATGTTACAAACTTTTAATTATGATTTCTCAAATATTTTTATAAATATTTGTATTTCAAGATATATGAATGTCGCCTAAGTAAATCGTTTTCATTTTCTTGTAATGAATTTATTTGCTTGTTGGTTAGCTCAATTTGTATGAAACAAAAAAAGTACTGTTTTTGTGGTCAGTAAAAAAATGGAGTAGTAAGTTAAAATTCTTCGAACATACAGTCCAAAAATGAAATTAAAAATATTGGTGAACTAAAATCAACATTAAGCAGAATCAGTAAGATTTATAAAAAATTCGATTCAGTGTGCAGTCAATAATAGAGGAAAACAGCGAAGATTTAAACATTTACGACGAACGTTTTAAATTTGAAAAATTGTTTGGTGAATTAGAAGCTGCTTTATTGAACGATGCTCATAAATTAGAAGTCGAAAGCGAAATTGAATTTAACCCTTAAAGCACTGAGCTAATTTTAAAACCCATAAAAGACTGAGTGGGGTCACTACGTTCCCCCAGTTAAAAAGTGGATTTACATGTTTCCAATTTTTATTTTTTAGTAGTTTATTATTAAAAAAGAGTTATGTTATATTTTTAAACAACATTTAATCACTACACGAAAGCAGGACATAATAAAAAAAATATTAGCGATTAAAAGCAATTTAAAGATTAAAGCAAAGTCGCAAGAATTATCTGATGATGATAAATGTAAATCATCAAAGCCGTCCTTGTCCATCAAGCTACCTGAAATAAAATTGCCGCAGTTTAGTGGAGCAGTAACAGATTGGTTAAAATTTCGAAATTTGTATCAAGAATTTATTCATAAGAAACCGATTGATGAAATTACAAAGTTCTATTATCTCACCGGAGCAGTAAGAGATGGAAAAGTATATATCGATTGATTGAGTCCATTCCACTGAGTTCATATGAAATCATATGAAATTAATATACGATATATTTAGTCCAATATCAAATTCCTCTGCGTCATTGCAGAAATTTATTGATGAATTAGTTAAAAATCAGACAGCGTTAAGCCTTCTAAAGATAAATGTAGAAAGTTGGGACTTATTTTTCTTTGGAAATTGGATAATCAATCAAAAGTATTTTTAATTGAAAATACAACAGCTAATCGATTTCCAGAATTTGGTAATGAAATTAAAGTGTTAAAGGAGCGCGTTCGAATATTAGAATCAATTGGCAGTTTAAAAAATACATGTTCATCGACAATGTTTTCTAAAAATAAAAAAAACCAATAGAAGCAACTATTCATCGTCACGTGGTAAATCGTACGGGATTTAAAATGTAAGCCGATCGGAAAATACATCAAAGATTGAATGTTATTACTGTAAGCAACATTTATTATATAACTAGTTGGGGTGCCCGTCACACAATGTGACGGGTCTAGAAACCTCTGTAATACAGAAAACGAATAGAAACTCAATTTTATATGCGAATCGTCAGCCTTTAGGCTTGTCCCACCCCCACCCTATCACGTTGATCTCAATTTTGTTGTTTTTTTCAAACGTTTATATTATGTGATAGTTAGCCTTTAAAGGCTTGTCCCACCTCCACCTGATCACGTTGATCTCGTCAATTATGATGCTTTTTAATTGGAATTTATAATATGTGATCGCAAACCTTTGATTTGATTTTTTTTAGTATTTTTGGAAGTAAATTGGTGTTTCAAAGAATTTCTTTGTACACAACATTTCGGGTAAAAACCTTGTCACTTCCTTCTATAAGGTTTCCCTGTTCTTTGGTATTAAGTACTTGTACTTTTATATTTGATTTAGATGTCAATCTGGAGAAAGCAACATACAATTGTCCATGAGAGAAAACGGGCTGTGGCAAATACAATCCCACTTTATCAACGGTTTGTCCTTGAGATTTATTTATTGTCATTACAAAGGCTACGCGTATTGGAAACTGCCGCCTTCGTAATGTAAAGGGAAAATTGTTGTCAGAAGCAGCTAATTCAATTCTTGGAATTGCAATTTCATCTCTTTTTGATCTTCCTGTCAACACTTTAGCAAATATAATGTTTGCTTTCATATGAGTAACAATGAGCCGTGTTCCATTACACAAAGCTCTGTTTCTGCAAAGATTTCGAAGTAATATTACTACTGCTCCAACTGTTAGCTTTAAAGCATGTACAGGCATACCTGATGGAGTAATGGAGTTTAAAAATTCCGTTGGAAAATTTGTTCTCTCCTGTTCATTATCAGTGTCTACAGAAACTAAACTGTAGTACACTTTCTCTTCTTCTTGTAATCGACTCAATACTTTATCATTCATTTTAAGTGTGTCCTCGTTTAAAGGACACAATATTGCTCTATTCGCAAAGTCTTTAGCTTCATTAGCTGAAAACTGTTGCGCCAAAATGTCATCTATCAATGAACCGTTGCAAATGAACTCTTGGTGTGTTTCAATAATATCTTCTCCAAGATTATATGTGTTGGTTAATTTACCATTACCCAACTCAATTAACCAATCGGCAAATTCTTTATCTTTCCCCGTTCTCATATTTGTGCTCAATCTTACTTGAAGAAGTTTTGGCCAGAGAGAACACCTCTTTATAGTGTCCTTCACTATAGTTACCATGCGGAATAACTAGCAGTATTTCCAAGGAGCATTACCGCATTTCCAAAGGTATTTTCATTACTGAAAATTTCTTTAAGAAGTCTATCAACTGTTTTCAATTCTTTGCCAGATGTCATTGCAACCTCATCCCAAACAATAAGTTTGGCTGTTCTAATCCTTTTTGCCTCATCAGTTTTCATTTGAATAGAAGATGAGCTTGTGTCTAATAGCACAGGTAGTTTAAATTTGAGAGTGCTATGTTATTCCTCCCTCCAAAAGAGTTCCACCAATTCCGGTGGGAGCGACCGGGAGTGCAACGTATCCTTTCCCTCTTAAAACACTTAATACATTGTTATATAAATAGGTTTTACCACTTCCCCCTGGTCCATCTATAAAAAAAATCCGTTGCGGTTCGTCAGGATCATTAATGGCTTGTATCGCCATGTCATAAATATATTTTTGCTCACAATTGAGCTTTGATACATATTCTTCACCTTTTTTTCGTTCAGTCTCCATATCGTATTCTAAAACGATATCATTATTGGATTTTGTTTTTGGCAATCCCGTTTTTTCGTAGTCAACTGAACTTTGACGAACAATAAGTTCAATGTCAAGCAGTGCTCGGTTTTCAGGATCACTTTTTTTCTGACACACAAAGTCATCAGTCATAGAGTCTTTATGTTTATTCCAAACACTCAAAATGTCTCCTGGTTTTCCATATGCACATAAAAGTGCAAATGCAAGTCATATTTCCCTTGCTGATTGTATTTCTGCAGCTTCTGTGAGAGCATTATCCCACTCTGTATCATCAGCAAATAACTTTCTTGCTCGGCAAGCATCTTGAAATGTATCATATAGTACACCATCCAGAGTTCGTAGACATTTAAATGATTTTGCTCCTCTCACATGCAGCAAGAGTAGTCTCAAATAAAAGCTTTCAGAGTCATTCATCCCGGTATACATTCTACTAATGATTTGATTCCCTCGCTGCTTTCTGGGGACCCAAATTCCTTTGTTAAATACGAAGTGTTTAGGAATATCCATGCACAATAGATCTTGTGCTTTAACACTGCAATGGGCATCATTCTCTTCCGCATCATCATCTAAAATATCTCCGTTGTCATTTTCATTTACGTTTTCATTTTCCTTTATTTCCTCGGGTAACTCAACATTTTCGTTGCCGTCAAAAGCTGCTTTCCCCTGTTTGTGTTGCCACGTTTGGAATTTTTTGGTTTAATTTAAACCAAGCCAAAAGAGTAGTGTCTTTCACTTTCACTGCTGCTTTCTGTTCTTTCTTCTTCTTCTTCCGCTGGCGCTACATCCCATGAAGGGATTTGGCCGCCTCAACGATACTCCTCCAAATAATCCGATCCGCCACAAGAGAACGCCAGACACGGTGACCGAGTGTGTATAGGTCCCTCTCAACGTCGTCCATCCATCGGGTAGGTGGTCTCCCACGAGGTCCTACTTTCGCTGGTGCCGACTCCAAGGCCTGTTTAGTGGTCCGATTTTGTGAACGTAGTACGTACCCAAGCCATCTCAGCCTTGACGATTTTATGAATCCTATGATGTCGACTTTATCGAGATCATTTCTGATCTCGTGATTCATTCGCATTCTGTACGTGGCTCCTTCTTTAATGGGACCGAGAATTCTTCTTATCATCTTACGCTCAGTTACAGCGATTTTCTGGATGTTTTTGTCCAATTTTATTTAGCGCGATATATGAGGAGACTTGAAAATTTTGATATTGGCGCAAAATTCTCGGTAGCCTGCTGCGATCCTCGATGAAATGTCTACAGAAACGGAGTTTTGCTCAGTGATTAGTGATCCTAGGTATTTAAACTCATTTACCTCTTGAAATAAAGGAGTATCTCCTGAAATAAAGTCCCCACGAGTCTGCCTTCTCGCGGTCACCATGTATTTGGTCTTCGCTTCATTGATCTGAAGGTCTATTTGTTGGGCTGTTAATTCCAGTGGGAAGAGGACTTCTTTCAGAGATATGATGTTGCGACCCAGAATGCAAATATCGTCAGCGTATGCTAATAGCTGGGTTGATTATAATACAGGCAGCTACGCTGCGCTATATTAAGCTGACGAATGACATACTCTAATGATAGATTGAATAGAGTTTGAGCTATTGGGTCTCCTTGCAGCACTCCAGATGTTATCTCGAAGGCATCCGAAATTTTGCCTTCTATTAGCACCTTACATATTGAGCCATTCATTAAAAGCTGGCACATTGAAACCAATTTTGACGGTATGCCCAGGTAGGACAATACGTTCCATAACGTATTCCTCTTAATGCTGTCGTACGCTTGTTGAAAGTCTATGAATAGACTGTGTACAGGGATGTCCTTTTCATAGCATTTCTCCAGCAAAATCCTCAGCGTAAAAGTTTGATCGATGGTTGATCTATTTGGTCGAAAACCACATTGATAATCACCCAAGATCCTCTCGCTATAAGTTGATAACTTTGCTGCGACTACGTTGGCCAAAACCTTGTAGCCTGTGTTCAGCAAAGCTATACCGCGGTAGTTGTTACAGTTCAATCGATCTCCCTTTTTATGAAGTGGGCATATAAGAGCCGTCTTCCACTCTACTGGGATTTCTTCTCTAGACCAAATTGATGATATTAGCTCAAACATGCGGCAGAACAGATAATCGCCGCCATATTTGAGCATTTCGTTAATAATAGTCACTGTGAAAAACAAGAAATTTTTAAAATATGTAAAGAATTTTTAGATAAACCAAGCCAAAAGAGTAGTGTCTTTCACTTTCTCTGCTGCTTTCTGTTCTTGACCTTCCAAAAACACAACAGATTGTTCTTTTGGCAAATGTACTGCCAAACGTATAACAGAATGTGATTGCCAATGCACCAAATAACCATTTATACGCCACATGGCCTCGGGAGGGCTTAAATAACGCAAATCAAGGAAGTTTTTAACTTCATCATGTGTTATCTCCACATTAATACAATCATATCCTTTGTGTACATATTTGTATAGGTATTTTACGGCTCCTATACCGGCACAAAATTCACAATTAATATGGCAATTGAATTTCTGTGACAGATAAGCGTTGTAGGGAACAACCCAAGAGTTATTAATACCTCTGAATTGTAAATTTTCGGGTTGCGTCATATCACGTCTTTGATACTTAGGGTATCCATTGACATTTGCAACAGTTTCTTCTTGAAAGTTTTTTTGGAAACTCTTTTCTGCATTTTCCATGCAAGGAGAATTTGGATTTCTCACTCCTCATGGGCCATGAATCATATGCTTTACGACAACTTCGTAAAGCTCAGGATATTTTTCCTTGTCTGAGATCTCTGTCCAAATAATTTTATCAATATCCTCCGTTATCCGAGGCTTATATTCTTCATCTAATATAATTAGAATGTGTGCATGAGGTAAACCTCGTTTTTGAAATTCAATGACGTACACCATTGCACGTACTTTTCCAAAAACTCGGCCTTCTTTGATATCTTTCAAAAGTTCTTTCAATTTTAAATTGAAAACTTTAGCAATCAGGTCTGGTCTATTTTCCGGTTTGCAACCATTCAAGTTTTCGACAATTTCAGTCCACTTAGGATGTCATTGTTGCATGTCATTGTTATAAAAAGATCTGGTTTCCCAAATTTTCTGACAACGGCCATAGAATCTTGATAACGCTGTTGCATATTTCTTGGACTTCCTTGGACGGAAGAATAATTCGTGTTCCAATTTTTTCTTTTGAAACATTGTCATTATTCACTCGTTGATGCAAGTGATCCATTAGCCCACTGTACTTTTCAACTCTAAGTTTTCGTTGATTATTCTTTATAAATTCTATTCTACTTGACTCCGTTTTTACTTGAGCGTCAACAGAAAATTGTTGTGTCAGCTTTCCCGCTGATATAAATGGATTAAACTCCTTTCTAATTGCCATAATGCAAGCGTAATATCCCGTTTGAGACATCATATCTTTTACTGTAATGTGCCATCCGTCATTTCCATAAGGATAAAGAAGTGGATATAGCATTGCGTCACATTTCTGGTGCAAGATATTTATTTATATCGTATAGTGCCTTTAGTACAATCCTTATTGTAGACACGTATATCTCTGTCAAATGGTTGTTCACCATCTTTGTTTTGAAATATAACAGCAATTTCATTAGCTGCTGGAGCATTGTATCGTCTTTTATCCTTCTGAGGATCGTTTCGAAAAGAGAGAATTAAAGATGAAAGCTTATTTCCATTAGTGGTTAAACTCGCCGCTATTTTTTGCATCATCTTGTAAGATTTTGCAAGCTCATTGTTTGATGACATAAAGTCAGACAGTTTTTGCATTGTTTGTTTATCACAACCCTTGTTCCGCTTGTCACCTGTTCTTTCATTGCATGCTTCTTTAGAATCAAGCATGTAAAGCTGTGCATGTTTGCGCTTTTCTCCTTCTCTTGGGTGTACACTTTTAGAGGTCGCATGATATATTGACCAAACACTTTGAAGCAGTAGATTCCTCCGGTGCGAACTACATCTTCTCCGTTTTTATTTTGGTACGGGCCTCCCATGGAAGCAAATGCCAATGCACTATTAAAGGATCGTTGGCCAATCTTCTTCGAAGACACTTTGTGTCATTAATTTTTTTAGCTCATCTGGGAACTTGTGAGGTTCCAATTTTATCTTGCCTTTATGGCAGCAATATTGAAATAATTTATTTTTTTATTTATCCAAAACTAATATACTCAATAGACATTGGGCCCAATGTGTGCTGTGCAACGGTACATGCCTCAGATTTGGCAATCCAAGCAGTGTGACGTTCAGTGTGAATGGAACGATATTGAGCAATTTGAACGTTCGTTTTGTTTGTCTTGTTCAGACTTCAGTCTTGTTACAGCTTTTTTTCTGACATTCTATTTGCCACCTTTTCACGTTCGTTCTTTTTTTCTTGTTCGGACTGATTGGCTTTTTTCTGCAAATATATTTCTCTGTCTTTAGCACGGGCCACCTATCTCTCTTCTTCAGTCAGATCTGACCGTTTCTGTTGTTCAGACAGAGAGTATTAAGTGTAGTATTTAATGCGTCATCGAAAACAGATTCAAATATTTCACTGAATGATGCAATGTTTCCTGGTCCGATCATTCAACAAGAGCTAATTAAAATATTTCTTCGTTTTCGTAAGCATAAAGTTGCTTTGACATCTGACATTACAAAGATGTATCGTCAGATACAAATTGAAGACGACCAAAGAGATTTCTTGCGAATATTTTGGCGTGACTCGTGTGACGAAAAGATAGAATGCTATCGATTATCAACTGTAACATACGGTACCACGAGTGTTCCGAAATTTAGCAACTCGTACGTTGCTACAAATTAGCATGTGATGAAGAAGCAAATTATCTCGTTCAGTCACAAATTGTTAAATCGGGCTTTTATGTAGACGATTTACTAACAGGAGCTCCATCCATCGAAAAACCAAATCAAATTAAAAAAGGAAATGCAAGTCATTTATCTAAACGAGGATTTAAACTTCAGAAATGGGCCTCTAATCGTGAAGAAGTTGTTCCAACCAGCAATGAAGATGCAAGGCAATTACAATTTTAGGATTAAATTGGAATATTAGCGAAGACACGTTTTATTTTGAATTTAACCACTTCAAAGTTCAGTTGAAGTTAACTATACCGTTATAAAAGCAATGGATCTTTGCGTAAACCGAGTTGTTTTATGGTCCGATTCACAGGTTACCTTACAACGAATAAATTCCGATCCAACGAGATTTAAACAGTTTGTTGTAATCGTATTACTCAAATATTGGAATTGACAAAAAAGGATTAATGGATGTTTGTTCCATCAGAGTACAATCCCGCAGATATTATTTCAAGAGATGTTGTGCCTAATAAGTTAATATCGTCATCCATTTGGTGGAACGGCCCAAGTTATTTAAAGCTAGATTCAGTTTATTAGATGTCGAATCGAAGAAGGATAGTATCAATGTATATTTTATTATGAACAAGGAGAATTTGGTTGAGTTTTCCAGATTTTCAGACTACAACCGATTAGCTGAAGTCATTGCACTTTGTTTGCGCCTATCTAATTGGTTCCATGCAAAATCAGAAATTCGAAATTATGGCAAAGCGGCGCCACAAGAGCTAGAAAGAAGTGAAACTCGAATTATTCAAAATAGTCAATCGACTAGGTTTCCTGATGAATTGAGGTGCCTTAGAAGTAATGATCCAGTAAAAACTACGCGTTAAATCCATTAGTTGATAAGTGCGGTATCATTAGATTGGGCGGGCGACTTGAGAATGCTAATTTATCATATAATTTCCGGCATCCAATTGTGCTATCGAAATCGCACAACATGACAAAGTTAATTGTAAAATCAGAACATGAAAGATTGCTGAATGCGGGAGTGCAGGCGCTGCTTTTTAGTTTGAGGCAGAGATTTTGGATAGTTGGTGGTCGAAGTTTGTGTAAACCGGTTAATTTTTAAGTGTGTTACATGCTTCAAAGCCTACCTTCCTTACGAGTTAATAAGCCACCAAAGATTTTTTATGCAGTTGGAGTAGATTTTGCCGGTCCTTTTCTATTGAAAACTAAGTTAAGAAAGGAAATCGTTACCAAATTTTATATCGCTATATTCATATTATGCTTCAGCACTAAAGCAGGGCATATTGAACTAGTGGAGGACTTAACCATTGATTCATTTATGGCAGCAATAATTCGTTTGGTTTCACGTCGAGGATTCTGTACTCACATTTATTCAGACAATGCGACTAATTTTATAGGAGCAAAGTCGGAACTAAAAGAATTACAAGACGTGTTTTTCAATGAAACTTCAAGAAATAAAATAATCAATAATTATTGTTCAAATCATCGCATACATTTCGGAGGTCTCTGGGAGGCGTCAATTAAAAAAGCAAAATTTCATATAAGACGAATCAGTGGGAAGGCAACATTTACGCATGATGAGTATCACAATGTATTTTGTCAGATTGAGGCGTTGTTAAATTCAAGACCATTCTTGCCTATGTCTGATGATCCTAATGACTTGAATTACTTAAGTCCAGCGCATTTTATAGTTGGAGATGTGCTAACCGCTCTTCCTAATGCAACATTGGAACATTTAAATTTCGATAAATTGCAAAGGTTTCAACGAGTTCAGTTTATAATACAACAATTTTGGAAATGTTGGTCAGGCGATTATTTACTAAGTTTACAACAGAGATGCAAATGGTGAACAAAATCAAATAATGTGAAAGAGGGTCAATTAGTATTAATGCGAGAAGACAATATCCCTCCTCAAATGTGAGTATTGGGAAGGATCAACGAAGTCTTCTACGGAACTGATGGTCTAGCTCGTGTAGTCAAAGTCAAAACTCGAGAATCTGAGTTTAAGCGAGCCATCCAAAAATATCGGTGTTACCGCTTTATGATGACGATGATCAGATGATAGTTAATTAAATTTAATTTATTTAATTTAATGAAAATTACATTGTTATTAATTTTTGTCTACCAGAAGCGGTAATTCGAGGATTATGGTCCATTTATTTTCTTAGGACGGTGTATTAACAAAAATTTCGCAAAATTGTCTTTAGTTTCAGAAAACTCAGTTTGGATTACAAAATTCATTTAACGCTAGAAACACGCCCTATTATTGAAAACATTTTTTTTTGTGCTTAACTTAAAGCCCCTTGCGCCCTAAAGGCATTGGCACATCCAAAACGGAAAACCGGTATTTAAAACCGTCAAACCTAATTTTTGGCTAAGTTGCTTCACTTTGCAATTTAAAAATCATTAACAAATAGATAAGTTCTACCTTATTTGTAAAAGTTTTTATTAAAATTGATTTAATTTCATTCAAAAAGCCCCAATTTTATGTTTTGCCGTCCGTCAAGCAAAAATCTGTTCGTCAAAATATAAAATTGTAGTTTTTTGAATAAAATTAAATCAATTTTAATAAAAACTTTTACGAATAAGGTAGAACTTATAGATTCGAACTATTTTTTAATAATTTTCATATTGAAAAACTAACAATTTTGTAAGAAATTGGATTTGACGGTTTAAAATGATGGTATGCCGTTTGTACATGGGGCAATTCATCTATTCATGTTGTATTAAACAAAACAGTGTTACAAATAATATACTAGGTTACCGTTGCTTTACAAAGAAAGGCAATAAAACGTGTTAGGTACTGTTGACTAATTTGTTGTGTTTCCAGTCTATGTTTTAAATTATGTACAGAACTTGACTAAATGGCCAACAAAATAAGTGCCTATTTTAGTAATTTAAGTGCCTATTTTGAAAATATCGGTCAAAAATCATTGAACTTTAGTTAATACCGAGATCACATTCAATAAACATCTCTCGATTTATAATAAAATTACAGACAACTAATTAACCGTTTTTTAATGATTTATAATTTTTATTAGACTGGCATCTGTTGTGAGTTGTGACTAAATAATACTCGTATGTATACAGATACAAAATACGATTTGTTATTATTATAAAGTGGACTAAACTTTGTTATGTTTTGGGTATAAGATAAATAAAGATCTGTACGAGAGTGTAAAAAAATGGTCATTAATTTTATCTAATAGTTATTGGTTTCGGTGCAGAGATTTTTATTTGTTATTAGTTCAACTAGGTAATTTAGTTTGTTTAGTTTAAACAGTGTAGATTATTAGAAATCAGGATGTTTACAGCGTTCAGACAAAATCAATTTTTTGTTCATTTTTCGCAGCCTCTTTATTAATAATTATGTTGTACGGGGTGAAAAATAGATAAATCAATTATCAAATTAATTTTTAAATTAATTTCTGTTTTATTTGAAATTATATATCAGATTCAATAAATTAACATGATTTAATAGTTTTTGACTATATGTGCTTGAACTGCCAAAATATTTTCGATGTTTACCCCAAAAATTAATTTTGTATTTAGTTTAATTATACATATGTACATTATGTTGTATATGTATGTATGTAGACGAGACCAATGATTGAATCTACTGTGTTTAGACGTAATCCTATGAGTTTATGACATTATGTCTGCAGAAAATGTTTCAATTGGATGGTTTGTTTGAAATGGTAATTTTAGTTTTGAGTAGAAAAGTAAACTGAATACATTTACATACATATTTGAAATATTCATTTCCATTAGTTCAAGAATTCAAGAATACGAAATGCATTTTAAAGAATAATTTAAACTTAAAATGTTGAAACATTATTTTTACTTTCTTTACATACAGTAAAATACTCGTAGTAATCAGAACATTTTCCAACTAAGGCTTCTGTGGAAATTGCCAGTCGATCAAAATGCTTAATCTTTTTATGCATCTTGTTTAATTTTTGTTTGTTGTTTCAGTGTCGTCTGCTAGTTCTTTTTGCTTATTTTCTCTTATGTTTTCAACTAAAAAAGAGCGATTTAGCAAACATTTATTGATGGAAAAAAGTGAAATTCGTTTTACCATTTTGCCATCAAATGGATGATTATGATTTTACTCTACGTGTTGCCAACAGTTGGTAGAGCTGAAATGTTAATTTAACTTGTTAGGATATCCAAAATGGTCCAAGTTCAAGTTAGAGTATATTTCACAGTGCTAGAATTTATCCAGTGGTGCGATTTCTTACGGATTTAAAACTTAGAATTTAGACAAACTCATATCACGAGCTTAGACATCGATTTAAGAGACCTAAAATGTGGCAAAAATCTATTACTTGTTTCGCATTTGTAATAAATTATTTATTTGAAGTTAATATTACCGAAAAATGTAAGAGAATTTATTCCAGTTGCGAACTGATATACGCTTGTGATTATGAAAAAATCAATCTTTTCATCAGATTGTTTCATCATTTGTTTCGGAAAATACGAAACATAATAATAAATATCGCGAAGTACACGTCAAATTACATTTTTTTGGAAGTCATGTTTTCATTTTATGATTTTTATGATTTGAATGTGTAGCACTAATTAAAGAAAAATAAATTAGGGGACATAATTTTTGTTGTTTTTTAAGTAGAAAACTAACGGCGTTTAGTTTCCTATACATTTAATTTTTTTTATAACGTTTTTTTAAATATAATTTGCATGCTAATGTAATTTACGTAGTTTTTTTACAATTTTTACTTGTAATATGAAAAAAAATGCTCTTTTACTCGAATTTGACCAACTGTGAGAAAAATACGTGGAATCACAAAATCTTTGTATGGGACCAAAAGTCATGTTTTAATTTAACATTAGCATGCAAATTATATTTTAAAAAAACGTTATAAAAAAATAAATGTAGGTAGCTAATAGCTGATTTACATTCAACGACATTCGACGTCCGCAAAAAAGTTGTAACACAACATAGGAAAACCGACAAAGAGAAAAAATAATCATCTGATTCAAAAAGTCAATTGAAACCCGAGAAACAAACCCAAAAATTGACGTCTGCTTTTTTTGCAGATGTCAAGATTCATTTCTTTTCCGTAAAATCGTCGATGCGTGAATAAATAAGTGCATACATATAATAAGGTTACATAAATAAGAAAACCAATCATTTGTATTGGTTTATGACATTTTTTATTTAAATTTATTTTTTATGTGTAAAGAAAACGAATTTTTGATTTGATATCTGCATCTGCAAAAATCTTTGAAGAATGTAAATCAGTCTTAAAGGCGTTGAGTTTCCTACAATATTTTTTTTGTTTACAATGCCATCTGTTTGATAATATCAACAATTTCTACTTTTCAGTAAAACTAGCAAACGACATCTAGCGGCATTTTTGATAAATCTTTAAACAATTTAAAAGTTTAGACCTTTTACGATAGACAAATAGAGAATTCATTTTAACTCAAGCTCGGTTCACAAGATTTGTCAATATTGAACTGAAAGCTAGATGACAACTTAACGGAGTTAAAAATATGTTATCTAAACACATATGATGATAGCAAAAACAATGTAAATTTTTGAGAAATGTCGAAATACGCAAAACCTAAATCAGAATAGGCAAAAGTAAAAAAAAATAGTTGGTATGACTGCAATTTTGGATCCAATGAGATAACATATTTTTAACTCTGTTAAGTTATCATTTTGCTTCAAGCTCAACTCCGTTAAGTTGTCATCTTGCTTTCAGCTCAATTGACAAATCTAGTGAACCGAGCTTCAAAGTAGCGGACATCAGGTGTAATATATTAAAATTAAAAAAAAAAATGATCTGCAAATAAGAAATACTTAATTTGGCATTTTTCAAAAGAATCTTTTATTGCACATAGAAAGATTAATTTATTTATTCAACGACAAAATAATTTATACGTAACACACATAAATATAAATGTTGCATTAGTGTTCTTGTGGCGCTTTATAGGCGAAATAAAAATTATTTTT
This sequence comes from Tipula helvola, assembly GCA_963556165.1. Taxonomy (NCBI): domain Eukaryota; kingdom Metazoa; phylum Arthropoda; class Insecta; order Diptera; family Tipulidae; genus Tipula; species Tipula helvola. The sequence continues at coordinate 152,984,607 of OY744483.1, forward strand.
CTAAAAAATGCATTGACCAAATTTAAATGTGAAGAAGCAAAACAAAAAAAAATTAGATTTTCTATTTTCTCTCCCCTTCCAGTGGTAGCGATTTCGTCGGGTGACGTTTTTGTCCTATTAAAATCCGTTCATCCCTTGTTAACTAAGCAAAAAAACACGGCGAAAATAAATCAGCCAACATTTCGAAACATTTTTGAGAAATTTACAGCTCAGAGCTTAGGCGCAACTCAACAGAACCATTCATATTCATTTTCTAAATCTTTATTCCTCCTGTTTCCATCAGTACATCACCTCGCAGTATGGAAGAAACGGAGCGAAATATGGCAGCAAATTTCATGACACCTAAAACATGAAATTCTGAAATGCTGGAGGCGTAGCAGTTCTTCATCGAAAACTATAGTTGCAGAGATTACAAATTTACAGAGAGACCTAATTTAAGGTTTTACTAGTGTTTGCGAAGAGACGTTCAGATGACGTTTAGTTGACGTTGCTCTGATAATTTAATGCAGTGTCCGTTACGTTTTGTTGCATTAAAAGTCAGTGGTGTACTGTATGTTTTAGGCGGAAGTAAATTAAATCCGGAAGTGTAATTCTAAACCATAAAATATGAATGTTCAACATTTTTTAGATAGCACATTTCTATCTACCAGCTAGTGGCGGCTGCTAACTTAAATTTCCACGCATGCAATAAATGGAATTTGCAAAAGAAATATTTAAGATTTTTAACGAGTTTAACATTTATTATTGTCAATTTACTAAATTTTGTGAACAAAAATATTTCACAAAAAAATTAAGGTTTCAACAAAATGGAGTCCGAACTAAACTCCTAAGAACGAAAGAGAATAAAACGAATGTAACATTTGACTCAAATTCAAAATTTTGGAGTAGGCTGAAAGCCGAGGCGAAGCAGATAAGAAATTAACGGAACTAATTGCTTTTAAGCATTGTCAACTGCTACGGTTATTCAGTTACGAGTTTCTCAAATTTTGGCGCTAATTATTCAAGCTTTTTAGTTTTTAGAAATATTCCAAATTTTTTGTAAATCGGATCAGCGATCAGCATCTATAGAATTCTAAGATTATTCGGACATCTCCAGATTATTCGTGTTTCTATATTCTATACTTGAAGATTATTCAATTTTTTAGACTTCAGGTGCTCGTTGCGGTTACTCGCATGATGTTACAGATTATTCCAAATTATTAAAGATGTTCAGTAATTCTTTGAGTTACTGCAAATTTTAGAGATGGCTCTTCGATAATATTGAAAATTGTTCAAAGTTAAACTTAAGTAAATAAGGCAACAGGCCTGCATTATCGTCCCCTGGGCAATATTTTTTGTTGCTCATTTGATAATGTGCCTTCAAAGCAATGTTTTTTTTTTTAAATAATATCAAAGACTTTTAAAACTGTGCTGATCAAGTATCAAGTTGATAGATTTTATAATCCGCCCCACTCCACAAAAATGAACCAGGAAACCAAAACTGTTGTATCTTATAAGGTGTCCTTTTTTAGTTAAACAATTTCTCAATTTATTTAAATATATTTTGTCGTAAAAAATATTTCATGACATTAACTGAAAATTTAAACAAATAATTTTGCACAGTTAAAAATAACAAGATGGCGAAAGTACAGTATACATATAAATTTGATAAGACACATTAAATATTAAATATTAAATTTTGTTTTTTTACATTTTTTACGATCACAATGTGTAAAATTGCCCTGTGTAAGTTACACACTTTTTACCTGTAAAAAACTGTGTAAATTACACAGTCTAATTCACTCGCCCAACTGTGATTTTTCTCCACATATTAAAATTTGTACGACTTTCGTTATTTACAGATGTATTTTTGATCTCAAACAAAATTAAATTGTTATCCAATATGAATTTATTAACTGCGGCCATTTGCTTTTACATAAATACAATTAAAGAGTAGTCAGTTCTGTCCGAAACGCACTCATTATATTTTATTTTATTTTTTTGTTTAATTTCGGTGTTCTACCGGTCTTATTTGTTTCAAGAGAGCTATACTATTGCTTAGCCATTGTAAGATTTTTAGCATCGTACCACACTACACACCTAAATTATTTATTTAAAGGCTTCAAAACACAATTTAGTTAAAAATTAAATTTCTCTTTTCCCATCTGGCTGTTTAATTAGAGTAGTCGTTCCAATTTAAATCGTAAAAACATTGAACCTTATCTCTCCACAGCATTTTTTCTTTCCCTGAAGCGGACATTATTTTATTTTTTAGCCAGGTCTACATTGGCTTCAATAAACGAAACTAGCATTTTCATGTATTTTTGTTGTTGCTTGAAATATGGTTTTAAATTAAATATGTTTAGGTAATAGTTGTCAAAAAAGGTCAAACATCCAGCAGATGCTTACCATGCCACAATCTCCAGTTTCAACCCAACTATAGCGCTCACACAATATGTCACAAAGTGCCATTCGAAAGGTCTAGCTGTCTCAGTTGAGGCTTTATAGAGTAACAACAATTTCGAATTCGGCCTCTAGGCCATCGGATTAATAAAAAAAAATTAAAATCATTTGCCATAACTAGAGCGTTATAATAAACTGAGTAGAATAAAGTATGCATATTTTTGATGCTATGTATATTGTATTGATCAAAGTTGATAAAAATCTTTATTTCTGAATTCTGTTGTGATTTCTAAAAATATTCGCTGTTTTTTGGTGAATACTACTATTCTACATAAATACACTAATAAGTTAATGATGTGGTATATTTTGGCGCTAAATTACAGCGTGGTTGGTACCTACGATTATTATTCATTTACGTTATTGATGTGTTTTACGATTGAGGATCACTTTTTTGCGAGTGATGTGTAATTTTTCAATTAACCGTTTATAATTAAGTAATTAATTTTATCCCAGTTCATAAATAGCCGCATTTCTTGACGCATGGTGATCCAGATCAGATCAAAGTTTACATTGAAAACAACAACAAAAATTTAAATTTTTGTTGTTGTTTTCAATGTAAACTTTGATCTGATCCGGATCACTATGCGTCAAGAAATGCGGCTAATATGGCGATGGATGATCTTAAATTTGTTTTCGTATCCTATTTCCGATAGATTTAGTTAACAATAAAATTTCCGAGAGTTTCTAATTCTCAGATAATATTTTTCTGATTGCCCTCAATTACCATTTGTAAAATTAGTACTTGTCTTAAAACAAACTGTACAGAGAATGGTTTAGTGATTCATTTTATGTAGTAGAATTGATATTAGTTTCTTAATAATCCTTTTTTTTTTTTTGCAGAAACTCGTCTGAATATTTGGATATTCATATTCTACTTGCAGCCAATACGGTAAGTGAAACAATAAATCAATTACACTACACTCGATTTGTTTACTAAATCGATTATTATTAAAATTATTCTCTTAGATGTTTCAGGAACATTGTAAGGTTAATTTTATTTTATGATTGTAGGGGCGTTGAATGCCCCTCATTAAAGTCATAATAAATTCAATTTTTTTAACTATTTCTTAAAATTGGATTTAATTTTGAAAATTTATTCGCGTTGCGTTGATTTACGACATTCTGACACTCAAAAAATACCAACATTTTGAAAACAGAAGGCGGTATCAGTAGGGTATTATGGAGAAGTATTATCTTTATCCCTTTAGTAGGGTGGGGAGGGTATCATCTTTATCCCTATAGTCCGAGTTTTGAAACTCAAAACAGAAAACTGAATTTCTTTGTATTATATTTGCTAATTTGTTTGAGAATTGGAAGATATTTTGAAAAAACCACGCTAAAGGCCAGATACACTCAAATATGTTAGAGAATTTACCTGTCTTAGGTAATTTTTTCAAAGGTTTTATCTGGCATTTTACATATTCATTGAATATCAAAATATAACTGACTAAACAGAGACCTAAACTAGATAGAGACCTATATATACAACCTGTATATACAAAATTGACTGTAAGACAATTTATGCAGTCATTTAATCTTGCCAGATTACACCTAAGCCAGAAAAATATTTACGTCTTTATGTTGTATATACAGTAATTCCAGACTAAACTGATGATTTTCAATAAAATTTTGTTAAAGACCTTTCGAGGTACTTGATTAAACAGCACAAGCGCCAATTTTTCAAATTTCTGTTTTTTATTTCAATGGAAAGCGCATGCTCTATACGACTGTTTATACAAATCACTATTTTTCTTACGAAAACCTGGCATTTTCTACAAAATGTTTCTACAATTTGAAGTTAAAAATTGTGTTGTCTTGTGCTAATAATTTACTGTACATATTACTAACTAAAAAATACTAATTATCGACTACTTACGTGTCTGGAACCGGGTCGAGTCTTTATTACTAAACTACCTTTCCTTTCTTTCGGTTTTGTTGTATGTAAAAAGGTGTACGATGGACCCGGCTTATTCCGCGAAACTTGCCCTATGCTTAGTCGTACACACTAAATCAATCAATCATTCAATTTTGGTATTTAATAGCTTTTCTGTAAATCATATATTTTATATATATGAGAGATATTTTCAAAATAAATTTTCTGGTTCACAAAAATTGACCGATTTTCACTAACATTTGTTTCAGTTCGATTGGTTAAACCATCTTGGTTTGTCCACGGAGAAACAATTCTCTGTGGGTCTGTAGAGGACCCCAAAATGGATAAATCATCAAAAAAGTCAAAATCGATAATTTTTATGACTAAAGGAAGTAAAAAGTAAAATATTCAAACGGAACCTAAATTCAAGACTTGCAACAATCAAGACGCAATCAAACATAGTTGTTGGTCAAACAAAGTATGACCTTTAATCCTAATAATACTGCAATCTCCTTAAAATTTGGAGCAAAAAAAATAAAATAAAAAGTGGTCGTTTCGTAAATATATTAACCTTCCCAAAATATGCCCAGGGGTTACTAAATTGACAAAAATTAATTTGCTCACATTTTTGATTCATCATCTAACTCCAATGATATTTTTATGCATCACCAATTCAGAACACGAACATTGAATTTTTCATATACACAGCTGTTTGTATATAATACTAAAGAGTCTTTAGAATAGAAAGTGGGACGAAGCCGATTAAAAATTTTATCACATCACGCACCCAGAAAAATATAAACAACAATCATTTTTTTCAATTTTGTTTGGGTTTAAAATTTTTTGAAATCGTGAATATTTTTTTCTTTCTAAAACACGATAAATTTAACTAATGTTATGTGGTTGCGTAGCCCATTTGTTGTATGACAATAATTTTACTGCAGCATTTTGGTATTACTAAATTACGAAACACCTTTAAAACAAGTCCAGCTGGACTTTAAAAATAAATTTTATCTTTTATTTAATTATTTGTTCATAATATTATAATTATGATATTTTATTTATTATTATAATTATTTAACTTGTTTTTGTAATATATGTCATAAACATAACTCGAAATTTATAAACAACACAATAATCATCTCTTTCATTAGCTGTATTGTTGTTGCTTGATTGTTATCATGGAAACAAGTCGCGAATAATTTTTTCAAAATGAAATAAAACAACAAGTACCAAGAATCGTTTGGCGTCTGGTGTCAGGTGGTATAACTAAAATTAGGAACGAATTAAATAATTCAAACTTTTGGTTCGTGTCACGAGCAATGGGGCATGCTTATATTAGCAAAATTCACCGCTGTTTTTAAATGCAGCACCCTCGGTACAGGTTAGAATGTCAAATGGCATTAGTGTTTTGTATGGTGAATTTAATAACACAAAAGAATTTTTATATTTTAAAATGTTTATAAGTCGTTTATCGATGCGTTCGAACTTCGTAGCCATCAAAATACGACAATTGCCTCCATTCAAATTTGAATTCGAATATTTTTCTATAGTTACTAGGGGACCCCTGTGCAATTGCACAATTTTATTATTTATGTGAAACATAATAAAGGCTAACATTAATCTGATAAAAAAAAAAGACTAAGTTAACGGGAATCGAACTCGAGACCTTTAACTTCATTCGCCTTTAAAGCGCCGCAAGAGGCGCGACGATTTTTACAAGCCAAAGGTGATAACCGGTTATTTATGTACCGCATTTATACTTAAATTGAAATATTATTGATAAATTAATTACCTTTCTAAATGAATTTAATTTTTAATTGCAAAAAACGAATATTTTGAAACAAATTCACAAAGAAACATGCCTAATTATACATTTATTTACCGGTTGATCACCTTTGGCTAAGTTGTAAAACCGTTCACCAGATGTCAAATACTCTGCGTGAAAAGGCGAATAGCGCATCGCTCTAACGCATGAGCTATCGAACTATGCTTAATAATTGATATATAAAATGGAAATTTATAACTTAAAAAAATGTTGAACATTCTTGTATATTATATATGAGCCGTTTATTTTGAAAGTGGCTTAAGTCCATATTTTGTTGAAACGAGATAATGAAAGAATAGAAAAACAATAAATGAAAAAACATATGGGATTTTGAATTTTCTTATTTTTTGCACAGGTGTTAGAGATTAATTTTTTTTGTTTTGACAATAAATTATTTACCGTTAGAAAGCATATACTGTTATTTATCTATTGTTATCATTAACTTGATTTTTTTGAAAAATGGACTTAGGCCACTTTCAATATAAACGGCTCATATATAGATTTTGAATTTGCAAAGCACGCTAGATTACTAAAACACATTCATATTGATCCTAATAATGTATTCGTTTTTATATTTATTTGTATTTACAACTATGTAATTATAAAAAAAGAAAATAAAACCACACATCTAAATTATCCTGAAGTTATCTTTCTTGTTCGTAAATAGGTGAGTAAGTTTAATGGTCGAAAGTTAGACTTAAGTTATTCAGGATCTATTTCCGAAAACGCCTATTGTATTGATTTATTTTTTTCTATTTGCCCCTTTCTGATTTATTTTATTTTGATTATTGGGCGGATACCATTGGTTTTAGTTGTAGACATATGATGACGTCATTAAATTGAATTTTCTCTTTTTGTAGAATGTTTTTGAATTTGATTTCTCTTATTTTTTTTTATTATTGCGGGAAAATAGGAAAATTTGAGAATCTGTGTTTTAAATGAGTAAGACATTAAGTTGTTTGTTAGCGATTTCAGAAAAAATTATTTAACTGGGTTTAACTTTTAATTCATGTTTTATCGTCAATCGAAATCGCGTTTTTTCATACAAACTCTATGAAAATAAATGAACTTTTAGTGTTTCTATGTATATCCCTTATTTTAAGTTCGTTTTTCACATGGAGGCTCTATTTACATCAAGATGGTGCTGCGATAATCGAAGGGACTCTTCAGTCAAATATTTAACAAATGATTTAAACCTATCTATTATGCATAGATTGTGAAACATCTTCAAGTCCAGCTTCTATTACTACATATCGACATATTTTTAATAGTTTAAATTAAAAGTTTAAATCTCCTAAAGTCGATACCAGTACCCGATTTGATACAATTAAAATGAAGTTAGCTGTTGTATCTGAAGAAGAACCAACACAGTTATTAGAAGAACAAAAAAAGACATCACGATGAAGGTAAAATGGCATATGACAGCAAAGCCATGGACAAAGCTAACGCAGAAATTAATTCAATAAAACGAGTCCTAACATTTGATCTTCAGCAATGTCTTCAGCAATTGAACAAAAATTCATTCGTATAGCGATAATGTTTTATTTATTCCTATAATCCAATTCGAATTTTCAGATTATCGATCATAAATTTCTAATTTCTAGCCATACTCGTATATAATGTGATTCGGATCACGCAATGATTAAAAAAAAATAAAAAATTATAAAACCAATATTACCCTCGAGATTGGCTGCAGTTTATACGTGGAGTTGGAGTCAAAAAAACGTTATCTGTTCATGAAATGACACAAAATCAGGTCTTCAATTTTTCTGACATGTTTGCCGTCTTACTTTGGTAAAAGTTATTCCTATCCGGATAGGAATGAAAGTTTGTCCAAAGTAAGAGCAATTCTTCTTCAGAATAATTTTTTTTTTACTTTCAACAGTTGGTACCATGCTCTAAAATATAATATATTATTTAGAATTTTAACAAATATAAAATAGTGATAACAAATTATTGAATAAAGTATAATAAATACAAAATTTAAAATTCTGATTTATCGAAAAATTGAAAATTGTTATTTAATACCAACTCATAAAACTAATTATATGTAATATATTTGCTCTAGTGGTAAACACTGCAACTAGGTGAAGAAGAGAATTCTATTCTTTCTTCTCAGCGGAATGAAACTCTTCATTCCGGAATGAAAATACACGGCATTGTTGTTGTAAAATTGCCAAAGTAAGACTACAATTAAAAAAAAAAATTTACATGGCGTAAAACAAACACTGATGGAGATAAATTTTACTGGAATCAGTAAAATGGTTGAAATATACCAAAGATGTTGGTGTGATTCTGTATAAAACAACGTCGGATACCAGAAAACCATTTTAATCAATTAAAATAACTCGACGTGGAGTACATGCTGTCACAGCTGATTTGGAACCGTGTTACAATGAGCCAATCAAACTCAGTGCAGCGTAGAAAAAAGATTTGATAGATATGCTTTAACTAATCAACACTACTTTTTATTCCTTCTATCAAAATTTGCCGGCCGAAGATCTACCAAATATTCACCCAAATCTAACAGAAGAAGATAAAACTGAATAGATTATAGTTCTATTTAATTAAAATGGAATATTTTTTTAATTTTGTTTTTTAACTGAATAGATTTTAGTTCTGGTTTATTGAAATTATATTTTTTTTAAATTTGAAGAAAAATGAATTTTTTCTCAGAGTCTAATAAAACATGTTAAACAGATAAATAATTTTGTTTAATTTTATAGAACATCTTAAAAAGATATTCCGCCATGTCTTAGTTATTAATTAATTAGAAGCGTAAACAAATTAAAATTTTTATTGAATACATTTATTGTCTTTAAGTTGTATCCTTACTGTAAAAATTTCAGACAAATAAGTTAACATTTCAATTTCACGGAGCCAAAAAGTTTCTAAATTTAATTTACTCCAAATTACAAATTACAAATTAAGATACTTTAACTTTTCACCACAGAAATAATTAATAAATTGTTGCCTATAAAAAGCTATGTTTTTTAATGTAAAATTCCATCATTTGGTATGAAGTTAAAATCGTTTAAAATTTTTGTTTGCGAACTTGGGTGCAATTCATTATTTTCATGGCGATATATGTTATGCATTTACTCGATGAATATTACTTGAAGTAATAGAAAAAATATTAAAAACACACTACGTCCGCAGCCTAAAAAAATTAATTTGAAAAAGAATTCAAATAAACCTATACACTGCCATGTTTGCACTGTTAAAATTAAAATTTGCTACCTATTATATTGTTGATAGCTAGTATGTTTAATGAAATATTATAATAAACTATTATACTATCTACTTCGGGTTTCCATCGTCATAGTCGAATGCAAATTGTTTGTCACGATTGCCGCTACAAAAGAGTACGAATATTAAGCACATAAGTGTAAATTCAATAAATGTGTCTTCAGAAATGCCCATCGACATCGAACAGGTCAAGAAACCTATGTTACGAGATACCGGGTTAGAATATATCAGACGTAAAACCATATAAAGATAAAAAATCCGAGTTATGTTGTGATGATGGGTGTATGGTAACCGTTTAGTAATTCCAGTGAATCTTCGCCAAGAAATTTTAAATTTATGTCATCAAAATTACTGTGGAATTGTTAAAATGAAAATGCAGATTTGGTCTTATTTTTGGTGGCACCCAATAGACAAAGAAATCGAAAAATTTGTGAAGGAATGGGAAATTTGTCAAAAAAGTTTAAATGTACCAAAGGAGCACATAAATTCCTGTTGGTCAGCCACCTTTGTTCCGTTTGAACGAATTTATTTGGATTTTTTTCACTTCAGAGGTAATATATATTTCTGTGGCAATAAGACATAGTAGCTTATGGCGACTTAAGATAAAATTAAATTTTCAATATTCAACATTTTCTTTATCTCCTGTAACTCCACCAAATTTGACTTAAGTCATCACGTATCGTGACTATAGCCTTTGGTCACAAAGGTAGCGCACTTAAGTCAAATTTGGTGAAGTTACAGGATAGATATAAAATGGTGAATATTGATACCTGAATTTTTATTTAAGTCGACATAAGCGACTATGTCTTATTGCCACAGATTTAACATTAGTAGATGCTTACAACAAGTTTCTAGGAGAGAGAGTACAGATAGTATGTATCATATACAGGCCGGCAGTATTGTTAGGTTCATTAAGAGCCGGAATATTGACTGGACGGATCATTGAGCATGGTCCATGCACAAAAGATCTTTTAGGTCGCAGTGCGAGGTGACTTAACGCCCACATGGCCCTACAATTAATAATAATAGTAATAATACAGCAAGTTTTTAGATATACAACTAATGCGTAATACTACATGTCAAAACCTATGTCAGAAGTTATTAATTTTTTTTTTCAATATTCGGGTTACCGTCTGAAATTGTTACGGATAATTGACCCCCTTTCGGATCATACGATTTTAAGAAATTTTGCGAGAAACCAAAAATCATACTTACTCATAATCTACCATATCGCCCGTAATCAAGTGGGTTAACGGAACGTAACGTACAAAACATAAAGAAGGCTTTCAAAAAATGTTCTCTCGAACAAAAGAATTTATCAATAGCAGATCAAGTAAACCGGTTTCTAATGAAGTAATTCACCATGTGGCAATTCACCGAAAAGTCCGTCTGAGCTTGTATTTTCTTTTAAACCAAAAACTGTATTAGATCTTATAAATAATAAACAACAAGAAACATTTAACTTAAACAATAATTTAAAAATACCAACAATATTAGAGATAATAATACCTATAATTTTAAAAAGCATTTTAAACAAACATATCATTAAGTGGAAACGTGCCAAAGTCGTAAAACAGATTAGTCGTTTTGTTAATTTAATTGATTTAGAAAATAATCTGAGAATGGTTCATGAGAACCAAATTCGTAAATCATCATTACATAATAGATATCATCCTAGCATTAGAGTGATACCAGATAATGAACAGCGTTCTGGTATTGATTTTACAATTAATACAGCAAACCAAAAATTTGAGATGACTCCTATAAGAAAATCGAATATGATCAAGGAATTGTAGCAAATTAAAATTGTTAAGTATAAGTTTTATAGTAAATCGGGGAAAGTGTTATGTATGTATTTAGAAATAATTACTATTATGGAAGGCACTGTAAATGGTAATGATTAAAGGTAGTCTTACGTGTGCGACTCTACTCTTTAATCATCATTGTCACTAATATGATTTGGTAAGGCATTACATTTTTGATGGTCAAACAATCAAGACCAATAATTATTGTTAAATAAAGAAAACTTAATAAGATTCTTTCGGTTTTTTATAATGGCATTCACAACATTTTTCGACTTGTTAATCAGAAAAAATTAAGAGGCCAATCATTTATAATATATCTTCCAAAAAAGTAGAAATATCAAAATCCTGACCGTACTTTAACCCAAGAGTCATACAAAGTGTATCGACCGCAGAAAATGAAACCCCTTCTTGAGTTTATGGTAGTTTGGTTTCGTACCGAAAAGTTCGCAAGAACAAAAAATTCGGTCTATTCTTCAGGCAGCTATGACTACGACTACGACCAAACTACAATTCTAACTTCATACATTAAGTATGAGTCAAGAACGTACTGACTTACCGAATTATATTTACTAAATAAAAAAATATATTATACATATATTTAGTCTATAAAAATCCGAAAGAATCTTATTGATTTTAATACAGACAAACATCTCTTTCTATAAAGGACACTGTAATCAATAACTGGAGGTGTTTGTTTTATTGGGAAAAATTAAAATGGTTTATTTATACCAACATTTATAAAATTTTCATAACAACAGCATTTTCGTCAAATTGAAATAAAAGCTTACTACAAATCGTGTGGCTACTAAGTCAATACACATAACATATACCACAAATTTGGTAAAATCAAACCAAAAAATACCACCTGAGCAAATTGCAAGTTAAAAAATTGTAGGAAAAGCAAAACAAATTCACAAGATATTAAGAACGTGGCATAATTTAGTGATTAAATAACTTTTTTTCGTATTTTTCTGTAAACAAATATAGACATCTGACGTACGCTAGTAAAAGTAAAGAAAAATTTAGCAAATATTGATGTTGTTACTAATGTTGCTTGCTTATATGTTGTTGTTAATGTAGAAACATTTTATATAAACGTTTTACAATAAATTTTTCCTTTTTTCATTGAAAAACTTGAAGTTAAACAACATCATGTTTACTATCGATTCCTATGGCGGACAATGAAAAGTTATACCATTAAAAAACTTCTAAAATCTATGTGGTATGAGCAGTAGTTTTTAATATTAGCTATTTCTATTAAAAAAATTGTGATGTGAGTACATATAATATCGTTAATTGTTCAATCTCTAATTGATGTATCTTAAAGCAAATAATAATTTTTTTTTGCAATCAACTCATTTAAGACGACTGCAGAAAATTGCTGGCATTTTAATTAGTACTACATATTAAATTGACATGATATTAAACTGCCAAAAAAAAAGAATCTCGCTCTATATTTTAGTGCCATTTTATAATCTCATCAAATAAAAAGCCAACGAAATTGCAAATTTCTTGATTTTATAATGATTTGAGTTCATAAAGAATATATTCCAGTTAAGAGTTAAATATACGACTGGCAAAGTTTTATCACATAACAAAAAAGAAATTTTATTTTGTTACATATTTTTTTGAATAATATTTGCAGAACCATTTTGATGTAAATAGAGCGGGGCATGTACAAAATGAACTTAAAACAAGGATCATAAAAACTCTAAAAAATAATTTATTTATTTTTCATAAGCTTTGTATAAAAGTACGCGATTTCGTTTGACGAGAAAACATGAATTAAAATTTTTTTTTTCTGAAATCACTAATAAACAACTCAATGTCTAGCTCATTTAAAGCACAGATTCTTAAGTTGTCCCATTTTCCATAAATATGCAGAAAAAAATAAGCGAAATTAAATTAAAAAATTAACTACACAGTAACATATATTAAAAATGGGAAATGCATAAAAATTTAATTTAATAACGTCATCATTTATCCACATCTAAAACGATCTTTAAACATAAAATAAAAACTACATACATCTGTACATCTGTGCTTTAAAATACCAGTGTTAGTTTTATTTAAATCAAGTCGCTACAGTTCATTCAAATTAAAGGGTACGACGTCTGGTGAGTTCTATATTCTATCTCGTCCTGTATGCCATTTACAAAATTTTACTGGAATCAAATTTTAGAGTTTAAACAAAAAAATATTTACCCTTTCAAAAATATTTTTAATATTTGTTAATTTTTATATAAATACTTGACATTTCTTTATAAAAGTCAAGAAGAAAAATAAAACTATGTAGGGCCGACGTTGAGAAAAATTGTTTGAATTTGTTTCCAAATTTTTATTTTAATATCAAAAATGGATAGGATCAGTTTCTACGTAAATATTAAACATTTTTTTTTTGTTTGTTTATTATAATTGAGAAAAATATAGGATATGAGACACAAAAAAAATGTAAAAGAAGAAAATAAAGTATGTCTTATAAAGAATGTTTACTCTAAAAATTCATTTTCGATAGTCTCTATAGGGCAAGAGAAAACTCACATGACGAAGTATTGATTTTACCAAGTTCCAAATCAAATCGTTGGCATGGTTAGGATAGTTTGGTCATTTTATTTAAATAAAATCGTATTGTCCCACTAACAGCCGTCTAACCCTTATCGAGATATAAATCACAAGCAACGCGCAGCGAGCATAAACGAGAAAATCTTTTAAATTTTCCATTCCTCTCCTCTTTAATGCTAGTGATTTTGACAAATCATACTTTTTATAAAGAAGCCCGTCGAGCCGCGTATTGGGGTGGTTGAGAAGTGCGTTACCAGTTGTAGGGTACACATTTAGTCATAAAATAATTAAAGGATTGTCAAGTCAACAATTTAAAACGATGCCATTAGTACCTATTTACATACAAAATTTATTCCAAAAAAAATCCACGTTTTGAGACGTGACAAATTTTAGTTGTCTGGATATCGGGCACCACAGCGGCTTGTTGTAATATTTTTATTTGCCTGAAGATATTGATAATGTTCCGTATGTATTACATACATTTTTCTATAATTAGTAAATGGGCACAAAAAAAAAAAACGTAAAAATGTGCTAAATGTGCTCCACTCCGCTCTGGATGTTTTTTTATTTTATCTTGCTCAGGTTCATCTCCGGGAAAAATCATGTCAATGAAGTCATGTGTTTAAGCAGAGGTTACTGTATAAATAAGATAGCATAAAATAGTAGTACTCAAATCTCGCTGGAATTCTAACAGTGCACGCGCAGCAAAAATATGGTAGACTGTGATGTATGTAATGTGGTTTTCCAGTTAACACAAAAAAACACTCCGAGTCGAAAACGAAAAATGACTGTTTTTGACATTTCGATTTTCCCATACGAACATTTTTTTCTTAAAATAATTTATTATTTTATCCAATTTTGATGTATAATAGTCCGATAACTAGACTGATTTCAAATAAAGAAAATGTAAAATAACCCATTGTTATTGTATAACCCAAGCTGCTGGGGCAACGTGAGTTATATTTTGTATAACAAAATATTGAGTGGTCATTGGAAAATTATTCATAGGTTTCGTAATTAACGTCAAAGAAACACGTCACATAAATTTAAAGAACGGTCACTTTGATAAAATGTATTTCAAAATTCAATGCTACAGTGTTAAAACACAAAATGGAACTATTTCTTATTAATTTACGATTATTTACATTTATTTCAACAAAATTGAATAAAACGTTGTATGCCACTCATGAGCAAAGAGATATTATCCACTCGGGATAATGGGCCAGATACTCGATACTTTAGCAATTCGCAACTCTGCAAATATGGCGGATTTGCTAATCGAAAATTTGTTTGCGTAAACTACTCGATTATTTTAGCAAAGTAAAATATATTTTTGTATTCAGTACAAACTTTAAGTGCATTAAAGTAGCCCACTTTCTGAAATTCAGAAACAAATTGGATTGCTAAATTATCGTGTATAACATGTCTAGCAAATTCGCAAAAAATAACTGCTTATCTGCTTATCTGAGTATCGAGTATCTAGCCCAATATCCCCCTCGGCTATCGCCTCGTGGGACAAACTTATCCCTCATGGATAATATCTCGTTTTGCTCACTAGTACCATAAATAAGTATTATAGGATGGCAATAATTAACGATGATTTTTTAATTCCCCAATTTAGGACACAAGAAAAAAGCATATCTTCACTACACACGTTCTTTTTTTCATCTGATTAAATTTCACCCGGAGTGGTAAAAAGAACAACATTATTATGTATTATATTTTAATACAAATCTTTATTTTAGCATTCAAAATAGACTACTTTTGAGCCAATACAAGCATGCCAACAGTTAATTCATTTTACCATACACATATTATAGGCCTCGGCCGGGATGGCCTTTAGTTCCTTCAGCGAATTTCTTTTTATGGCTTCAGTCGACTCATGGCGCGTTCCCCGGAGCGGAAATTTGAGTTTCGGAAACAGGAAAATGTCACAAGAAGCCAAATCTGGCGAGTACGGTGGCTGAGCGATGATTTTTGTTTCGTGTTTGGTAAAAAAAACCAGTCACAATCAGGTTGGAATGTATAACGGTGCATTATCGTGGTGAAAAATCTAAAACCAAAATATGTTGAGTCGATCCATAAGAGATGTTGAGAGCCTCTGATATCTCTCTAATGCCAACACTACGATTTTCAGCACAATGTTCTTGTACACAAGAGCAAACTTGTTGTTAATTTTTTTTCGTAGCAAACATCGCTAGACAAACTTCTTGCGTCGTAAACAAATGGCTGTCAAAGTCACACTAACGGACGTATTTTACTCAAGGGTCGCACGAAAGTAGGTTGTACCAATCTAGAAAAAAAATGTTACCGATTCGGTTTACGCGTGCGGTTTAAATGGACCAGTCCGGTTCAAATTTGATCAGATGGTATTATCTTTATTTATTTCTTCGTTACACAGTAAAAAAAACTAGCATTCGGTTCAAAATACATAAAAATGAAGTTCGTTTAGTACACCTTAACAGTGTTTTCTCTTTCTTTTTTAATTCAATTATTTACCACCAGGGGACATAACCAACACATAGCAAAACACAAATCAGCTAAATTGTCATATACGCTTCCTTTGTTATTAACACCATATAGTAGCAGGCTAGGCGTATCACCAGTAGATCCATTGACGGTGTTATTAAAAGCAAATTCCACATGCTCCAAAACGTCGTTCCATTGAACATTTCTTCTTTGATCTACTTATTTTGTTAACATAGGTTTTAGAGATCTGTGAACACGCTCCATCTGCCCATTAGCACGGAGAGTTGCTGTTGCATTCCGTATATGCTGTATGCATTTATCGGTCATACATATTTTAAAACTATCCAAAGTAAATGCAGTTCCTCGGTCACTAATCAAGCATTTAGGTCTATCAAAAATTTTAAAGTAATCTTGTAAAGCTTTAATAGCATCTTTTGTACTGGTGCTTCTAGTAGGATATAGACGAACGAACTTAGTAAATATAAATTATTGTTAGGATACATTTATGCTTGAAACGAGTTACTTCTAGTGGTCCATAAAAATCTATGTGAATATCCTCAAAAATCCCTGTTTTCTACCACTAGGTGCGCTAAAAGTTAAACACTTTAAACAATTTTTAATATAATTTTTTACTTTATCACGAATATTAGGAAACCAATAGTTTCGAGAAATACATAATGTTCAACAACTTGATTGACAAATATATGCCCTAAGCAATCATGAGAATTTCGAAGAATCCTTGATTTCGATAATTTTCGATAAATTAGCTCATCTCGGAGTTCATATAAGGGACTTTCAATTTGTTCTAGTTCTTTACGCAACTGTTCCAATTTTTGGATCTTTATATTGCAGAATAGCGAGAGTTTGCTCAAAGGTGTTCCAGCCTATAACTAAAATCGCGTAGTAGGAGCATCTACATGCTGCATTTGTGCACCAACGCGATGTTCTACCGAGTAATCAAATTCTTGCATCTCTAGAGCCCAACGAGCTATTTTTGGATTTATTATTTTTTTATTTAGCGTAAGTGTCAACGCATTACAGTATGTAATAATTTTGAACTGTCGACCATACAGATAAATACGAAATCTTCTCAGTGCATAGGTTATTGCTAGACATTCGAGCTCGTATGAGTGACATTTTGATTCAGAAGACGTCGTTATCTTTGAAAAATAACAAATAGGATGTAACTTTTGATCTTCTTTCTTTTGCATTAATGTTGCTCCGAATCCATTTGAGCTGGCATCACAGCGCAATTGCGTTTCATCATTTGGCGAAAATATTGCTAACACGGGTTCGTCTACTAATTTCTCTTTTAAAAAATTAAAATTGAATGATCCGATTCGAATACAAAATTATACTCTTTCTTAACTAAATCCTGAAATGGCTTAGCATGATGACAGAAATCTTTAACAAAGTTCCTGATATAGGAGCACATTCCTAGAAATCGTTGAACCTCTTTTATATTCCTTAATATGAAATAATTAAGAGAATTAAACATATTAGATAATTTGAAATTGCCTGTAAATTTCTTTGATTTGGTCTAATACCCTTTTCGTCCACACTATATCCCAAGAATTCAATTTTCCGTTGCATCAGCTGACACTTATCTAGACGTAATTCTAAAAAATTGGACGAAAACAGTTTCAAAACCCTTGTTAAAATAACTAAATGTTCATCTACTGTCTTTGTTGCAACCAGCAAATCGTCAATATAAACAACTATTTGATTTGTTTCAATCAGGTCACGGAAGATTACGCTAATGTATTTAACCCTCAACCACTGTTATGTTGTTTATTACATGTAATTTTAGAAAATCCGACAAACAAATCTCGTTTAATTCAATTATTTCAAATAAAAATCAGAAAATCTACAGTAGAAGAGTTTAAAATCTTCGAGTGGTAATATTTAGAATAAAAGAAATATTTAATATTTGCATTCGAATGCCGCATCGGTGCATAAAAGTGGTTAAGGGTTAAAACAGCTGGGCCATTTTTCAATCCAAAGGGCATCTTTATAATATTATATTCGAATTGCCCAATCGGTGTCACAAAACTGATACATTTCACACTTCCGTCCGCGATCGTTACGTGGTGAAATTCTGACTTAAGGTCTAAAGTAGACAAATTAATTTTGTTATAAGATAGCCCAACATATTTTCAATTACAGGGATAGAATAATTATCCCGTATCATTACTTTATTAAGCCTACGATAATCTATACATAACCGTTTTTCACTACTATTTCGTTTATTCACCAAAACAATTGGTGAACAGTAAGGCGAACTACTTCTTCGAATAATACCACGATGTGAAAGATCTTTAATCATTTCAGAAAGTACATCACGCTCAGAAAACGATAACCTAAGAGGACCTGTAAAGAAATATTCATGACTTGACAAAATTATCTCCATTTCGAATTCCGCCTCTGCTTTTGCTGGTTTATCACAATTAAAATAGTATTGATTAAAACAATCAAAAACATTCAATTTAGTATTATGTTCAATGCTGTTATCAAAATTTAAACTTTCCATATCATTTAGCTCTTCGTCATCTACTGAAATATTTAAGATTTAATTTTCAAACTTATCTTCGACCAACGTACCTAACGAATTGCAATTTAAATTCACTTCTGTCTCACCTATGATAATTCTTGATTTACACATTTCCAAAAAATCACGGCCCACTATCATATTGTAAGACATAGTATCATCCGACACAACCATTAATTTCATATTATGTAAACTATCGTTATATAAAATCATTAAATCTATCTTATCAAAAATATTAAGATGACTTTGATTGATCCCTGAACATTCACAATCAGCATCGAGATTCAATCCATAACAAACATTCTCAGGAATATGTACAACTAAATTTAATAATTCTTATTGGACTTCCAGTATCAACCAGAGCAGAAATGCTAATACATAAACTATTCTGAATAAACAATTTTAATTCTATAAAAATACCGGATGATGATGATGCTGTCTTGATGATAGACATTGAATTATCACTTGTCTTGGTTGATTCATTAATAATATCCACTGATTTTGTCATAACCTCATTTGTATCTGATGAGATATTACTTTCACGTGTTGTCTTCTTGTTATTGGGATTACCATCACTTTCCGTAAATCCAGTTGGAAAGCCAAGCGATTTACTATAAACAATTATTTAAAGTGTTACGATGAATACGGAAAAAAATAAACTGGTCCTCAGCTAAGAAAACAGACTTTTAATTCAAGAAAATGTACTTTATCTTGATTTAAAAGCTAATTTTCTTATTTCTTTCGAGTTTTTCTTCATTTCAAGAAACACAATTCTTACATGAAGAAAAACTCGATAGAAATAAGAAAATTAGCTTTTAAATAAAGAAAAAGTAAATTTTCTTGAATTAAAAGTCCGTTTTCTTAGCTGAGGACTAAATAGCTTATTTTTTTCCGTGAAGCAGGTGTTTTTAAATAAAGTAAAATACATTTCTAAATATTTTGGATAACATTATGTACACATAACATTGTGAAAACCTCATAATTTTGATGAAATGATGGAACAAAACAAAAATAGAAAAACATATGACTGTCATCACTGCGGTCTTCCACAATGTAACACTTACCATAATGAAAAACGCATTTCAATACACCGACTTCCTAAACTCGTTTTAAATTCAAAACATGAGTCTGTTAAATTAGCAATTGCTTTCAAAATGGGTAATTCCCGAAATTTTTATACACATTAAGTAGTCATCATTTTAAAGCTTCAGATTTGACTACCCCTCCTAAAAGGCTACCTGGAATGAGAAAACAAATTAACAAATCAGACTATCTGAGAACATATTTCCTTGCTTATATTTGCCTGTCTTAAGTGCTGGGAAACGAAAGAAGGCAATATCAATCCTAAAGAGCAACAAATAGCGGGAACCCATGGAAAGCAAAACCATAAAACCATCAAAAGTAATGTTTATTTTTTTACATTTGACGTATAAACTGACCCTTTACGCTTACAAAGTACGAATGAGCAAAATGTTGAACCTATAAATAATGAGGAAAATGTCCGCCAAAGTAATGTTGTGGAAGAACCACTTTTTAACTGCGTTTATCACGACGGCAAAAATGCCCAAATTAGAACTAAGCCAGTTCAATTTATTTATCTCTGGGTATTATTGAACGAAGACGACACAAAATTAATTTCATTTAAAAGTGATTGAAGCGGTAAAATGTATGCGGCCCGTTGACAAAATGCTTAATATCTCAAAATAGAATCGTTTTAACAATGTTCAGAATTTAATAAACATGAATAATATTCAAATAGCAATATTATTCCCAATTAATGAAGAGACGGCAAAAATATATCGACGCTAATTCGATCAATGTCAAAGGGCTCAAGTGGCACATATTCTGAAATTACGTTTTTAATTGTTTATTTTTCTCCGCTCTGTTCTTTTTCGATAACAACAGAAAAAAGATTAACAAATTGGTTCCGTTGTTTTTACCGTTTTTCTATAGGACGAACGGCATAAGTGTGTGGTTTTGATACATTATTTTCAATGCAAGTGACTCAACTCAGAGAATCTAAAAAATTTGAAAATAAATATTTTCTTTTTAAATCTTAATTAGGGTTAGTTTTAGTAAAAGTAGTGTTTCAAAATGCTTCTTTATGACGTTAAATAATTTAAAAACATATTTGCTGATCCTGTTTTGTTGTAAATATACCCTACACAGTATTTCGTTTCTGGTTCACAATTGACGTTTTGTCGCTTAGGCCCTAGCGTCGATATTTTATAGAGACTGTGCAAGTTTTGCGAGAGGTATTAAAATGTTTTGTGTTCAAGCAGACCCGTGAGCAAAATGCAAAAAATCTGCCAAAATGTTTTTGGGATTTTGCAAACACAATGACCGTTTTGGATTGTACCGAAATAACAACCGTTCCGCCGTCTAACGTGTAGAACCTTTTTGTTATCACATTGCAAAGGCTGTCACAAAGTCAAAATACTTATTGGGGTAGTACTGACCGGTCTAATCAAATTCGTTCAGCAAAGTAATACCACAAAGAGCTTCGGACAAATCCATTTTTAAGTCAACTGGTTTGTTATCAAAACTTCAAAAGGGAGACGCAATAATGGTCGATAAACGGTTCATGATTTCGAATGACCTTTTGAACAAAGGGGTAAAGAAATGATTAGACCTTCGTTTATGATCCAATGACTAAAGAACAAGTCTTTCGGAACACAAAAATTGCCAGTGCGAAAGTAGACGTTGAGAGGCGGATTGCACGCATATTTGAAGCATTTAAAATTTTATCGGAAAAATCCACATTTCAATTTTACTTTATATAGATGATTGCGGTAAATAAATGCAATGTAAATAAATATTATGTTTACAATTGTTGTTATTAATATTACGGATTTAAAAAAAAAAATATTTATGTACAAAAAATTTAAATTACTAATATTTACTAATATTTAGCTATATTTCTATATAAAAAAAATTATTTCTAGCAGAGCTAACTCAAAATATTGAAAATATGAATTATTCTCTAGGACTAGTTCTACATTCCATTCATTTGGTGTTTTGACCTAACTAGGCTAGAAGCAGGTCTGAGCGAGGATGTTAGAAATTAAAAAAAAATAAATTTAGTAACAATTAGTACTTACTAAACTTAGTACTTATAATATTTAGTACACAAGTAAAATTATATTTAAAGTACCCTTAATAAATTGGTTACTTAAAAATTATTTTTACTTATGTACTAAATATTTTTTACTGGTGCTAATTTTTTTTTTTTTAATTTTGCCCTTAGAGCTGTTTCTTGCCTATTTACGTCAGAATACCAAATGTAGAACTAGTCTGAGAGAACAATTTATCTTTTTAATATTTTGGGTAGCTAAAATTTAGCTAAATATTAGTAATTTAAATTTTTTGTACTTATAGTATATACATAATTTAGTAAAAACTTTTTTTTAAAAACTTTAGTAAACTAAATAAATTATCAGTATTCAAAACGGTTCTAATAATTTGATCATCGACTGTAAGTAACGACTTTTTGTTAAATTAAATTTTTCAATTTTTTTTTTTAATCTTAATTATTTGTGCATATCTTTGTATAAAATGATAACAAATAAATTCGTTAATTTCAAATATTTTCTGTGGAACTTCTTTTCATTTAAACACTCAAACTTAAAATTAAAATTGAAATGGTAATATCATTTGTTTTGTTCCATACTAAATTTAAATTTAAGGCTCGTTACAACAATATAAATAACAATAATAAACTGTAAATATCACAATGTTAATTACACTATTGCACCACTTGGATTTCGTTAAAAATATGCTTAAAATAATTTAGAAATTTTGAAAAATTTGTCTGTTTTTTACAATATGATTTTTCGGCTTTGTTTAAAGACAAATATATTATTTTTAATAGCATTCCAATATTTACGACTTTGTGAACCAGTGAAATAAAGGAGCCATCTACTCATAACATATTTACTCTAACAAAAAAATAGAAATATCACCTCTCCCCATATACCCTTTAAAAAATAAAAAAAAAAACCAAGAACTTTCCTTAAGTTTTTTTTCTTGGTGGTTTGGTTTCGTTCTGAAAAGTACGATCTACTCATCACGTAACCACAGCGAAACTACAAAAATACAATTCGAACTTTATACGTTAAGTATAATTAAGAACGTACTAATTTAGCCAAAAATAAAAAACTCAAGGGAACTCCCTTTGTGTGTATTAAACCCACACTAATATTTTAGAAATTTTTAAAAATTTGTCTATTTTTAACAAAATGATTTTTCGGCTTTGTTTATAGACAAACATATATTGAACAATGTGTTTCTGCTCTATAGTGTTTAATCTCTTTGGTTCTGTATGATTCATCGAAATCAATTTCCAAAAAAAAGAAAGGAAAAATATTATTTACCCGAAAAATCAAAATCAATAAAACAACATAAAAATACAAAAATAAGCTTTTCTCAATGGAATAGATCCTAAAAGCTTATTAAGAAAATGAAAAACCACAACCTCATAAACCTCAAGTATAATACATATTACGGGGAAAAAGAAAGAAACCGAATTAAAACAAGAAACAAACAACAAACTTTGTGTATTTTTTTAAATTAATTTTAATTTTTTAACACTTTCACAATCGATTATCATTATTAAGTATGTAGATTAATGTTGATTTACCTCTAAGCATATTATATATGTACCTTTATAGAAAACGATAGAATTTTTGTGTCTGGAACATTTTAAAAGGTGTACGACAAGAAAAAAAGGTTATGAGGGATGAGACACCTTGATTATACATTAAATATTTATTAATAAAATGTGAAGCTTTTTCTTTTTCCGTACTATATGTACAGGTACCTAACAAATTATACATTGTATATTCGAAATAATAATAAAAATTTCAGTACTACACTTATATTGTGTATGTGCATGTGTGTAGCATATACTTAAAATATATTTTAAAGTCGCAAGGAAAATAAATTTTCATGATTTCGAATTCCCAAACGTGTTGTGAAGTTTTTCATATTAATATATTTATACCTATTTGTTTATACATAGAGGTATTTTTCGAAGGGGTGATGAGTAACAAAGCATCTTGATGGAGGCGTGAGGTATTTTATTCGAACCGAATTTTCATTTTTAAGTACGATCCAAGGGAAAAAAACATAAATAAAAAATTTAACTAAAACGAAAATAAGCTTTTTTGGTATGTAGAAAGCTTAACCAGATACCTTATTTCTTTCTCCGTTTCATTTTTACTAAATATGGAAAGAATTTAAACGGTTCGATAAACATTTAGATCACTAGAATATACATATTTTCAATGTTATAAACTTATTATTTTTACTATCAAAAGTTTTAGTTTATATTTACTCGTATAATATTGTGAGACAATTCAAAAAGTTTTTTCATCTACTCTATAAAGTACATTATATTACTTTCATTTTTGTTTATTCTTATTATTATTATCTTAAGAACTTAAGAAGTGAATAACATTTTTTGTTGTTCCTGTGATACATACACCCTGCGCCATTGAAATGTTCGGTTTGAATTTTTAAAGTAAATTTTGGAAATACCGCCGTTTGCTTCAAAAGTAGATGGCAAAAATGATAGATTCTGATTATCAAAACAATTTTTACACTATTCCGAATATATTCAAATAAAAATAACGATAATCCGACATTTTAGACCTACATAACATCGGATAAGGAATATTACCGCCCTACCTCGTAACAATTTGGTAGGTCTTTCCAGTGTTTTTAACAAAGTATTTTCAATTGAAAAATAGTTTTTTGTTGACAATGGTAATTTTTATTCAAAATAAGAATTAAAAGAATTAAAATAATTCATCTCAACCAAAATATTTTGAGAAAAATTGAACTTTTTAAAATCAATGATTAATAACCCAGCCCGTGGCTTTTATGATGGCCTTAATCCTGATCAGCATTGAATTTTAAAGTTTGATGAAATAATATATTGTTATTTCTTCAAACCAGACTTTTTCTATAAGTTTTATCAGCCCTTTGCCACTTTTCAGCTTGTAATTTGTAATCTTCTTTCCCATGAAGGACCAAAAATTTTCAACAATATTGAGGTCAGGGCTATTTCCTGTCCAGGGTAACGACTCAATCACCAAGCTATTTTTAAATTCAGCTACCTAAATAAAATAGACCTTAAAATTAAGCATTCTTACTTCACAAATAACGTCAATAACTCGCGAAGAGTAATCGTCCTGGAAGAGTGGAATACCGATGTATTGAGTCGGGTCCTCAATAGTCACGATTCAGGTTTCGATAATTTTTTTATATTTTCCTCCGCTTTCTGAACTATCCAGAAGGCTTAGTGATCAAACTCCAAAGGCTGTTAAGGCTCTCCAGACAATAACATATGGTGAATTTTTCACTGTCGGCGAAATACATTCTGTTAAATACCGTTCGCCTTTTCGTCGCCGAACCCTTGTCCTTATATCGGGTCCAAAGATATTGAATTTGGATTTATCCGAGAATATGAACCAACGCCAGTCCCTGGGCATTCAGTTTTTTCATTCTATTGCGAATTTGAGGCTTGCAGCTGCCATTTTTGCTGTCAGTAATGATTTTCTCGCAGGTCGACAAGCATATAAACCAAGTTCCTTTTAATAGTATGAACTGAAATAGTGTCGGTTGTTGCTATTAGAAGCTATCTTCTCAGCTCCAAAGCCGTAGCAAACCTTTGCTTAAGATCTAAATATCTGAAATTCGATTTGTTGAAACAGAAGTTCTCCTCTTTGCATCAGAGCCAAATTATCGTTTGATTTTCGGAGTAGTGCCTTAAAAACTTTCTACCTGCTGTTTGGTTACACTAAATTACTCTTGCAATTTGTGAATGTGTGTACTTTTTGCCTTTGCTTGCAAAATTTTGGCTTTTTCGTTAGCATTTAATTTAGAGCGACACTTTGTAAAATTAACTCTTTGACTACTTAATTGAAACCGAATGAATAATTCACCCTTAGTTTGGTTTTAAATACCTAATAAGGCGTGAAATATGCTGAAAAATAAAAAAACTAAAAAAAAAATAGCGAATGAGGTAAAATCTAGAAGAGAATTGCATGAAATAGTAAATAATCGAAATCGAACATTTCAATGGCGCAGGGTGTATATAGAGAGTGAGAGACTTAATATTACCGAAAGAATTTTTAATTTCAACGACCTTAAAGCATTAATTATTATTAAAAATTCAAGAGTTTTCTTGATTAAAAACAAAATCCGAAAATACATTTGCCATTGGCGTGCGACTACGTACAACTATATTCAAGACCCGACAAAAAGTTGGATATTTAATATTTTTAGTTAACTAAAATATACAAATCGGATTTTATACGTTATTAATACGGATCGAATAATTATAAAAGAAATTAAAATTTTGTTTCATTAGAATTCGGTTAAATTTTTAATTATGGTTTGTTTTTCTTGTGCGTTTCTGTACGTGAAACGAAAATTTAATCTCAAAACAGATATCATTAAATAGCGAAAACAAAAATAAATCTGAAATTTTACGATTAACCATTATTATTATTAGAGAACGGGTAATTAATATGCGGTTAAATGGTAGTGATTTATTATGATTTTAACGGTTTTCGATATTGAATATGTTGTACATGTTTATAATTAATTAGTGTTTATGTTTAAAATAAATTGATAGATGTTGTTTAGTTAATACTCGCATATTTAAAAAAACGGGCTGTAGCCAAGATTTAAAATGTTTAAAATTTTCAATACTCATAAAAATGTGTAGATGGTTATTTGATTGCGAATGACAGTTGTAACAGTTGAGCTGAGTTTCGTCACACGAGGAAACCTCTTACGTATTGTACATTTTGTGAAGAATGGATAAATTTCAAATTCGTGGCACAATTCATTATCTTAATGTATGTTTATCCTTGCGGCTTATCGGCAACCGATATCAAAATGGATATGGACCTAAATTTGGGCGAGTCTTCATCATCCTAGTACAAGTGACAACACCAAAGTGAAGTTCAGTGAGATTGTTGACATCATAAACATTTCAAAAGAACATAATAGAAAATATCTTGCATGTGTATTTACATATTATGAAAAAGAGTAACGCTAAAATGAATTAAAAGGTGTACCGCATCACGTTTGTTCACTATCAATCAAAAACGCGTGCAACATCAATGTTTGGAAAGCAAATATTGGAAAACCGTTGTATAAATATTGCCAAAAAAACTGCGTTTTATTACCAATACAGCAAAAAAATTTTTCATAAAATATTTTTAGAAAATTAGGTTTTTATACATATACATATGTATCAGGGATTTCTAAAGAATATTTGTCCGTTAGTTTTATGTTCAGTGGTTCCCGTTATATTTAATTTATGGAATTTTTTGAAATTTTATTTTACCATCTAATCAAATTTGACCCGGACTGGTAAAAAGAACAACATTTTTATGTATTTTGATACAAATCTTTTTGAAGACGACAAAAAAATAAAAATAAATTCGTTCCCAAATCGAAGAAACATTATTTTTAAACAATTGATGCGTTCTTTGAGTAAATAAAAAATTGGTTTTATGTATTTTTTTGTATGTACATTTTTTTTAAATGTTATTTAAATATTAAACAGGTTTAGTCATTTTAATAATAGTTAAAAATACAAATAATTTTAATTACACCTTCCACAGACAACTGGTTTTTCAATAATTTTTTACAAAAAATTGGGAGCATTTATTGCAATGAAACAACTTACATGATACAATTAACGTTCAAATGAATACAAATTTTTTTTTGTATGAATAAAAAAAACAAAATGGCGGCACTAGAGGTGCTCGAACTAGACTCCTAGAGCTTGCGCCGTAGAACGCCCAGGTCCTTGTAGTTAACTAAAATCAACGAAACAAATTGTTTGCATTAAATCAATTCATTCCGCTTTGCATGAACCTAAATTTACCAAAAAAATAAAAACATTGAAAATTTGAGGACAAAAAGAAAGGAAAACGCATTTTTTTTATAATCAATTCGTTAAAAGCAATATTTTTTTAAACAATTTATACGAAATTTTAGGTTTGTGCAAAGGCCGATAAGCTAAAGAATATTTGTACAAAATTTCAAGTTAATTGGTCCATTACTTTTTGAGTTACATTCCACGACGCGCAAAAAAACACGTTTTGAGAAAAACTCGATTGAAGTTTTCATTCTTGAAGAGGACGCATCACTTCGGTAACTTCCTAGGGACCTTTAGGACTTTCTGTTGGGCATGAAACTTTGGAAATATATTCTTCAGATACTAAATGAATTTTTAACTCGCTTAATTCTGACTGTAATAAATAAATTATAAAATATTTAAATCAGTACATTTTATGTATCTGTCAAACTTTATTTATAAAGTAAATTTTTGCTTATCATATCAAAATTAACTATTGTCTCCATATACTTTCTCATACGTGAAATCAGCGTTCGATTTTACCAACAGAATGTGCTAATAGCTGGTTCCATTGTACAGATAAAAGCAGTTTCAGTGGGGAGAAATATCATTTAATGCTGAATTGATAAGCAGGAACTACATGTACCATTTTTTCAAGCTTGCTTAGTGTTGTAAGCTCGAAGGGCTTGCAATTGACGTTGATAAATTTCTTTGTGCAACTTCAATGAAGTCAGCTCCTTCTAAGTTTCTTAAAGGCCGGTACACATTGCGAACGACCGAATAGAACGAATTTTAGTTTTTTACCAAATTTTGTAAGAAAATTGTTAAAATAGTGAAAACCGCATATCTTTAATTGACGATAGCTAAAATATCGTAAAGTTACTAAAAGTAAAATTTTAAAAGTTTTAAAACAAAATTTCAATAATTAATTCGATAATTAAATTCGTCGCCCGTTCTGAATGTGTATCGGCCGTTAGTGGTCAAACAACTTTGACTATTTTGTTGGTATATATAAATAAAAAATATGTATTACATAATGCTAAATGTAAAAAAAAAACACATGTCCAATGTTTTATTCACGAAACAAATTGTATTTCACAATACAAAACTTCAAAATGCAACCAACCTTATAGAAAACCAATCGAATTCCAAAGAAGAAATTGAGTAGTTATTTTATTGAATTCCTATTCCAAATCCAATTTCTTGGCTATTCAAATAATAAAATACGACTAATATATTGAAAACTACCAAACCTAATATTTTATTGAGCTGTGATAAGAGTAATTAAAATGATCAAAGGGCATTAACGCCTTAAGTGGAAATGACAAGTCTTGCTCATTTATTCAAAGTACGACGAACGATGCCGACAGTATCTTTAAATATTTGAAAACCTTAAAAAATTCTCTAAATATAAAACCAATAGTACTATGACTAGGGCCTCCGCCATCTGTTCGTAACCCTCACTAACCCGCGCCAACATTTTGAGTTACAAAAATTATTTTAGAATCCCATTTCTATTTTATATATTAAACTTCACCAAAATCTGTTAACAAATACCAAGGTTTTCCCGGCACAGAGTTGCGTTAAAATTAAATGTGTCCTAAGTTTGCACAAACCCGTTTCTTTGATCAATCGTAAGGCAAAGGATTAAGCTATAATCTTGAAAAAGTGGAAGTAAGGAAATTTATGTGAATGCAAACATAATTATTTCAATGATTGTTTCTAGTTTTTAACTTTTCACAAAAACTTCTTCTTAGTCCGCTGTGAGCTACTTTCGTTGGTATCGACTCCAAGGCCCGTTTAGTGGTTCGATTTACCTGGGTGATTTTATGAATTCGATGACTCGACTTTATCGAGATCATCTCTGACCTTTTGATTCATTTCCATTCTGTACGGGCCTCCCTCATTGATGGAACCGATGATTAATCAAAGTAACTGGTCTTATCAGCGCTTTGTAGATGTCCAATTGTACTTTGCGCCATAAAATAGGAAACTTGAATGTTTTAATTTTAGCAATAAATGTTCGGTAAACTGCTGCGATCCTCGATAACAAGTCTACAGAAACAGAGTTTTGCTTAGTGATCAGTGATCCTACATGTTTAAACTTTTTCACCTTCTCATACTTTGTATTTCCTAACATCAAATCTCATTCTCGATGTTACCATATATTCTTTACGTGGCTCTTTCTTTGATGGTACCGAGAATTATTCAAATACTCTATCAATTCCATCGTACTTATTTAAAATTTCGTTATCAAGTTAAGGACCAAGTAGCACGCTAATTTACCAAACAACTCTAAAACTTTATCTACAAATAATTAAATAATCACATTTTTATCGTACATTTCAGATCATAACAATCATGAACTTAAAAAAAATAGTGATCCATTGAGTAGTTTTTGAGTTATCGTGGAGACAGATACAGAAAGCATCGTTTTTGAGGAAACGTATTTAAAGATTTATTTTCTATTTTTATTTCAGTTTTATTTAACCCATTTACATTGCAATTATCGAATTCGTCATAATCGGTTGAGTAATAACAAATTTCCATCCTAACTGGCTGAATTCCAGAACTTTACCAACAAATTATTTAAGAATCCTTAAATAATAACATATCGAATTTTATCAAAATCGGTGTAGAAGTAGCAAAGTTACATCCTAATTGGCCAAATTCCAGAACTTCATCAAAAAACCATTTAAGAATTCCATTTCCATTCCACATATCAAATTTTATCAAAATCGGTTATGAAGTAGCCAAGTTCCATCCCAGTTGGTCTTATTCCATAACCATGTCAAAATATTGTTTTAGAATCCGATTTACATCGCAAATACCGAATTTCGCCCTAATCGTTCCATCCTTATTGGCAAATTTCCAGTATTTCATCAAAAAATCATTTAAGGATCCCATTTCCATCCAATCAATTTAATCAAAATCGGTTAAGATGTAGCCAAGTTCCATCCCAATTGGCCATATTACTGAATTTCGTCAAAAATCAATTTAAAATACCACTTCCGTCGGACATGCTGAAATTCATCATAATCGGTTAAAAAATAGTCTTTATTAGGTATACATTGTACGAAACCCCATTCTTAACGAATTACCATTCTTGATACCATTCTTCAAGTTTTACCTAAACTGTTTTTGAAGAACTAAGTAGTGTGCTCCACAATACTAAAAAAAAGAAATCGAAACATTAACTAATTATTGTACTACAACATTAGAACTATGTTTCACCAAAAGAGGGAACGAAACCAAAATTTTGATATTGATGTTCCAAAAATTTAGA
The DNA here is from genome assembly GCA_963556165.1 of Tipula helvola. NCBI lineage: Eukaryota > Metazoa > Arthropoda > Insecta > Diptera > Tipulidae > Tipula > Tipula helvola. The sequence continues at coordinate 153,015,550 of OY744483.1, forward strand.
GTGAATTCATTTTTTCAACATATAGATAGAAAAGAAGAAGAACAACAGAAATTAAATAACGTTCCCGTTTTTGAGAACGAAAATAATTTCACAAGGGCGGTAAATGAGTTGTTACAGTACGAGATCGACGTTTATTTTGAACGAGTACTGTAACGATCATTTAACGTACGTGTAACGTACAACGTTTTATTTCATACTACATGGGACATTAATTCGATTTTTTCATGTAAAATTAAATTTTAAAGTAAAAACATGAGTTTGAAATTTAAAGAAAATCAATCCAAATGATTTTCAAATTATCAAGTTACCCTAGTTAGTTTTTTTGTTTGGCTTTATATTTTTGTGTACGGTAATAGCTCGTTTTCCAAACACTTTTTTCTGTGCCGTAATGATTCATTTTCCGCGGACTAAAATCAATCACGTAAACATTGATTTTCAGTACAGTATGAAATAATAGTATATTATTCAACGAGCATATAATGATAGCTGTTATTCACGAAGATGAAGTTTAGGCGAGTGTCGTAAATCATCTGAGTGAATAACAGCCATTATATGCGAGTAGAATACGATACTTTGTCCACGACCGACAAATATCATTATGTTTTATAATCAAAGCCTTTAAATACTCTTCAAATAATTTTTGTCGACATTTTGACGTCACAGTTTAATAATAATGAAAATGGCAAGAGACTACTAGATAAAATTTCAAAAATCAAATAATTTACTTGGAAGTATTGAATAATGAAAGCATAGACTACTAGATAAACTAGCAGTGAATAATGGATATCATTATAAGTGATGAAAGAAACGTATAATGAACATATTATACGTTAGTCGTGGACAAAATATATTTTTGTAAAACATATCGCATGGCTTGTCTACAGACAAGTTATAAAAAATAGAACGCCAGTTACGTGTGATTTCGTTCACCAGAATCAAGCTTCCGTTTTGTTAATAAATAAACGGACTGTTTGAGAGATACAGCATTCATTTCATAAATGAGTACAGAATAATAATCGTTGTCATTGAAGGAAATCCCCATATTAGTATAAACAATACTTAAGTAATGTCTAATTATGCAACATTTTAATCCAGACATAGTCAGTAATCGTAAATAATTGACGATATCTGGAATAAAATTTTGCTGAACAATACTTCGACTCGTATGTTATTTTGTGTTTATATCAAGATAGATTAGAGGTTGCTTCAGCGATTTCAAATTAATATGTGATCATCTCCATATTAACACATTAATTTCGTAATTCGTTACAGTAGATAAGTTTGTGATTTTAACCTCTCTTCCATTCAATGGAAAATTGGCAATACTATGAATATTTTTGCATCAAATTATGACGGACATTTTGCGAAGTATATACTATACACTTGAAATAGGTCTTGGGTATCTTCACAGTAATTTTCGACCATAAAGCTAGACCATTAAAGTGTCATTTAATCGTCGGAATTTACTGTAAAGTTACCCCAGGCTAGTTCCGAAATCGCCAAATATGTATATACTTATAAATAGCTTTTTTCTATATCAAACTACATAATTTATGAATAAAGAATTGAAAACGTTAAAATTATTTCGTGTTAAACGTGAAAATATTTTCATCAGAGCGACAATATTTGAAAGTAAAAATATAATGTGGTGGCTGGCGTCTGTCGATAAGTATGAAAACTAAAAATTCGAATAAGATTTAAATAAATCCAAACAAAATTTGGGATTGTTTAATCACTCTCAGGGATTATTTAGTGCAATTGTTGTTGTAAATATCTCAAGTGTTTCGGACGCATCCTGTGTTCAAGTCGAGATATCGATGAAGGGTTTATGGAAGCGATTTTCAATTTTGAGGTTAGCTGGTGGCAATTGAAATGTTTGTTGTCGGATGACACTTGCAGATAAATGCGTAGGCTCTGTCAGATACATCGAGAATGCATGTAACTCGAGTGGTGTCCGTTGAACGTGTCCGTGTCATGAACGTATTGATACCATTTTTCCTAAAATTTATCCTAAATCACATCGTCCCAATCCAAGTCTTCAATCCAAAAATCTTGAATGATCAATTTCGCTGGCAGTTTTACAGAAGTGATAAAGATAAGCGGGTCGTATAATCGTGCTATTGTTGATAAAATATTACGTTTTGTTGCCGCTTGCCGGTTTATTTATCTCGACTTGCGCGTCAAAGTTGCAGTTGAACGTACATTCAGATGGTTTCCAATAAATTCCAAGAGTTTTAATTGACTCTCCTGAATTTAATGCTAGAGTTAGCAATTACTCATCATTTCTAGCCCATTTTCGGAGTTGGAATTTGGCTTATTGGAAAATACCGATTAATTGGTTTTGTAGTTCTAGTGCATGATCGACACTATTTTCTCCAAATAAAACATCATCTACGCAAATAGAATTCATTAGAACAGGGTATGCTGAGAGCCAGCTGTTGAATAGTACAGATTGCTAAGTATGGAGCACTAGTCGTTCAGGCATGGCCCCATGCACAAACGGCGTTAAATCCAATTATTGTGAAAATTGTTTGTTTTTCAATATGAAAATTATTAAAAAATAATTCGAATCTATAAGTTCTACCTTATTTGTAAATTTTTTTAGTAAAATTGATTTAATTTTATTCAAAAAACTCCAATTTTATATTTTGATGGACGGATTTTTGCTTGACGGCTGGCAAAACATAAAATTGGGACTTTTTGAATGAAATTAAATCATTTAATAAAATTTTCTTAGAATAAGGTGGAACTTATAGATTAGAACTATTTGTTAATAATTTTCATATTGCAAAGTGAAGAAACTTAGCCAAAAATTAGATTTGACGGTTTTAAATGCCGGTTTTCCATTTTGCATTGGGCAATGCTTTCCGAAGGTGACTGTTTTAAGAAAATATTCCCGAAGTGGCTCTGTAAAGTGGTTTCTCCAAACCACATGTTGAAACTGAGCATCATCAGAATTCATCATCACTATTTGTCGAAATATTTGTTTCAAATCTGCGGTGAATGCTATTTCGTGGAATCTCCAATTCGTTATCACGGGAGGTAAATCATTCTGCAATGCTGGACCTGGATGTATAATGGTCATTAAGCGAATTCCCATCAGACGTTTGTCTGGATGCATTGAGCACTATTCTCATCTTCTAGTTTGCCATTAACTATGCTTATACTCTCATCTTCGGAAGTGCTAACCACTTCCACTTGGCCGTTTTCAAAATATTCATTAAAGCATTTATTGTATTCAGCATGAAAATTTGGGTCTCTAACAAATCGTCATTCCAATTGACTAAATTGTTAAATTGCAATATGATGAGATTTACCCACTGTAGTGCCTGGTGTTATATAAGGTAGACAAACTCCATACCGACCCGATAGTTCCCGAAAATGAGTTTCACTGTAAAAATTTTCGCACCATTCACTTCATCTTTCGTTTCATTGGAACCATATCAATCTCCCATAATTTCCGAATAGCGGAAGCAATTTGAACCTTGGCAATTAAAGTACTAATTTTCAGCTTACTTTCGTTTGAACTGTTGATGGTTTCAATTAAAATGCAGCCAAGTTGCGTGTTCTGGTCTGTAGGCAGGCCTTCACTTTTTCTTAATCCGTCAATTATTATCATATATCAGCATAAACTTCACTTCCCATAATTAGATCAATTTCAACTGAATTGTAAAACTTAACGAGTGATTTTGACGCATCAGATTTTGTTGTTATATTTGTAACTATATCGAGGTGTAACAACGTATGATGACGTTCCCCACATCTGCAATTATATCTGCTTCTGCAAGCTGTGATTGTATGATTGTTTGCGAGACAATCCGTGCAAACTTGTGGTCCTTCGTCGTGCGCATCGTCGTAATGTCGTAGACATAGAGAGGAATTATGGACATTTGCGAAGAATATGGTTGCCATTACAAACAATATTATTGTTGCTTCAATTGTTTATATCATCTTCTTTGTTGGTTAAATAGAATGATATTTTTGTGTTTATAACCTAAAAGTTTGACCGTTAGGTTTCGAGATATTTTTTACCGGTTTAGGAGATAATGATACTAACTTGTTTTTAGCAATCGTTTCTAAAGTTTTAATACGGGTATTCAAAACCCGTTGGAATTATGACGGCCGTTTATGACGATAAAATAAACTAAAATTGGATCGCAGTGTTCCAATTATAAATTAAAATTCTTCAGCGATTGACGACATTCACGCGAAACGTTTAAAAGCGAACGAATTAATCTGACAAGAAAATAAATACATTTGAGATTTAAACAATTCACGAGAATTTTCGTAATTATCGGTTAACAGTTTCCCAGTAGCGGTATAATTTTCTTCTGTTGTGACCATGTGTTTTATCATATCGTATGGTTCAACCACGTTGACTATCTTTCAAATACCAACATTTTTCAACCTTGAATAACTGTTTATCGGTATAAACCAAAGAACAAAACATGTCACGATAATGCAGCCATTCAGAAAATTTAGCCTCAAAAGCGCGAACTTGAAATTTCGCAATCGAGAATGTGCTGATTTTGAGTGTTGTTCTGCTGATGTACATTAGAATTGTCCCTTTCCTCATTTACATTTTGGATTGGGATTGCCGGATATAATTCGTCATGGTTTCCTACGATTTTTGAAATGCTTTCAAGATACGTTTCTTCGAACCTATCTGCCGAATCATTTACTAAATACTCGGCGGATTTACTCAATTTATTCATGATCAAAATACGATCATTTTCATGAAATTCATTATATGGGGCATTCTCTGTCAAATCGGCCACCACTCCTGCACATTTCATTTTTTGAGATAAATAAACTTTTTTGGGCTTACAATTTTGCTTAGAATGTCTATATCTGCTAAGGAAGTATTTAATTTTTAATAAAATTGATATAAAAACGTAATTTTAAGTCTGTTAATTTACTCAAAAGTGGTTTTGGTGTCATAGATTTATACACATTTTTTATTATTGTTTTACAATTCCAAGACGGCGGATTCAAGATGGCCGCAAATATTGGCAAATTTTTCGACGTTCATAAAGATCATTAGAAACATGTCCTAGAAGGTTTTTGGGGTCGCTGATCACGAATTTGAGGTCAGAATTTTAATATTCAAGATGGTGGTCGAATATGGCCGAAAAAAGGCTAGTTTTTCTACATTCATAGAAATCAATAAAAACTCGGTGTAGGGGGTTTACGGGGTCGGTGATCATTAATTTAATTAATCCATTAATCCGAGATGGTCGCCATAAAGGTCAATTTTCAACGTATATGAAAATCGATAAGAACATGATCTAGGGGGTTTTCGGGGTCGCTGATCACGAATCTGAGGTCAAAATTTAAAATTTATCTCAAAAAAGTACCAGATTCTTGTTAAATTTTTAGACATTTTTTGAATAAATATCTAAAAATAACACTTTTTATCAAGAATGTGGTACTTTTTTGAGAGAATTTTGACGTCAGATTCGTGATCAGCGATCCCGAAAACCCCCTAGATCATGTTTTGATCGATTTTCATAAACGATGAAAAATTGACACTTATGGCGGCCATCTTGGGTCCGCCGTCTTGAATTTTCAATTTCTGACCCTAAATTAATGATCATCGACCCCGAAAACCCCCTACACCGAGTTTTTATTAATTTCTATGAATATCGAAAAATTAACCTTTTTCGGCTATGGTCGACCACCATCTTGTGTCCGCCATCTTGAATATTAAAATTCTGACCTCAAATTCGTGATCAGCGACCCCGAAGACTTGCTAGGACATGTTTCTAACGATCATTATGAACGTCGAAAAATTTGCCAATTTTGGCGGCCATCTTGGATCCGCCATCTTAGAATTGTAAAAGATAATAAAAAATATGTAATCTATGACACCAAAAACACTTTGGAGTAAATTATCAGAGTTAAAATTACGTTTTTATATCAATTTTATTAAAAATTAAAGACTTCCTTAGCAGATATGGTCCGCCATTTTGAAAATGCAAGGACGCCATAAAATCGCCATACGGCCCAAAAAAATTCATTTATCTCAAAAATGAAATATGCAGGCCGATTTGACAGAGAATGCCCCATATATATTTTCCAGTGTTTCGATTCGCTTACGGAAATATACTTCTGGTTTTCGCGTTTGAGCATCCATTTTATAGTTAATCAACGTTTTGATGACAGAAGAATGTAACTTCTCTTGCCGTAAAAGTAAAGCATCCAAATCGACGTTTTTCCATTTGGAAAAAGAACCGTTAATCGAATCACGCACAAAAATAAACAGAACAATAAATTAAAGCAAACTCACCAAGAAGTGCTGCAGTGGAATATCCAAAATTAATCAAATTAGTTGGATTGAAGATCAGATTATCCCGGTTTTCGGCACCAATGTAAAGTTTTAAATTGTCCACTGCAATTTTTTTGTTCAATAAAATATAAAAAATACACGCTGTTGAGTTTTTCTTTTTAATTTAATTTTATTTGTTGTTCACCTCAGCTGTCCTCTCTTTATGCTACTCCAATTTTTTCTTTACATTCCAAAATTTTTAAATAATTTTAGTACTAAATTCAAATATAATTTATGTTAGTAATTAGTAATAATTTGTTGATGTAGATCCAACACTTCGTTATGTTGGAAATTCATACAAACTTATAACTTACTGAAGGTCAAAAATGGAAATAGTTTTTTCTTTGTGAATGTTAGTCTTCGTTTTTGAAAATTTCAATGAACATTGATCTTAAATTTGTTTAAATCTGCAAGCCTAATGATAAATATTGAAAGCAGCAAGTTTGTTCTGAAAGAAATTGTATATCTATCATGTGATTGTTAATGTTATTGTACAGAATTAAATTGAATCGCGCGCTTCTCAACGGGACAGCAAGGCGTTATTCGCTTACAGAGATCTCTTGAAGTTAAACTGGCAGACTACGCGTATTTCGGAAATTAACCACCTCTTTAACATTTTTTTATTTAGTGTGGTGCCAGTGCGTGCGGTATATGAAACATTCTGTCACGTTCTATTCTAAAACTTAATTCTGCTCTGCGGAAATACGGTATGACTAATCTTGATGATGTTTCGGTCGTTATGAGCGTCAACAATTTTCAGCTTTGTTTACCACTTCTTTTACTTGGGCTTGTTTAATTCATTGCGCTCCACAAATTGTTTAATATATGTCCTGATGTTGTAAATATTTTATTGTAAAATTAATGTTTAACAATTTTCAAGCTTTTTTAGTTTTGCATTGGTAGACCATTTTTTTTTAATATTGGGGGGAACGGATATTGTTTAAGGTGCACAGGGTCATATGTTCAGAAATTCTTATAAACCTGACCGTCTAAAAGAAAAGTATCTTACCAGGAGTAGGATGGACCAGATTGTTTTTCTTAGTACTCTTCTAAATTTCATGCCTATAAAAGACTTTTTTTTATTTTGAAAACCTTGGAGAATATTTATTTTCACAATTAATTATCGGAATAATAAAAGCCAATTAAATGTCGGAGTATTTGATTGGGAAAAATCATCAATCCAATTAAAAAAAATTAAAAATCATTATGTGCGAATTAATGTTTTGGCAAATATTTCTAGATATATTTTCAGCATTGATGCGTCTATGTTTTATTTAGATTAACTTTATTGGAAGAAATTCAAAGAAACACGTTGTTTACAATTATTATAGTTGAAATTCTGCCTGATTTGTGTAAAAACCTAAGCTAATTAATTTGTTGAGATGTTTTGTTTGGGCATTTGATTGTCAGTGATTTGTTAATTAATAACTTTACAACATTGTATAATCCAATTTTTTTATTTTAAGCTACTTACAATAATTCTAACATAAGCTGAATAAAATACAAAAGAATAAAATACTTCTAAATTAAATTAATTGCTCTTCCAACGAAACGAAATTAAATATTCATTTTACCACATTCAATTCACAACAAATTAACAGCGAGTCGGTATTAGTGATTCCAAAATCGAGACATGCTGTTGTCTGGAATAATCTATTTTTGTAAGCTCTTTCACACAAGAGGACAGATGCAATCTTCAAACTTATTCTTACTGGTTTGAATACATTTTTTATCAATATTTGATCTCTTTATGTTGGTCAGCATTTTGTAAAGATTAGAAAATATTTTCTGGAGTTGTTTTAAGGCTCCGAATAATTCCTGCAACCAGCTCATCATCCTATAAACAACTGAAATAGTCCAATTCTTTTCAAAGTGGCGCAACATTCAATTATTTTTAATATTGGGTTTTCAACTGTAAATTTTATTATTCAATTCCACTTTCCCGCAAACAAATTAATATTAAATTACATTAAGTGGTTTCTACATATAATAATTTTGCCCAGCTTAATCATCGTAAAATAAAGACGCACGCACATAGTCTTACAAATAAATCACACAAATATTATTTTTCAACCAAATCGTAATCTAAACATTTTTTTTTTTTTTTTGAAATTATTTTATATCAAAACCATATTTTTCATATACATATTTTGTTTTATTGCAAATTGCAAATCAATTGCCAAGAAAAATATAAATGTGTAAAAAATTGAAAAATATTTATGTATGTACATTTATGTACGAGTCTAACATACTTACAAGCAAAAATATTCATAGAAGAAAATGACGCGTAAAGTGCCGAAAACTGTATAGGTAATAAGAAAAACATTAAATTTTATAATCGACATATGTTTTCGGCTGTATTTGTTGTTGTTGAGTTTCCCAACCAAACACCATGCGGAAGTATATAAACTACATAACATATATTTTTTTGCTGGATAATTGAAGATTTCGATCGCCGGAAATTAATCATTTCCGATAAGACTCTTGAAAAATAAAAATAAAAATTCCCCAAAGCAAACTCAAGAAAGAATTTAAATGTTATCAGTTGATTTGCTGCAAAAATCCACTTTGTGCGGTTAGTTTTTTTTTTGCCTCATTTTCTGATCCGGTTTTGTATTGTTGTTGTTTTGTTTTTATCGGGAATTTTATATGCTAATAAATATATTTATGGTGATACTTTTATGGTCGAATTGCCATTTTATTAGTGTTTTTTTGTTAAATACGTTTTTACATTTTTAAATGCGCCATTAACGAAAATGGTCCGAATAACATCGCTGCATCAATTTCATTTTTTACGTTCAGTTTGTATCCCCAATTTTGATCATATTATATAACTAAATACATATAAAGTTTAAATCATGTTTAACCTAGCGATTAAAAACCTGTGCTTTATTAAAACCATTAATTTTAGGTCACTGTACATAATATTGTACATACATATATGTAATAACGATAAAAATCAACCAAAAAAAAACTGAATGTATTCTCGACATTTTTTTTATGTAATATGCGAAAGTGGAAAAACCCAACAAAAAATAAAAAATGAAGAAAATATATCTTTAAGGAGTTTCTTGTTTGAAGAAAAGAAAATGTATATATGGTATATAAAAGCTTAGCCGCATACCAAGCTTTCGTTGTGGTTGTTGTTATTATTGTATATTTTCGTTTTCTTTTTTTTACGTTTCATTTTTAACAAAGACACTTTAACTAACCTCTTTATGTATAAAAAAAGTGATGTGTAAAAAGCTCACAGAGAGATAAAGAAAAATAATAAAAAGAAAATCCTCTACAATTTAATTAAGAAACATTGAAACGGTAATAAAATGCAAAACATTTTTTGTTATTGTGTTAATCTCAGTTTAAGGGCAATATGCATAGGGTGACTATAGAAATTGTGGTACAGTTAATTAATAATAGTTACGTGGGCACAATAGGTGTGTTTTAATTAAAACAGAATGAAATGTGGAAGTTTGGTCAATTCTCTTTTAGAAATGCTAATAAATGCATCAAGAATGTATGTATGTATGTGTCGTTGCTAGTTTATATTTGGGTCCAAAAAGATGGTATTAAAGTAAGCCGAAAGTAAAAAAATCGTTAATGCAGATAGTGTATTGGCTATCTCAGCCAAAAGCTACTAGCCGACAACGTATAAACTGGTATTTTCATGAAGTGATTTTATGGCTGAATATAGCCTCATTTTGGTTTATCATTGCATACCTTAGGAATTATACTATAAGTTTCATCAGCGTAGCCAAATATAAAATTTAAAAATTTGTATAAATTCAATCTGTAAAGTGTCATGTCTGGAAAGTTTTTTAATTAGTATGCCTAACGAACAGTTACCCCTAGAAAAATGATCAGGACAAGTTTCATGTGGGGAGCCCGGAAAAATTCGTTTGAACGAAAGGCCCATATAAAATGTAAAAATTCGTATAAATTCAACCTTTAAAGTGTCATGTCTGAAAAGTAGTTCAATTATTGTGCATAGCCAACAATTATCCGCAGAAAAATTATCAGCAGTAATATCCCAAGAGCATTGATAATTTCCCGAAATAATTTTATTATATTTTTCGAAAGCACGTTGCTTGGTAACAGCCCGAAGCCGTAGGCTGAGGGCTGTTACCTAAAAGCAACGTGCTTGAGGAAAATATAATAAAATTATGAGGTATTTATCAATGCTCGAGGGGTATTCGACGAGAAAATTTTTTGCAATTTTATTTTATTCTAGTAGTAAGACTGCTAGATTGTAAATTGTTCTATGAAAGTGTCATTTTGATACAGTATTTATTGTAAAATAAAACTAGAAATTCTTTTCATCTAGTAGCCAGAGTAAGTTTTTCTAAAATAGCAAGCCTATTAAATCGGTCAATTTCGAGTCACGTGTACAAAATAAACCAATCAAAATAACATTACACTGATAACATCCCTAGGGAAATTATCAGTGTAATGTTATTTTGATTGGTTTATTTCGTACACGTGACTCAAAATAGACTGATTTAACAGGCTTGCTATTTTAGCAAAAAATTTTCAGGGCAAGTTCCTTGTGACGAGCCCAACCTCAACCTTTTTTTTAATAAAAATTATTGTTTATTTTCAGTATTTACATTTTGTATTTTTATAGTAAGTTAAATATAATTTATAAAAATAAATTACAAACATTTAATTTTTTTAAAAATAAATTTTGGTCATTTAAGGCGGGTTTTGAGTTGCATTCGTTCGTTCGTTCTTTCGTTCTGAATTTTTTTTTAATCAATCGTATTCCTTGAAAATGACGTTATTTTTCGTTCGTGTTCCTTTGATTGGATTAAAAAAAAATTCAGAACGAAAGAACGAATGAATAACTTTTATTTATTTATTTATTTTATTTTTATCCAACATAATACAACAAAAATTATAAATTTAATTGAAGTACAAGATTAATAGTAACGTACTAAGTTATATAAAAATAATAGGAGCAGTCAGAAGTAAAAATACTTGTTTTGACTACACCGACAAAAAATTAACATATTTAAAAAAGAAAAATGAGAGCGTGAGGTGCCCAACAAAACCAAAATAATAAAATTTAAATAATTTAAAATATATATTGAAATAACGGAAAAAAGCAAAACTAAAAGTAAAAGAAAAAGGAAAAGAAAATTAATTCAAACAATAATACTTTAAAAAAGAAGAAAAGCTAGAAAAAACGAGATGAAACTGAATACAGAATGATAAACCAAAATTTGAATGTGACAGAAAAAAAATATATTAAAAAAACTTTTCGATATCTTTGATGTGCTCAAAATTAAATAACCACACTTTCAAATCTTTTGCAAACTTACTCACTGTATTTGATGACTTTACAACTGCTGGCAACATATTATATAGGTAGGGGGGCCATGATACTGTAGAACCTACGACAATATTCTTTTTTTGTAAACATAATAACGCATTGATTATTAATTCTTAGATTATATTGTTCAATAGATTTTACATGATCAAAGCCACTTCTCTCGTAAAATATTCGTAGTACTTTATAAACGTATCGATATCGTAATGGTAAAATTTGCGCTGTTTTAAACAATGGAAATGAGGAAACTGTTGATTTTTTAAAAAACATTAAACGGATGGCAAATTTCTGCAGCATAACAACAGGTCTCAAATTCCGAAAATAAATACCTCCCCATACAGCCAACCCATATTCAAGTTTGGAGTTAAATAAAGTATAATATACGAGCTTTAGAATACGTTGTGGACAAATTGTTCTTAGATGATAAAATTGACGGAGCGACAAACGCATTTTTTTCATAATAAAGTCAACATGCTCAGAGAATTTCAACTTCTCATCTAATATAACTCCCAGGTATTTAAAACTGGATACTCTTTCAACTTGAAAACATTTATAATTACACATGGAACGTGAGCAATTTAAGGAGTGACAAACAAGGCTGTTAGCAAGATCATCAACACTTCTTTGATTAAATGCCATATAGCGTGATTTTGAACTCATTATCATATGGTGTGCATTAAACCATCTTCTAAGAATATATAGGTCACTTAGTATGTTCTCAGAAATATCTGACCAGTTATTTGAATAATAAACATAAGCGGTATCATCAGCAAAAGCTACAGGATAACTATGCAGTTCAATCTTAAAAATGGAATTAATATAAATTAAGAAAAGAATCGGACCAAGAACTGATCCCTGCGGAACACCAACTGAAATAGGCAATGGATCACTAAACACATTAAGTAACTTTACCGATTGAGTTCTGTTTGTAAGATACGATTTAAACCATTCCAAAACGAGCCCCCTAATACCAATATTATGTAGTTTGTCAAATAAAATTGAGTGATTAACAGTGTCAAATGCCTTTGTTATATCAATGAAAAGTCCGGCGACTTTCTTGTTTTTATCTAAACTATCATAAATTTTATCTAGGAAACAAAGTAAAGCATCTTCAGTATTTAGATTATTTCTAAACCCAAATTGGGCATTACTAAGGAAACCAATTTTATTTAAAAATGATATTAATCGTGACTTAACTTAACAGCTTTTTCTAAAATTTTTGAAAACACCGAGAGCAATGAAATAGGCCTGTAATTAGACATGGCAGTACTCACACCACCTTTGTAAAATGGAACAACGATGGCCCTCTTTAAGTCGTTAGGAACCTCACCCATACTGAAGCTAAGGTTACAAATAAAACACAAGGGATTAGCTATGAATTGGGCAATCTTTTTGGCCAAAGTATTGCTGAACCCATCATGCCCACATGCATTGGTAGTTTTCAATTGATTTATCAAAGAAAATATTTCATCGACCGTAATAGGTGATAGGAAGCAATTTGTCGACTCATGGTTATTTGAAAATAGTAGATGATTCCTGTCAGACAAACTTAAATTATCACTTTCAATATTTTCAGCCGATAATGTTATTGGAATCATTGTAAAAAAGGAATTAAAGAGAGAAGCTACTTTGGGAGGATCATCGTGAATAATTCCATCGACATCAGTTACTTTAATTATCCGATTATTATTGGAGTTTTTTCCAATTGCGTCATTAATAATACGCCACTTAGCTTTGGTATTATAAGCGTTCTTGTTAAAAACAGATTCATTATATTGATCTCGAGTTTTATTCACCAGATTATGAACAAATTGTTTTTTTAATTTATAGCAATGCTCCAATTTTTTGTTATTTGGATGAGATTTGAGCTTTTTATATAAATTAATTTTTTCTTTATTTCATAACTAAGCTTTTTCGACATCCAAGGTTTTAAAAAATTACCAGTAGGTTTTAAAATTCTTTTTTGATTATTTTGAATGTGATTAGCCAAAGTAGAAGTAAAGTTAGAATAAGCTACTTCCACAGACGCCGACTTATAAACTTCTAGCCAAGTCTCTCTGGCTAGTGAATCATAAAGTCTGTCAAAATCAATCGACATGTACTCGATTACATCTTTTTTTCTGTTTTTAGTTTTGGGAATGTTTATAGAAAATAAAACAGCCGCATGGTCACTAATCCCAAAATCAAAAACTGAAGAAGTAATGTTATGGTTGCTATTGACATTCTGCCTTATAAAAAAATGATCCAAGCAAGTCGAGGAAATGCTACGAGTTATTTCATTGACCATTGACAGAAAACCATATGAGGATATCATAGATAAATAGTTATTACAATCGTTGCTTCCATTTAATATGTCAATATTTAAATCACCAATCACGATTAAATTTTTAGTTGTTATATTATCCAAGAAACCGGCAAACTCTTCAATAAACATGTTGACAACATACGAGTGTAGTCGGTACAAACAGATTATAGTATACAACTGATTATCTTCATGGAAATCAATACGAATGCCATCAGCCGTATGGAGCGAGAGGTAAGAAACTTCACAATCAGAAACAATAGTCTCAGAGACGTAGACAGCAACGCCAGCAGCTCTCTGATTACCATTGCAATTAGCAAAACAATTGTAACCATCAATGCCATAATTACCAACAGCTTCCTCACCAATCCATATTTCTGATAAAAAGATCATTGTTGGAAAAATATTCCCAGCTTGTAAATGTGCCAAAAAAGAATTTAAATTGGCTTTAATACTTCTTATATTCTGGTGCACAATTAGACGGTTATTAAATTGGTTTATCACTTCCACAGATTCATTTTGATTCTCGTTTCCCCTAGAAGATACAAAATTTGACTTATTAATATAATTATAACTATGACCTGATAAATTGTTTACAAAATTCATTTTTTACTTATAAAAGACAATACAAAATAATTAAATTATAAAAGATACTGTTTACAAATTATCAAGGTCATGAAACGTCCGAATATATTTGATTGCATCTCCATCTTTTTTTCTCATCATTATGTTAGCATTCCGTATCCACAAATATTTAAAATGTTTCTCTCTTTTGACGTCCTTAGCAATTTTTAACAAGCTACGTTTATAACCAGTCAAGCATTCATTGATAAACAAACGTGAATCGGTTGTAGACTGAATAATTTTGGATGATAAAGATTTTAACTTCCTGCTAGCATTCAAAATATTTGCTTTAGTAGTACACGATTTCATGACAACAATAATTTTGCCAGGCTTATCAGACGATTTGTTGTTAACTCGGAAGCAGTTTTGTATATCACCAGGCTCGAGTGACAATTTTAAGCCTTCGGTAATCACAGTAGAAACGATACTTTCCACATTTTCATTTGCACGTTTAGGAACACCAATCACTTCAATAGAATTACTCAAATTTTTTTGCTCGAATACATTAAGACGTAACTCCAAATCGGCTACCTTTGCCTTCAACATTTTATTTTCTTGCGCTAATTTTTGTACCAACGCAATTGAATCATCAATAGTATCAAAGCGTTCATTCATTTTCGCATCATTATTTTTGAGTTGATTAATTATATTTTGCAAATTTAAATCCACATTGTTTGGTACAAACACAAAGAGATCTTCGACCTTTCTATTATCATTTGAAGGTTGCATAACACAAATTGTGGCATCACTGGAATTACGGTTTTTTCGTCGTTGCGATTCACATACCGAGCATAACCAAGTATAGTTCTTATTTTTCTTGATAATCTCAACATCCACAAATTGCAAATTAGCACATTTAGCATGAAAAAGTCCTTTACATACACTACACTCGATGTTTGAGTTTACTACACTTCAGTTTAGTTTAGTCACACATAATGAACACGACATCTTGTTTTATTAGATTTTAGAGAACTATATGTATGATTTAGACACTATTATAGACACTCACAGATACAGAACTATAAAAATATCGGCAGACAAAGCAACTGCAAAAATAACTGCAACTCAAAACCCGCCTTTAGGCCCGTTGCACATTGCAGCTAAGCTAAGCGAGAAATGTAGTTTTCGTTAGCTTAGTTAGCTCGCCTAGCTGATCCCTTTGCACTTTCCAGCTGATAACTAGCCTTATACACACATATATTGCTGATTTTATATCTTTCTATTAAAATTTTTTATTTTAGCTTAGCTTAGCTGAAATATGTACAACGGGCCTTTGTCCGAGTTCGCGATAATATTCTGCGGAAAATTTTTCGGCAGGATTGCATGCGATTTAAAAATATTTTATTCGGAAGGCTAAATTTGTTTACGAAATAGACTACTTTGATTGGTTGCTTGCTGAAAATTTTTCCGCAGAATATTGTCGCGATCTCGGACTAAGGCTCTTCTTATTTTACTTTTTGTTTGTTTCACTGGAATTTTATATTGCTAAAATTAAATTTTGTAATTTACTTCGAATATGAAAATAGGACTGAATCAAAAATTATTCATTGTTTAAATGTTTATGGCTAAAATGACTAGATAAGTGTTAGTATGGGTTTAGAAGTTAGTTGTATTTTAAGAAACATTGGTTCTGGATTGCGTATTGTTTTGGCACAGCCACCATTATTTATCTTTTTTTTTATGTTTCATTTTCATTGCCTCTGATATATCCTCCTTGAATCTTCTATTTAGTGGATCATTGTACATTCCAGGATCGATTGATTTTATATGCTTACGTTTATTTGTCTGATATATTATACATAGGTACTCCATTTAAATGGTTTTGTAAATATTTATTTTGATCCAAGAATATGAAAGCTTCCGACAAATTTTGTTTTGCATCGTATATTTTAACATTTGGAAATCTTCTATATATGGTGCATAAATCATTGAGTTGTTTTTATTTGTCAATGATTTTTTTTATATGCTTCCTCACCAGATTAAGAATAAATACATCTATTCTATCAAATTTTATTTGATTATACATTTTATTCCATACCAAAACGATCATCAGTTGTCCTGACCCCTTTAGATTTTTATGAAACTTCCCATAAATGATCTATATATCAAATAACTCGACACGTATTTTTTTATTTCCTTCTGCGGCACTGTTCTTTGAAACAGGGGCGTACGGCGTTTTTCGTTTTTTCTGTTTTTTCTGAAAAATTCTAATTTTTGGAGGCCTCTGTCGCGAGAACCACTTAACCGATTTTAACAATTTATATCTCAAATGAAAGGGAATGAATGGTTCTTATAAATAACGTGTTTTTTTGGAAAATGTGATTTACCGTTATGTTGGACTTAAACGTGTTAACGATTTTTTAATTTTTTTGGAAAGCTTATTCATTTTGTAAGCAATTAAAAAAATAAAAATGCGAGTGATACCTTTCATTTTTAAAATATGATTTTTTGAATATATCAAGATCTAAATATTTTAAACGAGAATTCAGAAAAAAATATTCAAACTTCTCCTCTGATAATTTTATTATAATTTTAATTTATTTTGCTATTTTTTTTTTGATATTCAGTTCATTTTGAAAATAAGAAGAAGAAAATCCTTTCTAAAATGAGGAATAGTCATTATTTAAAAACGAAAGGAACAATAATAATAATGTCTCATTAAACAAGTTAATTAACTTAAATAACTATAAATTTTTGAATTGTACTAAATAAAGGCGGACCTCATAAATTTACAGCTAATTATTAATTATTTCGTAGTGAATAATTTGTATAGTTCATTACGCTTACGACAGGATTCGTACAGGCCTAGATATTGTTTGAAAAACATTTGCTAACAGAGATTTTATGACTCATTATTATTGTTCATGCCTACATTTGTATACTTTATTTAAGATAATTATTTATTGGTCAAGATAACAAATCATAAAAATGAGGGTATGCAAATGGTAATAAACTTTATTATCAGCATGTGGATAAGCATGTGGTCCCTTTTTGAGAAGTGAAAATTATAAACAACAAAAAATTTAAAGTAATTACACCGAACATTTCTGAGGAAATATTTAGGCTTCCGTGCAGTTCTGAGCATGCTGTCACTGACATATGGCCGGCGATAGTATTGAAATAATTCAACAGTTACGAGAAAAATATTATATTTTTACAGCAACTAATGAAAAGTATATGATTTTAACATCGGTACCAAAAAGCTGGCCCGTTCGGAAAATTGAAGATGAGTTTGGTGTGTCTTACTATATGGCAAATAGAGCAAAACAGATTCAAAAAGAAAAAGGTATCACTTCAACACCGAACATCAAATTGGGATCAACAATTCTTAATCAGGAAATCGCATTATTAACGCAGAAATTTTATGAAGATGACGATATAAGTCGGGTGTGCGCTGGGAAGCGAGGTTTCAAAACCATATCATCAGATGGGGTTATTGAAACAAAGCAGCGTAGGATGGTTCTTTGTAATTTGAAGGAGGTTTTTCCAAATATGTGTGTTTAACAAACCTATCCAAATACAAAAATTGGATTTTCTAGTTTTGCTGCACTTCGTATCATCAAAATATTAAACTTATGTTTGATAAAATCAAATCTATAAACCTTCTGTCACACGAAGTAAGAAGTTATCAAGACCTTAATTCGCAGATTATATGCGCTATTTCAGGCACAAAATGCTATTTAAACGAATGTACATACAACCTGCCCGGAAACCGATAATATTCGTGAGGAATTATCTGCAAAATTTCTACAAAATTATATAGATGAAATAACATTCAAGCAGTGATAGAAAGTAGATCGATGCACCATGGAAACTATAACCATATTGGCTTTCACAGATAAATTGGGTGAGCAATTGCATAATATAGTACCGCATTCGTTTATTGCAAAACAGCAAGCAGATTACCTAAAATATAGAAAATTAAATGCAGCAACTGATGAATGTATTGTTATATGTGACTTTTCTGAGAACTATTCATTTGTAGTTCAGGATGCGGTTCAAGGAGTTCATTGGTCCAATGCTCAATGTATAATACATCCATTTGCAGTGTATTATAAAAACGGAGAAAGCAGCCAAACGATGAAAAACGATAGTAGTTTGGAAATCACAAGCTTGATAGCTATATCTGAGGCAACTAAACATAATCATGTAATCATGTATCTGTGAGATTGTTTATTACCGGCCTAGATAATTTTATAAAGGAAAAATTACGGCACGTTAAGAAAATTTTCTTCTTTTTCGATGGATCCGGGGTCCAGTACAAATACAAAATGAATTTCTACAATCTATGTAGGGCTCGTATTACCCGGGTATCGGGTACCCGGGTATTTCACCAACAATATGTAGAAACTGTATTATAAGAATGATTTATAAACGATAAAAAGGCAAAACATTTTTAATAATAAATACCCGAAAATATTACCCTGGTATTCGGGTAATACATTTTTTTTGAAATACCCGGATACCCGGTACCCGGTACTCGGGTAATAAGAGGTCTAAATCTATGCAATTTTAAGGAGGGCTTCGATATGGAAGCAGAATGGGATTTTTTTGCAATTTGCCATGGAAAAGGACTTTATAATTCATTAGGAGGAGTTCTCAAGAGGAATGCTGCTAGAGCGAGTTTACAAAGACCTTTTGAAAAACAAATAACTACGCCACGTGAACTTTGTACGTGCAAGGCAACAACTTTTTGATATTGAGAAATAAAGATTATATTAACAATTAATTTATGGTTTTATGGCATTGCAAAAGCGGTTGAATTGCAAAATTAAAAAATAAAAATTTATTAAAATTATAATAAAATTATCGAAAGAACAGTTTGAACAGATTTTCCTGAATTTTGGTTTAAAATATTCAGATCTTGACATATTCAAAAAACCATATTTTAAAAATGAAAGGTATCACTCGCGTTTTTATTTTTTTAATTGCTTACAAAAAGAATAAACTTTCAAAAAAAATTAAAAAATCGATAACTCGTTTAAGTCCAACATAACGGTAAATCACATTTTCCAAAAAAACACGTTTTTCCTTTAAGATCGAATTTACTTAAAATTAAAATTATACCGTTATTTATAAGATCCATTCATTCCCTTTCATTTGAGATATAAATTGTTAAAATCGGTTAAGTGGTTCTCGCGACAGAGGCCTTCAAAAATTAGAATTTTTCAGAAAAATCAGAAAAAACGTAAAACGCCGTACGCCCCTGTTTCAAAGAACAGTGCCGCAGAAGAAAATAAAAAAATACGTATCGAGTTATTTCATATATAGATTAACGATTGACATATTAACGATTGATAACAGATCATTTTAATCTTTTTATTCAAGTATTTTGAGAAAAATAATTCTTTTAACATTCCGAAAGCTTGCCGTGCTTTTGTAATTAATTAGCAATAGTGCATGTTAATATATTGATCTATATGAATGCCTAAATATTTGACAATCAACTTCTGTTCAATTTTTTTATTTCCTAATTTAGCATTTATTTTGTTCCATTTTTCCTGATATTATTGTTTAGTTTGTTTTGTGGTTTTCTAAACAATATTAATTCACATTTATTTTGGTTTATATTGATTCTCCATTTTTTGAAATAATTGTTTATTAGATCTAAAGTTTTTTGAAAACTTGTTTGAATGGGCAGAATTTTTTTTGATGATGCATAGATGATTATATCATCAGCATAACCTATGGCTTGCCACTTCTTACTATTTAAGTTTTCTAACTTAAGAATATCTGCTATATAATATACATATATCTTTAATTTATATTATAAATTAAAGAGGATGGGCGCTAAAATCGTGCCTTGTTGTGAAGTCCATTGCATAATCTAAATTCACAATCTGATGTTTCTGTTGTTGTTTTTGTTATGAATTTTTTGTTTTGTAGTATTTCATTTAACATAATTAATATATTTATGATAAAGTTCATTTTCTTCAATTTAAATAGTAGTCCTTCTATCCAAACAGAGTCAAATGCTCTCTGTATGTCGATAAGAATTGCTCCAGTAACCGTGTCATTATTGAGTTCTCTAATAACATCAGGACAGCGATTTTGGTCGCAAAATGAGGATTGATTTGAGGATTACCGGAAGGCAACAGTATTGGTAAATTGTATTGGTGTTGAATGTGCATTTTTTCTTTCAGTCTTTCGTTTAATATGCTGCAAATAAAAGAGATAAAATGACGCGAGTAATAGGGATAACATGATACAAATAAGACGAATAAGCTCAGAAGAGAACGATTGAGAGGATGTATTAAGAGAGACTGAGACAGAACAACAAATTTCGAAGAAAACAAAATTAAAAATATTACGAAGCGAGAGAGACTCAAAATAAAAAATATTAACCAAAAAAAAAACAAAAATCTAGAAAACAAAACGATTTTGTTTATTTTGTTTAATGTTTAGTATTGTGTTGCAAACTTGCAACTAATGATGGTCGGTTGCTCCTATACGATGTTATGTCCGAGGTTGGAGAAATTTTATTCTAGCATATACACAGCAAATAATAAAGCGGGATGGTTTATTTTATTACTTTCCTTTTTAACTTGCGTAACCTTTTTTTATATACATACAATTTTTTTTTGTTTAGAATAAAATGTCCGCACACTTCGACATAACATCGTAAAGGAACAACCCTCACGAGCTGCGAGGCAACACAACACAACATTTTGGGTCCTTTGTTCAAAATTTAAAAATTAAAAATATTACGAATGGAGCCGACGAAGAATACATAAATTAAAAATCATTCATTTATTTTATGTTACTTTTTGTTTTTTTTTTATTTGCGAGAAATTGTTTTGGTTACGTTTATGTATTTTGTTTTGGTTTTTTATTAACGAATGAATTCCACTAGTAAGAAGAAAGGGAAAAATAACTTAAGGCGAGCGTAAGCACCAAAAATTTGAACCGATTCACCCGCTTGGCTTGTTTTTGATACTTACCCCATGAGAAAACGCATGAGAAAATACACTAATACAATACAAATATTTGACGGCACACAATAGCAAAATGTATATTATACACCGTGTACATATACAAAATTCTCAATCCTCAATCCTCATTTTGCGACCAAAATCCCTGTACAGGACAGCGATTTTGGTCGCAAAATGAGGATTGAGTTGAGGATTACCGCAACGCAATAGTATTGGGAAATTGTATTGGTGTCGAATGGGCGTTTTTTTTAGTTTTTCATTTAAGCAAATGAGAGAGATAAAACAACAAGAATAAAAGGTATAACATTATAGGTATAAATAAGATAAATAAGCTCAGAAGAGAACGATGAAGAGAATATATTAAAATATTGACTACAATTTATTATGTTCTTATATACTCCCACACATAACTTAGAAAGAAACAACAATATTCAAAATTAAAAAAAAAAATTAAAAATATTACGAATGGGGCCGACGAAGAATGTATAAATTAAAAATCAATTATTTATGTTGCTTTTTGTGTTTTTATTATATACGAGACATTTTTTGTTTACGTAATACGTATATGTATTTTTGTTTTTGTTTTTTATTAATGAAACTAAATGAATGTCGTCGGTTACAACAGCGATAGAGACAAAAACATGAATTCCTCATGTTAGAACAAAGGGAAATATTACTCAAGGCGAGCGTAAGCACCAAAAATTTGAACCGATTTCACCCGCTTCACTTATTTTTGATACTTACACCATGAGAAAACGCATGAGAAAATACATTAATGCAATAAAAATATTTGAACGTACACAATAGCAAAATGTATATTATACACCGTGTACATATACAAAATTCTCAATCCTCAATCCTCATTTTGCGACCAAAACCGCTGTCCAGAAGAAAGTATGTTAATGGCATGCGTTGTTGAGTGATTGTATCTAAATCCAAATTGAACGTCTGGTAATAAATTTTCCTTTTGCGTATGTTTTAAAATTTGTTCATAAATTACAATTTCAAAAATTTTGCTGATGTTGGGAACTAGATTTATTGGGCGATAGTTTTTATACGATGATGGATATTTGTGCTTTTTTTTATTGGAATGATTTTTGATTATCTCCATTTTACCGGGAAGTAATTATTATTTACCATATTATTAAAAATTACACAATAGTCTTTTATTAAGCACGTCGGGATGTATTTTAATGCAATGTTTGGTATGTTATCCGGTCCAGATGATTTCTTTCTATTAACACTAAGAAATAAGCTTTTTAGTTGATCAATTGATGTAAACAAGTCTTCAGATCTTTCGTTATTTAAATCTTCTGCTTTGTAATTATCATTAATTCCAACTTTATAAAACGTATGTGTACTCAATAAACAGGCCTTTTTTTGTCGTTCTAATTCCGTCATAAATTGGTTTATCGTATTTTCTAAAGGCGATTGTGTGTATTTTTGGGTTTCATTTTCAATATAGGTGTTTACGCCATACATCTGAAATTAAAACAAGTTTCAAAATAAATTTTGTATTTGCTAATGTAAACAAAAACAAAACTCAGCTGATTAACACAATTGACAATAGTACAATGAACTTAGCAGCATTAAATTGTCGAGACTTACCATAATCAGGGATGAGTAAAATAATTGAATCGTTTATTCTTGAAAGGGCTCATGTCCACTTTTTGTCAAAATTAATGCATGTGAAGTTTATCCTAAAAATTTCTTAAAACAAGAAAAACAATAATTTAGGAATATTTTAAGAAAAAATTCACATACTTACATATATACAGACGTAAAGTTTATACTACAATTTTCCTGAAACAACAACAACGTTATTTTTTTGAATGTATTTGGGTTTCAGGCGGTTTAAATAAAATATCAAAATGCTTGATATAGAATACAATATTTTTTATTTATCAAAATAAATAATCATAACACTTTTTCTTGCAGAATTTTATCATGGATTTGCTTCGGTCTAAAATGATCAGAGTATTGAAATTCTGTTAAAAATGACGAAAAATTTGGTTGGCCCAAAACCACTTTTTTCGACGTTTTAAAAACCTCTGAATCTGAAAAAGCAAAAAAAAAACAAATGTCCGTCCGTCTGTCTGGAGATCTGGATGTCTGGATGTATGTACCCATGGTATCTCGAGAATGGCTTGTCCCCGTCGCCAATCTGTATCTATGGTCAAGGCGGGAATTTGAAAAGCTTTTGGAGACTGTATACTTCAAGAGGGTGGGGTATCTGCCATATAAAAATATTTACCATTTTTTTATACCTATATGCTGGTTTGATTATTGAATTGGGCATTGAATTTGGAGTTGATTTGAAGGTTAAGTTAGGAGCCAATTTGCGGGTTGAGTTGGAGTTGAGTTGGGTTGGATTAGGATGTAGTGAGCAGTTAACCAGCTTTTTATATATCCTGGTTTGAGGATTGAGTTTGGCGTAGAGTTTGCGGTTGAGTTGAGGGTTGAGATCCGTTCCGTTTGCGGGTTGAATTAGAGCTGAGTTGTACGTCATGTTCGACGCCCCCTACCACAAAAGAAGTTATTACGCAAAAATTCTTATTTCTATATGCAAAATCCATGATAAAATTCTACAAATCGCTGATAAGTTGGCTTATGTATGCATCTTACTACCCTATTAGGGAAACCGATGAGAACGACCTATAACCCTGTTTAGTATTACGTCATGTTCGACACCCCCTACCACATAAGAAGTTTTCACGCAAAAATGCTTATTTCTATATGCAAAATCCATGATAAAATTCTACAAATCGCTGATAAGTTGGCTTATGTATGCATCTTACTACCCTATTAGGGAAACCGATGAGAACGACCTATAACCCTGTTTAGTATTACGTCATGTTCGACACCCCCTACCACATAAGAAGTTTTTACGCAAAAATGCTTATTTCTATATGCAAAATCCATGATAAAATTCTACAAATCGCTGATAAGTTGGCTTATGTATGCATCTTACTACCCTATTAGGGAAACCGATGAGAACGACCTATAACCCTGTTTAGTATTACGTCATGTTCGACACCCCCTACCACATAAGAAGTTTTCACGCAAAAATGCTTATTTCTATATGCAAAATCCATGATAAAATTCTACAAATCACTGATAAGTTGGCTTATGTATGCATCTTACTACCCTATTAGGGAAACCGATGAGAACGACCTATAACCCTGTTTAGTATTACGTCATGTTCGACACCCCCTACCACATAAGAAGTTTTTACGCAAAAATGCTTATTTCTATATGCAAAATCCATGATAAAATTCTACAAATCGCTGATAAGTTGACTTATGTATGCATCTTACTACCCTATTAGGAAAACCGATGAGAACGACCTATAACCCTGTTTAGTATTACGTCATGTTCGACACCCCCTACCACATAAGAAGTTTTCACGCAAAAATGCTTATTTCTATATGCAAAATCCATGATAAAATTCTACAAATCACTGATAAGTTGGCTTATGTATGCATCTTACTACCCTATTAGGAAAACCGATGAGAACGACCTATAACCCTGTTTAGTATTACGTCATGTTCGACACCCCCTACCACATAAGAAGTTTTCACGCAAAAATGCTTATTTCTATATGCAAAATCCATGATAAAATTCTACAAATCACTGATAAGTTGGCTTATGTATGCATCTTACTACCCTATTAGGGAAACCGATGAGAACGACCTATAACCCTGTTTAGTATTACGTCATGTTCGACACCCCCTACCACATAAGAAGTTTTTACGCAAAAATGCTTATTTCTATATGCAAAATCCATGATAAAATTCTACAAATCGCTGATAAGTTGGCTTATGTATGCATCTTACTACCCTATTAGGGAAACCGATGAGAACGACCTATAACCCTGTTTAGTATTACGTAATGTTCGACACTCCTACCAAATATGGTGTTACACATAAAATCCTATTTAGAAATTTTAACTAGTACTTTGATAATAATTTTTAATTGAAATTTTTATATCAATTACATATATATTTAATCCTTAATTATAAAGTATTTAATAATTTACTTTTATTAGTGCAAACATTATTCAAAATTATTTATAATTTAAATACTTTGTGCAAGCGCCTAAATGTATGCATTTTACTAATACTGTCAAGAATTTAGTTGGTGTTGTTGTTTTAGGAAAACTTTAGGATAAACTTCACATCGGTGAAAATTAGTATTATGACGGTTTTGTATCATAGACACTTACATACGTTTTATGACAAGACGAAATTACCATATGGTTAATGGAACGGCACCTACCTTGCAAAAAAAAATCATTTATTCTAGAAAGGCATATGTCCAGGCCATGTGCTCTTTTATACTAAACTAATATTTAAAAAGAAGAAACGTGAAAAAGAGAGAGTTAATCATTAGTTATGTAACGATTATCTTGTAATAATTAACCGTAATTCACATTAAATAATTAAAACAAACATCGATATCATTTTAATAAATAAATTATTAATTTGTTTAATTTGAAATTTATGATTTTTAATAAATACACATTACACATTCTGTTTTTGATTTTAGAAATTATTCCCTCTGAGGCTGTTTACAGAATGATTAAAAATGAAATAAAGCTGAATTTTAGGGTTATTTTTCAATTATTTCAAGAATAAACGATTCGTTTATTCTAGAAAGGGCTCATGTCCATGCTTTAAAAATGAGCATAAAAGCTGAAATAATTGACAAATAACCTTAAAATTCAGCTTAACGCTTCATAGTGACTCACATTTTCATCAACAAACTCAAATTCCCTCCTAAACTTATTTTTGTTGACAATATATAGTTTTTTTTATTTCCTGAATAATTTGAAAAAGTGGACATGAGCCCTTTCAAGAATAAACGATTCAATTAGTTCATTTTGATTTTTAATTCCGAAATTTTTAAGCTTCGCGTTTTTAAATTAAGAACCAACCAAAAATTATTTTTAACTTTCACTTTGCGATCGAATCCCAAACTGTGAGTATTGAAAGGTATATTTTGCGACTATATTAAATAAAATAAAATAAATTATAATAAATAAATTCTAATTCTAATAAAATCACTCATTTATAATAAATCATTCAATAAAATTTATAATAAAATTTAATTACGTTTATAAACTATTAGGTTGTTCAGAAATTAATGCAGGTTTTCAACCATTTTATTTAAAACGACATATCTCAGTTTAGAATAAATTTTATTAATCGAAATAAGAACCATTAGAATCTACACATTGTTGCCAACAAGATACAAGTTTATTAATTCCAGTAGCTTAGAATTATGTAGTTCTAGAAGCGACGAATTCTTCGAAGACATTTTTGCGGCTGTTTGGTCGTTGAATATTTGTTTCTTGTAGAAGTGGTCGAGATGCTTGAAAAAGTGGTAGTCGGTTGGCAAGAGGTCTGGTGAGTATGGTAGATGAGGCAGAGCTTCGTAGCCAAGTTGGTTCAACTTCTGCAGCGTCGGTTGTGCAACATGTGGTCGAGCATTATTGTCCAGAAGAATTGGGCCCTTCCTATTGACTAATGCTGGACCCAGATGTTTTAGTTCTTTATGCATTCTGTTAATTTGTTGACAATATTTCTCTGCTGTGATATTTTCGCCAGGGTTCAAGAAGCTGTTGTGGATAATTCCGGCTGGTGACCACCAAACAGTCACCATAGTCTTTTTTTGATGCAGCTCAGGTTTGGAGAAGTGTTTAGGAGCTTTGCCACGGTCCAACCACTACGCTGAACGTCGTCGGTTTTCGTATAGAATCCACTTTTCATCGCACGTCACAATGCGATCGAGAAATGGTTCGTTTTTGTTGCGCAAAAGAAGTGAAGAGCAAATTTCATAACCGCGATTTTTTTGGTTTTCCTTCAGTTCGTGTGGCACCCATTTGTCGAGCTTCTTCAACTTTCCAATTCGGCTCAAATGTTCCGAAATTAATCCAATACTTACGCATAGGTCCCCTGCAAGCTCTTGAACAGTCGTGCGTGGGTGTGCTTCCACCAAAGCCTTCAATTCAATGGCAGAGGGACGTCCGCGACCTTTCTCATCTTCAAGACTGAATTCACCACGATGAAATTTTTGAAACCAACGTTGCATTGTGCATTCGTTAACACTTTCTTGGCTCCAAAGTTCATTAATGTTTCGAGCCGTTTGTGCTGCACTGCGGCCGAGTAAAAATGCATACAAGTAAATTTGGCAAAATTCTTGTTTTGACATCTTAACTTCAAAGGTCTAAAAATAGACAAAAGTCAATTCAGATTAAAAATAGATTATGTGGTAAGAAAGAGAATAAAATAAGCTTTAAAATGACGTATAATGTTAAACCCTTTGCGTAATTATTTATTATTAAAAAATTGTTCAAACAAATAAAATCATAAAACCTGCATTAATTTCTGAACAACCTAATATAAACTAGCGTATTTTTTGTGTTCTATCAATTTCTCGCGAAAAAAATAGGCGCCAATTATATTAAGTTTGTCTTTCTCTAACAATATTTCTACCTTGTCGTTATCTAATATTTTAGCTTTGGATTTATCCTTTATGTCGATTTTAAATTTATTGTTGTAGTTTATCAAATCTTTATCTTCTTTATTGTTAATATTTATTTTAATATTTTCAATATTAATTTTTTCCTTTTGGCGGAAAATTTGATTAATTTTGTTATAGAAGCTATTTTTGCTATATTTTACTAGAATATTCCCAATTTTATTTTCCCATACTTTGTTTATTTGGTTGTGAATATTTTGTTTTATTAAAGATTTAATGTTTTTTAAGATGGCTTGTAATCTAATAATTACATTATGATCATTTGTTTGACGCCGTTTTAGATTTTTAATATGAGAATTTATTAAACTTTTTTGTTTGTATAATTTGAATATTATTTTGTTCCCATATATGTCCCGAAGATAAATATTTTTTTTTTATTAAACTTGTGGGCTGTCTCTCGTAAACTATTTACAATAAGCATATTTTTTTCTAACAGATATTTATCTAGCTCAGTATTCTCTAACTTTTTGTTGTTTGGCACACAGCTTCCATTATTATTTTTGTAGCATTCTTCATATTTGTTTTGTATTTTGTTTTTATATGCCTTCCAATCTACTCCTATTATCCATTTATTACTTTGAATTTCATTAAGCGTTGAGTGAGTTATGTAATCATTGATGTGTTAGGATTTTATGACAAGCTGTAACGCTCTATGATCACTTTCGTACCGTAATGTATTTAACTGTATTTCTATTCGATCATACGGGAATCC
Source organism: Tipula helvola (assembly GCA_963556165.1). Classification (NCBI taxonomy): domain Eukaryota; kingdom Metazoa; phylum Arthropoda; class Insecta; order Diptera; family Tipulidae; genus Tipula; species Tipula helvola. Next base: position 153,044,317 of record OY744483.1, read on the forward strand.
TAAGTCTAATGTGGAGTTTATTCTTGGGTATTTAGCCTTATTTGGAATAAGGAATTTTAACTTGTAATATTGAGAATTATTATCCAGCCCTTAATTGTTTTCCTCTAAAATCTTCAATTAGGTTATTCCATGTTGTATGTGTAGCATTTACATCACCACAAATCTCTTATAAATAATTAGGATGGTTAAGCTTTAACTGTTCGAATATCAAATTAAATTTATCTATGAATTCAGTATTAGAATAATTGGATGCCGCATACAAGGAACAAATGAATAGGTTGTAATTATTCAGCTTTATTTGAATTATTGTGAATTCTAAAGATGATACTTGTTCATTAATATATTTGATATGATTATATTTAATATTATTTTTGATAATTATGGTTGTACCTCCTTCTCCTTTTTTCCTATCGTTTCTAATGATTGAAAGTCCTTAATTTTAAACTATCAGGAGTACAAATTGAAAATGCGGGATTTTTTTCTATTTTTGAACGTTTATTCTGAAAAAATGGTAACAAATGAATTATTCAAAGTATCGTCCATCGCTAGCCACAACTTTTTCCCATCTTTCTGGCAATTTACGGATACCGTCGCGAAAAAATTCGGCCGGCTTGGCTGCTATCCAGTCATCGACCCATTTTTGGGCTTCTTCGTAAGAATGGAAGCGCTGGTCAGCTAGGCCATGTGTCATCGATCGGAAAAGGTGGTAATCGGAAGGAGCAATTTCTGGGCTATACGGCGGGTGGGGTAAGACTTCCCATTTCAGCGTTTGTAGGTATGTTTTGACCGGCGCTGCAACATGTGGCCGAGCGTTGTCATGTTGCAAAATTACTTTGTCGTGTCTTTGCTCGTATTGTGGCCGTTTTTCTTTGAGTGCGCGGCTCAAACGCATCAATTGAGTTCGGTATAGTGCTCCTGTGATGGTTTCGTTCGATTTCAATAGCTCATAATACACCACACCCAGCTGGTCCCACCAAATACAGAGCATGAGCTTGGCGCCGTGAATATTTGGTTTGGCCGTCGATGATGATGCATGGCCGGGGTAACCATATGATTTTTTGCGCTTCGGGTTATCGTAACGGATCCACTTTTCATCACCAGTGACAATGCGATGCAAAAAACCCTTCCGTTTTTGCCGTTCGAGCAGCAGTTCGCATGCAAAAAAACGGCGCTCGACGTCTCTCGGCTTCAGCTCATACGGCACTCAATGTCCTTGCTTTTGGATCATTCCGAGGGCTTTTATACGATGGGAAATGGCTTGTTGTGTCACTCCCAATGAATCTGCGAGCTCTTGTTGAGTTTGACACGAGTCTTCATTGAGTATTGCCTCCAATTCAGCATTCTCAAACTTTTTCACTTGGCCCGGCCGCTCTTTGTCCTCAACGTCAAAATTACCACTTCTAAACCGCACAAACCATCTCTCGCACGTTGAAACCGATGGAACATGACTCGGATAAGTCTCGGAGACCAATCGATGTGCTTCAGCAGCACTTTTCTTCAAATTAAAGAAGTAAATTAAAACTTCCCGCAAATGCTGTTTTGTTGGCACGAAACTCGACATATTGAGAGCTCAAAAAAACTATGAATTTGACACTGCGACAAATTGACACATACTGAAAATTAAAGCTATAAGACGTAGCTTTGACATGAACATAGTCACAGTACTGCCTGATGCGTATAGCGTTAGTAACGCCATCTGTTATCAATCCCGCATTTTCAATTTGTACCCCTGATAATAATTTCGAACCAATTTGGTTTCTTCCAGTAGCATTATATCTGGCTTATGTTCGTCAATAAACATAATTAAATTCATTCGTCTTTCTATAGATACTACAGAGTTTACGTTAACAGATATTATTTTTGTATTTTTAAGTCTCGTCATAGCCTAGGTGAATAATTCTATCGTTATCTTTCATATATTCCTGTAATTGTGATATACCCTTTTTAAATTATCTAAATTGAAATATAAAAATTCTGAGAGCCATTTACAAACTAATAATTTCACCCGGACTGAGCTATATAATAATTTGAAACTAATTGAATACATAGTATTCTTCATTTGACTAAATTCTACAAACAAAAAACTTTTATCCATTCATGATTGAATTAATTGCATTAAACAAAGTTTCTATTTTTTATCTGTCTCAATCATATACGTTTGGAATAAATTTAATTTTTGTAAAAATGTTTCATTAATATTTCCATCGTTTTTATCGTCTTGCCTGTTTTGATTCTCCATGTGGTTTTGATTTGCCGTTTGCTTACTTCGAAAAAGATCCGCATAATTTATACCCTCTTTGATATAGCTAGATTTAAAACTTCTTTTTTGTATCGTTGTTATTTTCCTTTTACTTTTGGCTTCTTGGATTTTATTCATCAATTTTTTATATATCGATCATCCTCTATAAGATGCTGGGTGTTCATTTTCCTGGCAGTTGGTACAATAAGCCACAAAGTTTTCATTATTTTGCAGCAGACATTTTCCTGGTAGATGTTCATTTTCACATTTTACACATCTGTATTGAAGTTTGCAATTAATCGCTCGCTCCATGACCTTATCTTTGACAATTTTTACATTTGGTGATATCCCCTGATCTGATAGGGGCTTAGGAGATACCAAATGACCCTCACTTAATGTATGTGTGTAATTTAAGCCAAAACCAGTTTTTATCGCGAATGTCGAATATCAGGCTGATGTGTCCCGATACACAAATTTTGTGATTTAGTAAAGTATTTGAGATGGTTTTTATGGCAATATGCCTAGTGCTCGAAAGGGGATAGACTAGAGAACTTAATAAAAAAGTGCGAAGATCACGATCGCTCTTAGTGAAAAATCACCCCAGTGTGGCCGCTATGTTACGGGAGCGAAGTGTGGCTGCTAAGGGTTAAACAGAGGCCTCAATTTTACTACTAAACCAATTTCAACCCCAATAGAAGAAATTGTAGTGGATATAGAGGCAGGGGTAGCAAGGTACTCGAATATGGTGAAAAACAATATCAGATTTAATGCTCAAAAGATTATTCTTCAACACATTAATCATAACAATGAAGTTCAAACGTTTTCTGCAACTAGAATACTAAAAGCAATAAAGGATACTCACTCAACCAGAATTGAAAGCATTCATAAACAATTTTTGTTATTTGTTCTCAGAAAATTACCGTCTCTCGAACGGGACAATAATTTCAGACTATCACCATATGTAGACCGATGCCGCTTTCTGGATCTCCAATCTTTAAGTGCTAGACGTACATGCGTAAATGCCACATTTGCACGGGACATCATTTGTGGTGAAATAGACTGCTCCGACATTCTTTCATGTTTTAATATTTATGCTCCTCAACGCAGCTTACACCCCCGGGAACTTCTTCATATTCCGACTGCAAGTAGCAACTACAGCTTCCATGACCCTATAGCGCGTATTCAACGAGATCTCAAAGCCGTAGCGAAGTGTTCCGATTTCAATATTTCCAGAGATGAGTTTAAAAAACGAATCGCTAGACTTTTGTTTTAAATGTTGTTTCATAATGTTTTGTTGCTAATTATTACATCTATTGATGTCGTTATAACCTTATCTTTTATTGTATAAAATTGTTTAACTTATTATAATATTTCTTAATAATGTAAGCCATTTTTGCATGTACATGCTGTTGGTTAATAAATAAATAATATTCTCTTCAAACGAAATAAGGACGTAGTAATTACCGAAGCCGATAAAAGGAAAGCGGTAGTTATTTTAGATAAAAGCGATTACGGAGAAAGGGTTTTAAATACATTACAGGATGGTCATACAAAGAATATATGTAAATGGATAAAACGTAAACCCACGTGAGCCCCTAAAATCGATGATTAAACAAACTAAGTCTACGACAAAAGAAATAGCAACACTCTTAAATGAACCACAACTAGAATATAAATTTCATGTCACCAATCCTAAAGTTTCAAAGTTATATGCTTTGCTGAAAATCCATAAACCCGGAAACAAAATGAGACCGATTGCTTCGAATATCTGCACGCCTACCGAAAACATGGCCAAATGGTTATTGGAAGAGTTAAATCAAATACCACCTCCACCGGGATCCAGAATTCCAAAGAACTTATTGATAAACTTAAAAACATAACTATGGAGCCAGATGAATAATTAGTCTCTTTCGTTGTCACAGCATTATTTACAAGCATCCCAACAGATTCTGCAATAGAGTTTATGGAAGAGCATCTTCTAAGACATCAGATACCTCAACAAAAAATACAAGCTTGTTCAAAATACTAATCGCTTTATCACTTTATCATTGATTCTTACCACTATAGAACTCACACACAAGCAGTGTTCCACTCTAAGGCCCATCGATTATTTAATATAGCAATGGAAAAATTAGAATTTAACGATGAGGTCAAATACATTCAAAATGCTGCTATTGCCAATGGATATCCTATAAAATTAGCTGACAAAATCATCAATAAACACAGAGTGGAATATATTAAGAAACAATTGACCACATTAATCAGAACAGAAGGAAAAACTAAAACAAGAATCAGCGTACCTTTTTGTCCGGATATTATAAACAAACAACTTGAAAGAGTATTTTATAAGAACAATATTGAATTAGGAAGGAATTAAGCAATTTCAAAGATAAGGATCCACCAACATCGAGATCTGGGATTTACCAAGTAAAATGTAATGATTGTGAGGACACATACATAGGCCAAACCTCAAGAGATTTTAGTATCCGACTCAATGAACATGAGAAAGCCACAATCATATGATAAGCAACAATCACACAATAGACACCACCAATTCTAAAATCATCAGACTCGTACATCAAAGATGGAAATTAGATTCTTATGAATCATATCACATAGCCAACACATTACGGTTAATGAATACAGAAGAGGCTAAAGTTAATTCCAACTTATTTAAATTTTCAAAAGTGTAATTTCCTTAAATTTTAATTTTAAATATTTTTTTTGGGTCTTGTTCGATTTGTTCGAACTGTGTAGTTACCGGGCTTGTCTTATTGTTTTAAAAAAAAATTTCAAATTTTTTTTCTGTAAATAGTCTTGTCTTCAGTTGCAAATTTTATACCCGTAGATGAACTTTAAGAGTTCGAAACTTGTTGTAATTTAATAAAAAATAATAAATAAAAATTCGTTTGGTGTTTTGTTTATTTAAGTGAGTGAAAAGTTGGTGATTGTAGCAAATTCGGGTACATTTTTCTAAATATATATAGGTACTATTACGTTTCAATTTTTTTTCGAAAAATATATTAATTTTTTTTTTCGCGCCGAGTAAATTTGAAATAAAATAAACCCATTTTAAAATGTCAAAATACGTTTTCGTCAATAGAACCATGTCTCTTCACACAGAAAAAATAGTGGTTACCGTAACACCGAATTGGTGTTACATAGTATCTCACCGATCGGATATTCGAAAATTGCATCCGATCGGATCTTCTATAGTTTTGATGATACAAAAGACATTTTTGGATAACTTAATTGACACTGAATGTACAAATGATAAATCTTTTCCGGTGTCACCACATACTAACACCATTTTAAGTTACATATTAACACCAATTTTAGGTTTCTGAAATAACCCGTTTGGATATTTTTGTTTCCGAAAAATATCCTTTTGGATATTTTTACGCAATTACGAAGTTAAAAATTGTCTGATTTAATATAAAATGTTTTCGGCTTTTTATAGACAACATACTATTTGTAATGACATACTCATTATTTTAGATTTGGTAAATAAGAAAAATAATGGAGTCACACTCATAATGTCTACCTACACAGAAAAAAAACGGAGTTCTCCTGACACCAAAATAATATCCCACCGATCGGATACAATTTTTTTTATCCTAAATAAGTAATTATTTTGATCGTAATTTACTTTTATCGGATAAATATTTTAACAATAAAAAACCACAAATCACTTTTTAAGGAAGCACGTTTACACACTCGACGGATAGAAATAATCACGAGTGAAAGAGAAATTTTAAACACATTTTCGGATACTTGTTTTTAAGGATATGGGATAAAATTAAAAGATTTTTGTAGTGCGAAACCACACCGATAAAAGTTATTGTTTTACTTCAATTTTGAATGTTAATTAATTAATTCGTCTAATTTCTAATATGCAACCGGTTTTTAGACCATTTTTAATGGATATTACAAATTAACACGTAGAATAGAAGTATATTAGTATTTACGAACAATCATTCAACGAAACTCAACGATAATTTATGTTCCGAAGATTGTAAGAGAATTTAATCTTCTCATCAGGCCGCGGCGACTACATAGACTGATTGTATCACAATTTAAATTCTGTATATACAGAAGGAATATGCAGATTGCTTTAGCGAATTTAACTAATGCAGCCAAATTCTCTTACAATTTTACTTTTTTACGAAAACTCCAAACGGTGTAAATATTTACTCCGATAGAACGAAAATAATCTCTGGGAATGGGAAGTAGCTTTTAAAAAAATCCGCTGTTAACAACTTTTGCGTTTACTCCAAACGGTGCAAAAGTATACTGTTCGATCCTTTTGGATATTTTAAAATTTGTACCCGATCTTGCGGAGTTAATTTAGTACTATTGGATAAAAAATAAAGTTTTTTTCGGATAAAATACCATTCACACCGCAATATTTTTTCGTGTGTAGCAAAAGTAGAAAATATTAATCCCCTCCCCCTTTTCTTTCCCGCAGAGTCAATACAAAGTGTATCAACTCTCAAAAATGAGAAATCTTTTTGAGATTTTGTGTTGGTAATTCGGTTTCGTACAGAAAAGTAAGGTCTACTCTTCAGGTAGCTACGACCGAACTACAAAAACTCAACTCTCGCTAAAAACATTAAGTATCTAGCCAGAGGGTATTGACTTAGCGAATTATATTCACTAACATAAATGAGATTTCTGCTTGGGTTTTTGACAATATTTAACTTCGTAAATATTAGTGCGGGCATCCTTTTGGATATTTTTATGAAATCCTTTCGGATATTTATGTTTTCGAAGAAATCCTTTAGGATAATTTGAGTTTTTGCAAATAGTTGCTTTGGATGTTATTACAAACATAAAAACTTGTGCACCATGTTTATAAAAAAGTATAACAGTAGTAAAACAATAGTAAAATTATGCTGTTAAGTAAAAATTTCATTTATTTTATTAAATAATATAATAATAAAATAATAAATAATAATATCATAATAAATAATAACCGATCAACCGATGCGCCTTGCACAAAATCTCAACTGAAACTGAATGTTTTTAACACAAAACAATTAAATATTCTCGCTAAATTAGACATGAAATTTTACGTTTAGAAAAGAACACCGAAATGTGTATTTTATTAAATCCACCTAGAGTGTTTCCCAAATCTACCGGTGTCCTTTTTCAAAAGAAAGTGTGAAATTATTTATCCAAAACGATAAAATATAATTTTACGCCGAATGTGGTGAAATTTATAAACTGTTTATTAAAAGTTATCCGTTAGGATACTTTTAAATATTTATCCGTTGACTAGGAGTGATTTTACAAAAGAATAACCGATTGGATAAAAATAAAATAATTTTGCGGATAAAAAACAAATTCACACCGCATATTTTTCTGAGTGTTCCGTCTTTTGTTTTAGTTCGTTTCATTTCGTTTTGTTTCCGTCTATATAACCAACCCATTATGTTTTGTAACACATTTATGTTGCGGTTCATTTTTATCTTTAGTCCCCGTGATTTCTTAATGAGGGTATTTTTTTCTAATTGCATTGGTGATGAAAAGTCGGATAATATGATATATACATCATTTCAGGAGTACATATCTCTGAGATCGGCGCAAAAAATATTGAAATTGGCCGTGTTTTCTTGTAAGTCTCGTACGTATTATATTTACGTTGCGGTTCATTTTCACCCTTAATCTCCGTGATTTCTTAACGAGAGTATTTTTTTCTAATTGCATTGGTGTTAAGAAGTCGGATAATGTACTTATGTATATCATTTCAGAGGGACATCTTCGAGATCGACACAAGAAATTTAGAAATTGAAATGTGACCGCTTAGTGTTTATTCACTATAAATGTACTGTAAATTGTGTCCAAAGGAACTATCAATAAATATTTAGTTATATTTTACTATAATACTCTTAAATCTTAATCAATTTCTTTATAATTAATTTTCGGGATGAATACCATTTGGTTAAGAATTTGATTAGTTTTTTTCTGGATTAAATGAAAATTTCCTTAAATTTTAGCCGAGACACACATTTTGAAAAAAAAAACTTTCTCGATATGAACATTTGCCTCCTATACGTGCCATTTTCGATCACATTCAAATCAAGACTTCGTGGGGACTATAGTCCAACACTTAAATAAAAAACGAAACACTGCGTATGTATTAAAAAAAAATAAAAACGAGTAGCACAAATAAGAACATAATAAATTTTAAAAATTATATCTGAGTATTTTTGATGTTTTTATGAAAAATAGAATGAAATACTTACAAGAAGTTGCAAAGGAATGTGTATTTTTAATCTCTGCATGCGAGTCAAATGTTTCGACGGCAATGAACAGGACTAACGCATAATCAAAGTGGAATCTGATGTCTCCCTCACGCTAAACATGGAGTTTTCTTCCGTTAAATTACTAAAATCAAGTTATGTACACTCTACGAATTAATTCATCGTACGATCTAAAAAATTTAATTTTCGTATTGGCATTTCAAGCAAATAAATCCTGCTTACTGTAAATTTAAAAGGACAAAAAATACAGACAAAACTAATATAAATTTAGTTTATTAATCTACTTTTCAAGGCCGAAAATAAAAAAACTTTACATTTGTATTCCTTTTTTTGCGAACAAATTCATCGTACGGTTGTTATTTTTATCTAACAACACCGTGCATCTTTTGTTGTTTTCAATATTTTTGTGATAGAATAGTTCAGTATATTGTAAGACATTAAAGCTACCGGTACATAAAACACCTTTTATCATTTTGAAGGCCACGCGAACAGAAACCAGTATTGACTTCCAAGAAGTCGTTATCAATAAGCGTTTGGAAGGAAAACTTCCAAGGTTATCTTCCTATCTGGTTATCTTCCAAGTCCAAAGTTAACAAAAAAATCAAAATCGTCATGCACATTGTAGAAACATATAAAAAGGCGGGTAGTGTTGAATAATTAAAAAGAACTGGTCATCCGCGTACTCTTACCGAGAAGGAATAAAGGGTAGTATGGCGTTGTGTACGCAAACAACAGCGAATATTTAGTTCAATATTGCTAACAATGCTACACCAGAACTATGGAGCAGATGTATGTTAACGTACAAACCAGAAAACATTAAACTGGTACGAATAATTTTCCAGAATGGTCAGAAAGAAACACTTATTAGTGAGGTAATTAAAAAGAAACGCATTGAGTTCGTTAAATCACACCTGGATGCTGAATTTTCATTCTGGAAAGAAGTGATTTTGCCGGCGAAATTAAGTATAATATATTTGGATATGATGGACCATCTTAAGTATGGCGCAAGAATGGAACAGCAATGGAAACAGCAAATCTTCGTGGTACGGTTAAAAACGCTGGAGGAAATGTACTCAGTTTGGGGGTGTATGGCGGGTTCGGAAGTCAGGAATTTGATATTTATTGAAGGAAGTATGGATAAAAGGATGTATGTATTTGAATATTTTGAAAGCCAATTTGCACGAATCGGTAGACAAATTAGAACTGCCACAAAATTGGGTCTTCTAGCAAGATGACAACTCGAAGCACATAGCGGCAATTGTTCGAGACTGGTTGCTGTAAAACACCCCTAAGCAGCTACATTCTCCTCCACAAAATCCGAACCTTAATCCCATAGAGCATCTGGGGGATTAAGTAGAAAGGCAACTAAAAATACACACAATTACATCTAAGAATTCACCAAAAATTGGTTTCAGCCATGAATAACAGACTAAAATCCATTCTAGATGTCGAAGGAGGCCTACCCGTTATTAATAATTTTTTTTTTTTTGTGTTGAATAATGATTTAACTAATCGTACGATGAATTTGTTCGCAAAAAAAGGAATACAAATGTAAAGTTTTTTATTTTCGGCCTTGAAAAGTAGATTAATAAACTAAATTTATATTAGTTTTGTCTGTATTTTTTGTCCTTTTAAATTTACAGTAAGCAGGATTTATTTGCTTGAAATGCCAATTCGAAAATTCAATTTTTTAGATCGTACGGTGAATTAATTCGTAGAGTGTATATGTGAGTTATTATTTCAATCGATTCTGTAGTTCTGGCGGATTTTAAATCGATACCAAATGAAGGCGTTGGTTTATATTTTTTAAATATTTCGTCTCATTTAAGACAACCAATTTTTTGTTTATTATAAGGACAAAATCATACAGCGAAATCATTATCTCAGATAATTTTTCCATTCAGTTTTTCCGTTCAGATATTCTGGGTATCAGTTCCAATATGTTGAAAGCAAATCCACAAATTTTGTCTCCAATTTTGCTACATTTTATAAAACAAATGATTCTTTGTAAGCTACGGTTGTAATTTCTTTGTGGGCAATAAATTGTTGATGGATGATTATCGACCAATTTCGTTCTAGCCAGTAAATATAAAAATTATCGAAAAAGCTTTAAAGTTAATGTTGTTAGTCAATTTGGTTTTAGGTTTGGTAGAAATACTGAGTAAGCACTTACATAATTTTTTAATAAGGTGCATATAAGGTGGGAAAAAATTGTTGCTATTTTTTTGATATTAAAAGGCATTTTGTTATGGTGGGTCATTAATCAAATGTACTTAAACTTTATTTATGTGGCTTTAGAGGAATGCAGCTTCAATGGTTTAAATATTATCTTAATATAGTAATGGATTATTTAATGTAAAAATTGACAATTATTTTAACTTACCGTTTATGGCAGACTTTGGTGTTCCCCAAGGTACAGTTCTGGGCCAGTTTCTATCATAGTTCAAGGGCTTCTGAAATATCAAACTACATTAATTCTTATATGATTATTTTGCGATCATGATTTAATGATCATTCCATGTTTTTGAGCGAGACACCTAAAGTTATGTTTTTTATGAACGTAATTGTAATTTATTAAATTATAGATGTTACTGTATTAAAATTGAGCCTTTAAAATTTGAAGTATCTGGGTCTTCACCTGGATACTAATTTAACTTGAAAAATTCATTTACAAAAGATGAAAGCGTATTTGCTGTGTCCGTTTTGCTTACCATCAGTTTCGCTAAATGTTTAACATACATTATGTTGACTCTAGGCTTTGCTTTGGTTTACCTTGCCGACATGAATACTTTGGAACCATTATACATTTTGCAAAAATGTAAAGTCCGTGTTATGTTTTTATGAGTCGTGGCATGCAATTACATACTTACAATTACTTACAATGGCAATTACTGGATCCACTTGTAATCGATCGAAGATGAAATGTGATTACTGTTCAATACGTCGCACTTCTAAATATTGTATGTTGCCGCTTGGTGTTAGGGAATTTATATTGGCCTGAACAATTGTGATATTTGAGAAGGGACGTCCACATTTAGAATAACCTAGGATACCATTTAAGAGCTGCCTTTGCTCAAATAGCGGAAAGTTATTGTAAAATATAAATGGTTGGTTTGGTAACGTATAAATGTAATGTTTCGTGGGAAAGTGTCGTCTGCGAGGAGTCGGATAGATCAAATTTTTTATTTACGTTTTTATAAAATGAAAGTTTTTTATTATCTTTAAATCATTATGAATGGATTTATTTGTTTGAGCTTACTTTATGATATAGGATTTGCGTCTATAGTCAAAGACGGTGTTCTGTGATACGTATTAAATTTTAATATTAATATTTTTTTTATCTGAATTTGAATTTGTGCTATTTTGCTTTAATAAAAATAAGTTTATATATTTTTCAATTTGCATGAATAAATTGATAAAACAATTTTTTAACTTTTAAAATAACCATTTTTTAATGGATTTTGAAAACTGCATAAAATAAAACAATTGAAAATTAATTTATTGGCATGCTTCCACATAAGTGTGAGAATAGTTTAGGAAATAATTCGATTTATTTTAGCTGTACAAATCATTGGCTCTGATTCGACGACGATTGCCAATATTGAAATTAATTTGATGTTTGATCGATTTATGGTTTTTTGCGTACCAAGTGGCGGTAAGATTGTTTACTAGGGCGGATGTTTGCAGCTTGAAGCGAAATTTGTAGACTATCAAGTTCAATCTTGTTCAATCAATGTTCTTCCACCAATGTTCTTCCATGAAGCATTTGTAAGTCCAAAACATACCTCTATCAATAGACCTGTAATTGTGATACCAACAGGCATTTAGGTCGCTCGAATATTATTATACATTTCGCAGAAAATTTAATTTTATAGTAAATCACCTGACCACAAATTCAGATGGTTCGATTTCGATGGTTGATACCTCTATCAGTAAGTATGTGTTGAGATCTGTAAGTATCTAGGCCAAGGACATTTGTCTAATTTAAATTGCGGTTTTCTCAATGACATCTGATTTCACATTTATTTGGTGAAACCCCAAAGGAAGATCAAGTGTAACTTTCCAAGTTTGTCCGATATTTCATTAATATTGGGGAGAAAGAGGGAGTTTCTCTTAAGTTTGCTCGTTGAATCTTTCCTTCTATAATCGACAACAAATCTCCATTTGAGTTTCCCATTAGTATCAGCTTTCATAGGTGCTATCCGAATAGACATTTCAACGTATTATCCCAAGCTTTAACATTTTTTATATTTGTCTATACGATTTAATGAACGCAGGTTTATTGTTATGTAATTTAATGTCATCGAGGTCTTTCTCTTCATTAGAGTTCCACGAAAGCATGCTAATTTATGGATTGGCACATTTCTTTAGGAATAATTTTCTATTGTATATAAAAACAGGTATTTTGACCGTGTTTTTCGTCGTGGGGGGTGCATTTCATAATATGGAGACATAAAAATTGGAGTGAATAAAAGAGGAAAGTTCCAGTTTCTAGAGTAGAATGCTTAAAATCCAGTGTGATATTTAATTTTTGTATAATTTCTGAACCATTAATCCATCAAAATAATTTTTGAGTTCGAAAGATAAAAATTCTAATGGTTGGGAAAAGTAAACGCAAGTTTCCATAATTTGAATTATCAGGAACTTCCTTATTGAATAATTCTTGACTGTGTATTCCAGGTAATCCATGGGTTTGGAAAAATGTAGGTTTGTTTTGAATTGATCATTCTGATTTTGAACATGTTTTTGAGCATACGTAGGTTGTTTGTACTAGTCCCTGATGGATCCAGTGTTCATGGGTTCATATTTCTGAAATTTTTGAAATTTAGTATGTAGGTATGTTACATTAAAACCTTAATGTACGTAATTGTGACTTACGCAATTGTAGCAGCCTGTGCATTAAAATTGAAAATGTTCATTTATTTAAATATTTGGGATTGAACGTTGATGCAAATTTAAACTGGAAATCACATGTTCAAACTGTCAAAAATCAAGTTAATTCTGCATTACGTGCAATTTATTTGATACGTAAATTTTGTCCATCCAATGTTTTAATCAATTTTTATTTTGCTTGCGTGGACTCTCGCATCAGTTATGGTTTACCATGTTGGGGTGGAGTTTATTTTGATACCATAGAACCGCTATTAATTTTACAAAAGTATATTATTCGGGTTATGTTTTTCAAGCGTCGATACGATCATTCTTGGCCTATTTTCAATGCCTGCAAAATTTTGCCTTTACGGCACTTATATATTTTTAAAGTCTTGAGATTGTTTTTTTTGCGGAGTAGTCATCGGTTGCCGCGAATTGTTTCCACATATCAAGTTCGAAATAATTATCGAAATTTGTACTCTGTTCCGCCATTTTCATCTGAATTATTTCGCAAATATTATATAGTTTCTGCGCCCACTTTTTTTAATCGATTGCCGCCTCATATAAGGACGATGATTTATGATAGGAAATTTTTGCGTTTGGTCAAAGATTGGATATTTGAAACTAAAGATGTGGGGTTTATGTTTGCTAAATAAGTTTTGTTTTATATAATTTAATTTTTCTTTTTTATTCTACTGTGGTTCTTTTCTTTTGTCATTATTATACTAATATTGTAAATTTAATTTTTAACACTTGGGAGAATCGAAACTGTCTTTTTGACAAAGATTATCCAATCTTCTTAACCACATTTTTTGTATAGGTTTATAAAAAAAAATTGTATATTTAAATGTTTTTGTTATGTATGGTTAAGAGAAATAAATAAATAAAATAAATAAAAATAAAAATAAATAAAAAATAAAAATTAAATGTCGGAAGAACGGAAGTTGGGGACACTACTTTCGAAGTCTGAGGCAGGCAACATGCTACCATCCTAAATCCTGTGCTAAATCAGTTTGTTGGCCGTATACAATTTCACTCCCGCCATCATAAAATCCGCCACAAGACCGTGATTTAAAATCTTCCGCCCTCCACAAGCAGAGCCGCCATAGAACAATGCCTGGCAAAAATAGAAGTTCTGCTCTTCCAGTTAAATAATAGATCTTGAAGTCGTTCTCAAAATTGACAGGCCCATCACGATTTAGGTTCCGATCGAATTCAAGAGCACGTGAAGGTGAAAAGCGTGAACGCTAAGAAGAACACAGTGTGCACCGCACCAACGAAGTAACCGTTCTAAATGACACCATTCTGTCATTCTCTTCCGCAAATTTGTTAATTATCCCTCTCGAAAATTAGATCACGTTCACGAACCGACCAATCATTGGCTCTGATTTTCTCAGTAGATTTGGTATCCTTGTCGATGTTAAACCCAAGAAATTGATTGATCCAGCGACTCAGCAATGCTTCTGTCAATTAACGAGTTAACACACCTACTGCGATTCACTTTACTATCGATAAAGGATATGACACGCTCACCTGCCAGCACCAGAACTATAAAGGCTAGATCCAGTGGGTCAAAAAGCTGAATTCAATTCCAGCACATGATGGATTTCGATAATTTATTTAGGGATTTGCCGGACATCTGCATCTGCCATATGTCCACTTCATATGGTAAAAAAGAAAGATCTTAATTGGGGAGCTTTGGGCTTTCGTCGCAGGTTACACACGATGGACAATTAGATTAAATTTCACAATTTACCACATATAATCAACATATTCAAGGTAAATACCATTTGATCAAATTTGACCCGGACTGGTAAAAAGAACAACAGTTTTTATCTCCTTCAAAATAGGCTCCTTTTGAACCAATACACGGTCAATCCATTTTTCCATACACGCCTTATAGACCTCGGCCGGGATGGCCTTTAGTTCCCTCAGCGAATTTCTCTATTCGAATTTCTATTTCGAATAAATGTAGAGTCATCAGCTACGTTGGCAAGTCTCTTTTGCGACCTCTACTCGACGTTCTTTTTGCAAAACATTCAGGTCTTTCGGCACTAATCGAGCGGCAAGGCGTTTTATACTTAAAACATCAACCAAAATGTGTTAGTCGACCCTTAAGAGATGTTGAGAGCCTCTGATATCTCTCTAATGCCACGATTTTCGTGCACAATTTTCTTCACTTTATCGATATTATCGTCGTTAACAGAGGTGGATGGACGACTCGCAAGTTTTCTACGACCTCACGAACCTCACTGAAGGCTTTATGCCACTCAGATACTTGCGTTCTCAATAGATTTGACTCCCCAAAACACTTCTGCAACATTTTCAATGATTCTTTAGCCATAATTTCATTGGAAACACAAAATTTCAAGCAAACTCGCTGTTAAATTTTTTTTTCCATAGTAAAAATCGCCAGACAAACTTATCGCGTCGTAAACAAATGGCTGCCAAACTAACACCAATGGACGTATTTTGCTCAAACGAATGTCAAAGAAGAAACCAACCTAGCAAAAAAAAAAATTACCGATTCGATTTACGCGCGCGGTTTAAATGGACCAGTCCGGGTCAAATTTGATCAGATGGTATATCGTTTAACCAAATAAGTTCATACAACTTTTAAATGAACCGAGATTCGACTAATAATATATCTTATCTTTCTGTTTGTAAGTTAAATTTTTTTTTGTTTTTTTTTTGTTTTTTTTTTTTTGTTTTATTTACATTACGACTGAGTCTTACACCCATTTAGTAATTTACATTGCATTATAAAGTATTTGATTAGTCGGCACAATCACATGCTTATCCCCCATTTCGTGTAACTCATCCCCTGGATTTTCGCCACAGCAAGTCTACTGACCTCCTGGTCGCGATAAGTCCAATGGTTTTATTCTTTGCAGTCTTCTGGTTGGTGTGGTAGTCAGCATACAGCGTATGTCCACCAAATAAGTTCATACAACTTTTAAATGAACCGAGATTCGACTAATAATATATCTTATCTTTCTGTTTGTAAGTTAAATGAAATTTAGTATTATTAGATTTAACGTAATCGGGCAAGAATATCAAAATTGGATAAACATATTTTATATGGGATTTTTGATTTACATGATATACATTTGGGACTACGTACAAAGGAATAGCACTGTCCTTAATTCAAAATGTTCAATTAAAACTAACAGAATACGAAGAATTTTTATTAATACGAGAAATTTCGTTTCTATGTATAAAACATTCCGCCAATTAAATTGTTTAATGAGAATTTTTCGATTGACTGAGTACCAAACTGCTTTGAATTTTCACATGAATTGTGACAGTTTGAATAAACAAACTTTACGAAGCAACAGTAATCATCACTAATTCACTTCGTTTACAAATATTCCATTTATAAAACTTTTGTTTTATCAATGCGAACGAAGATTAAAACAAACAACAAAATTATTACAACCACTTTGCACAATCAAAACTTTTCCTATATTTACAACACCATTCACAAAATATTAAATCAGGCAGACATACCCTCGTAAAAGAATCTTGCTAAATCTGCCACAGCGAACAAACAAAAAAAAAATTTAATTAAATTGTGTTACAAATACACAAATACTTAAGTAAATAAATATGTAATTACAAAACGCAATGCCAAACCCAAACCAAATTTATTTATTTTTGGTTTTGTTGTTGTTGTTGTAAATTGGAGTTGAAAAGTTAAGGCAGAAAAGCTTTTATAATTTTTTACTATATACCTACTACACAATATACCATACATATTATCTATTCCGTTTTTTTACTCTACATTTTGTATAAACGTACATAAAAAACTCATCACGATGTAAGTAAATCCCGCAATGTAATTTAAAAAAAAAAATTGTTTCGTTTTGTTTTATATTTCTATTTTTTTTTTTGTGGTTATATCATTTTTGTAAACATAGAAAAGCTGGGACAAATAAAAATTAATTTAATGTGTATGGTCGGATTAAAGTGAATTTATAAAAAGAAGTCACATCACATAGACGTATCTGTATTTTATTAGTTATTCAGTTAGACGAAGATTTCTGTGGCGCCATCGTACTATGAAACTTCCACATAAATAAAGCACTCACAAAAAATTAAAAACACCTAAAATTTATAAACCGGAAAATTAAAAAAACAACAACTACAAACAATAGTAGATTACATACCGAGGGGGAAGGTATTCCATTCCTGTTGAGAGAACTTTAGTTTATCGAGAGGCGTAATCTCGAGGTGAACCAATTTTTGTGGCCGGGATGGTACTTTTCATCGAGGTTTGTACACTATTTTATTCATAATCAGAGGCATTTAATAAAACAAGCAACATTATAATATAAATACATCATTTATTAATAATTCTCTATTTGTAAAGTCAA
This sequence comes from Tipula helvola, assembly GCA_963556165.1. Taxonomy (NCBI): domain Eukaryota; kingdom Metazoa; phylum Arthropoda; class Insecta; order Diptera; family Tipulidae; genus Tipula; species Tipula helvola. Next base: position 153,062,070 of record OY744483.1, read on the forward strand.
CCTTCAAAGTACATTATTTTGCAGAATATCAAATCATTACGCTCCAACTTTGATGAATTTACTGTGATTCTGGAAAATTTGACTTATCAACCAATATTATGTTTTCTTTCTGAAATCTGGATCAATTCTATAATGAGATGCATAACTACAATATAGATTTTTATCGGTTTCACGCTAATTGTAATGACAACAACCGCTCTACCGTTGGTGTTCATGTACATCAGAGTGTGGACGTTGTAAACATAAAATGCCATAGACTAGGAACAGCTGATTATTTAGAGGTAATCATTTTAGTTAACAGGATCTTGTTTCTTTTTTATGTGTGTCTGTATACATTTCAGTTTATTAAACTAATTAATGTGTTTCTGGATCAATTTAAAATTTTACTGGCTTCTATTAAATCCATAAATTTGTTCGTTCTTTGTGATTTCAATATAAATATACTTAACATAAATAACACCATAAAAATATATTTATTATTAATGTCTTCTGTGAGACTTGAATCATTAATAAAATCACCTTCAAGAATTACTGCAAATCACCAAACTTGTATTGATTATATTTTTCTAGGTATGAGTGTGCAAATAATTTTACTGTATCTACTAAAAATTGCATACGTCGGCGAGAAATGCAGAATGTGTAAGTCCATTTTTCCCAATTTTGCGTTTTTCATATTAAACGAAAGAGGGGAACATTGTACATCGATCACCATGTATAAAATATTATAAAAGTTATGTTAAGAGGAAAAAATTTGTAATGAAAATTAGAATTTACATGTAGACAATAAGGAGAGTGAAATAGTTTTCTTTTTCTCCTGAACAAAATTGTTTTTGGACTTACACATTCTGCATTTCTCGCCGACGCATAGTCTTGTGTGATCATAATTTGTTAACTTTAGGAATTCATTTTAGGCATAAACTTAGCAATACCTCGGCTAATCGTCCTGCCAGTTCTCCATCCCGTGTAAATATTATTCACCTAATCGAGTTGATTTATAATGAATATTGGGTTGACACTTACAGTATTTCTGATCCTAATATTGCTTACAAAACAATACAATGTTATCTACTTTTACTGACCACATCCGTAGTAGTAGTAGTAGTAGTAGTAGTAATGGTAAACCAAAGAACATCAAATTGAGAATGTTGGAACCTTGGATGAATGATTCTCTGCTTCTGTTCTTAGATAAAAAAATAATATTGGTAAATTAGTTAAGAGATATCCGCGTAATAAAGAATTGCTTAAGTATTTTGATAAATTATCCCATACATTTAAAGAGAAAATGAAGCAAACGAAAATTGATTTTTATAGGAATATTTTTGATTTATATAAAGGTGCATTCGTCAGCTAAAAGTAATATTTCAAAAATTGTATGTTTGGATAGTATCATTATTACTGATAAACCAGGTAGTTGCAAGGAATTTATTCAGTATTTTACTAATATACCACATAAATTAACATCAATGCTTATGTCACCAACTATTTACAGTGAAATCTCTGCATTTATTAAACCCATACAGTTTTTATTTATTGCCTACCAACAGTCATGAAATATTAAATTCAATTACAGTTCTAAAAAAACGTTCTGTTGCAATGCGGAAAACAAGCGTTCCTCGCTTACTTGCGTTGGTGGTAACACTGACACCAATAGAGCTGCTTCCTGTATTATCTCGGGATGATGTAAAATGGCCTCAAGTAGATCAAGATACTAGATTCTATTGATTTTTTTTAGTGTCTCCAACCCATCAAAAAATTCAATCCTGAATTTTTCTAACTCTGTTAGCTCTACATTATAGTCGAAGTCGCTTTGATTTCTCTCGATGATCTCGATGAAAAGAATTTCTCTACGCATTAATGACGATTTTATTTCTGTAGCGAGGGTATTTGATATCTTTCCTAAGTGAAACATTACGCTACGCCATTCTTTATAAAATTGACTGGGGGTCAAGTTTGCCGTACCAAAGATTCAATGATCTTCATTTAGTCCCATTGAGTTTCCGGCATTGTTACCGCTGGATTGGCCATATCATTGAGATAAAACTTTAATTCGAGTATTTGTTGCACCATAAGATAAGTACTACCTCATCGTGTTGCCTGATCCAATATGGCTCCTTTTCCAGTACGTCTTTTAAGGATGGCATCTAATTTCAGTGCTTTAGCAGCAACCACAACCGCACGTATTCTCCTAGAAATGGTCGCCAGTTGCTTCGCCTTCGTCGGAATTTAGCTTCTGAACTGTACTCAGCATGTTGGTAGCGTTGTCAGTTATCATGCTCAAAACTTGTTCATTTTTAATACCAAATTCGGTTAGCACTTGCATTATTATTTGCTTTAGATATAAACTGGTGTGCTGTGCTTCTGTTTCCTTATAACTAGAGTTCGCGTGGCCATTTCCTTTTCAGCGTGTACAAATCGAACATTAATAGCTAAATAGTTAACTATAGGTGGCGCGTTCTCGCATCAACTTTAAGGTAGATGATTCGTGCGTGCGAATCATTTTTAAGAGATTGTTTTAGTTGCTCAACCTCAGCGATCACGAAGTTTTGGATGCTGTCTCGACTTAATGAAACTCCAAGCTTGGTTGCCTTTTCAACATTTAGGGCACGAAAAGCTGGTGTACTAAAAAATGTTAAAGAAATCGAATTTTTATAAACCATTTCTGTAAGATAGGTTTCAAACTTGTCAGCCGTCATTGAGATAGTTCTAACCCGATTTTTAAAACAAAACTTCGTTACAAGAGGTTGACTTGTCTGTGGTTTCCCTTTTTCTAAAGCTTAATTTTTTTTGGGATTTCCTTGTCAAGAAGATTAATAAAAATTTTAGGATGATTACGCTGTATACGGCGTTTTAAATTCGCAGCTCTACTAGGCGCTTTGCTACTTTCACTGGCGAATGCGCTAATTTTGGCACCACAGATATTCCCGTTTTCACCTTGGTCTGCTTTTACTTGACGCACGAAATAATTTACAGTACCCGTTTCTGGAATTAAAAAAATGTTCGTTTACAATTACAGCTGATTTTATTCTCGGTGACTTCTCCGTTATAATTATAGTGTTGTTAGCTGCTGTTTAATAAGTACTTTACTGATAATACGGAATAAAAGAATTTGTTTAAATCAACAACCAATAATCAATGATAATTCAGGGATTTTGTTTTCCTATAAAATGCAAATCCAAACTGCTGTAAGTTTTCAGTGGTTATTTAATTCGCATAATAATAGAAACACACCAGTCTTAAGGGCCAAATACAAGAAAACGCGTCATCGCATTTTTACCTAAGACACATATCCATATTAAATATTTTTACATATTAGTCCTTCACGTATTTACCTGAAAAAAAAACTACTTCTAACGGGACTTTCGATAAAACTACGGGACTTTTACGATACAACCGAATATTCCTTTTTCGTTATTGAATTAAAGTTATTTTTTTTTGTTTTTATGTTACTTATTGTTATTTTTCTTACTTTTTTTATTTTAAAAATACATAAATATGAAGTAAATACAGTGGAATTCACTTAACACGAAAACGGATAGCACGAAATATCGGATAACACGAACTTTTTTTGGTCCCCAGTTTTTTCATATTATTTTAGTATGAAATTGTTCGCTTAAGACGAAACTATTAACACGAATTTTCGTTTAACGCGAACAAATTTTTCAGTCCCTTTATATAAAATTAGTTCAGAAATATTCGCTTAATACGAAATTGAACCCTTGCGTTTTCGTAAAAAAATAATACATTATTTGTTTTGGTTTTGGATTAGTTTTTTTGTATCCTGATGCAACCAAAATAAAACGACTCAACAGACAAAATAAACAAAACGAAGCATTGGATTGAAAACCAACCATTTAGTTAAGGCCTGATAAGTGTTATAGCACATTAGTGTTGGCTTTGGTTGGATTTTAAATTTTTTTTAATTTCTCCATAAGTGACAGTCTGGTTGAATTATGAATGGTTAACATAAACATATCATAGAATGTTTGCCATTCTGTGATATCACCCTTGAATTTTGGTATTCTGAGTTTCGGCAATTTTGCCTCAGATGTATCACCAGCAGCAGTGGTAGAATTATACTGGCCAACTGTTTGTCCCTCTTGGAGGGAAAGTTTACGAATTCACGAGTTCCAACCACCGATTGCACTATCGTATTCTTCTTCATACTCATCAGCAGGTTGTTCAGGATCCTTTAATTCAAAAATGCGAGCTTCAATGGTAGTGAACTCCGATATTAATTGTTCCACACGAGTTAATCTTGCCTACAAACTTTCTAGAGATGTATTTATACCTTTTCTCTCAAATACTGGTTTATAGCAATTAATTTGTTCTTGTTATTTGATCGTTGTTTGATCAAAGATTTAAATTCAGCTTCAGCCATTCTGTAGCACGTTTTGATTTGTTAATAAATTTGTAACCGCACCGGTTAATATTAAGTTCAGTTTATAAATAAAATAAATTGTTAAAACCGATAACGCTATTCGCAAAACGCTGAAGTGTTTTACATTATCTATTGTTTGTGCTAATTTACAGTTCGCTTCGTTCATTTTTGTGCATTGCGGGAGTAGATATTTTGCATTGCGGTGATTTTTTCTGTGCGGATCGACAGTGGCTGATAATTACTTCTTTTTATTAAGTTTAATGAATGTATGTAAGTATGTATTTAGCTTTAATTTTATTCGATTGATATTATCGCTTAAGACGAAATTCTGATAACACGAAATATTTTGTCGTTCCCTTCGATTTCGTGTTATCCGATTTCTACTGTATATGTGATAACATTATTGATAAAAAATAAAATTTTAAATATGATATCTTCTGTTTGGTTTTTAACTTTATCTTTAAATTTCCCTCTAAATATTTGCCGTATACATCTGAATGTTTCTGACTGTACACTAAATTATAAAAAATATGCAAAACAATTTTCTCTTTTACGGTTAGTTATTTTATTTTGGTATACCTATAGAATCATGTGGTATACCTACAAAAAAAATAAAAACGAAAACCCAAACAAAGTTGTAAACGCTTCGTGTTTTTGTCGAATCCACATTTGCTTATTTCTTTTGACTTTCATTAATGTAAGAGAAGAAAATATGAATGAAACATTCGACCGCAATACAAATTTTACCAAACATATGCAATTATGCAGCATGTGCATATAAAAAATAATAAACACATACAAATAATTGTGTTTTGCCTATTTTGGTTTTGTCTATAATTCTGTGGTAACAAGGCAAAACGTAATAACTCGAGTTATTCCATATTACGTTTTATTTCAAATTTGAAATCTCCATATTCGAATTGATATCATATCAATTTTTTGTGATAATCCAGGTCCAGTAACTACAAACAACCGTAATAATCATTTAAAAAAGTAAGAATTCAAAAAACTCACATAAATTTGAGTATTAATCTATGATTTCTTTGAGTAGACAGTTGAAGAAGATACTGAAACGTTGAAGAAGATACTGAAACGTTGAAGAAGATACTGAGAACTGAGAAGTTCTGCAGCATATTTTGAATAAAAAAATCTGAATTCTAGGTTATTCGTAAAGAAATAAGTTTTTTTAGCGTCCAAACGATAAAATAACAGTAATCTCGATTTTAAATTTCTAGTTGCCGTTGTATTTGGCTATAATAAGGATGTTTTTCTTTAATTGCCACTTTGCCGGTATATTCGTCATAAACAAAGAATTTTATTATTTTTATTTCGCAGCCTCTAGTGGATGCAAGCCTTTGGCAGTAAAGGGATATTTTACTTCAATTATTCCATCATGCCCAATCAATCCATCAGGAGTGGCAACAAGGCATGGATATTTTTGATAAATGAATACACCACATTTCGCTACTTCTATATTATTTTCTTTCGAAAATTGCTTTATCACATTTTTTTCATTTTCCATCCCGTATATTGTTGACTTAGAATAAATAACAGCAGTAAGTATATAAAATATTTGAAACCTTATTTTTCAGAACTTATTTTATTTTGAAACCTTATTCCTTATTGAAACCTTAATTTGATGTTTCTATTGCGGCTTTCTCCAAATTTTGTAGCAGTTAAACGACTCATACGCACTTGAAACCATTTCGCTTCATTGGAATGGTTTATAGTTGACCTTTCAATTCTATCATGTTCAGCAGCTACCATTTTCAATTTTTTCAAAAAATCATTTCTAAGTTCGGTATACTCTTCAGGTGATTTATCCAAATTTTGACAGGTTTGATTTCCATATTCAGAGTCTTCTCCAAAAAACTTTAATTTTTTTTTGTCGTTTTGGTTGATTTGTGGTAATCTTTTATTTAGTAATAATCGTCGTTTTTCAATTTATGCTATTCTCGATTATGGACTGTAATTTGGTAAATACTCTGCTAGATTATAGTGTCCCCTTTGACTGTTGTGTTGTAACACAGCGAACTTGGCTCGTGATGTGTATGATTGCTCACGGGAAAAATTAATTCTTTTGCCACCAACAGATTTTGCGACAATTGCATTGAAGCCTTCTACGGCATTTGAGTCGACATCGTACACAAGGCTTTTAGCGTGGTATTTTAATCGCTTAAATAATCCACTAAATGCTTTGAATAATTCATTTTCCATAAATCTTTGATATATTTCAGGTATTTCGTAACGTTGACGCCGACGGTTACAGAAATATGAGGCACATTTCCTGTGGTCTTGAAAAACGTGGAATGGGATATTTCCAATGTTAAGCGCAAGTTCCTCAATTTTTTCTATGGAAGAGAGTTTTTAGAAAGTTTCCTTTTTTTAATTGCGCAGATTATGTCTTTGGAACATCGATTAATTTGATGTCCTAATAGTTTTTGTTGAATTATACAATAGATTAGTGCGATTAGTACATAGTTCCTTTGCGTGTTTCCGAAAATTACGAAGTAAATGATTGCGACATTCAATTTTCTCTATGTGTGTATTTGCGTTTGGTTTAGCCTCTAAAATTTGTACGTATACGCTGGCATCGCTATCTGCAATTAATTTGTTGTAGCGCATACCATACAGTTCTTCGCTTTTTCTAAAACCTTCTACTAAAGCATCCCGTTCCATTCCAGTTGATGGGCCAGCATAGTTCGAATTGCATTCATGATGTTCAGGTTTAGCTTTTTGCAATTCTGCTCTACGACAAACAATGCAATATTTATTGCGAACGGAACTCCATATGACCGACCTTCTTTGTAGATTGAGCAATAATTGTTCCGACACCAGAAAGTGAGGAATAATTACTATTGTGTCCGTATACCATCGAAATCTTCGCTTTTTTCTTCAATTGCTATTTGTTTTGCTTTTCCATCGCAGCTTTAAACATTTCTTGGTCGCAACCTTTTTGAATGTCACGTTGAACTTTTTTTTTGTAATTTATTGAATGTATTTGGTGCCAAATATAGTATGTCAATGACACCAAAAAATTCTTCTATTTGTCGATATCCAATACCTATTGAAATGCCAGCTAAAATACTTTGACAATTTATTGAGTTTTGATGTGATTTCTTTTCGTTGGGATCTTCAGAAGAAATATTTTGAATTATATTGCACATGTTACATTTAAAATAAAATTTGGAATTTAATCCGATTCTGCGCTCGCTTATAAACTTTAAATTCAGTAGGAAGCATCCGAAAACCATTTTGTAATTGCTAACTTTTATTAGTTCGTTGAAAAAATATTGCATATCTAATATGCGTTTGCCATTTTCCTCTTGAACATTTTTTTCAGCTGTTTCAAATTCAATAATGAAATTTCCACCATTCAAATCAGTTTTTTTTAGGAATAGGTACAGATATTGAACTTGCATCTTCCTTTTTATTTTGATCAGATAAAACAAGCATATTCTGATTTTCATCCAGTTCACTGATAAGTCGGACACATATATTTTAAGCGTTTTAATCTTCAGTTGTCTTATTATGCGGCATTGAAGGTTTTGCATTTCAATTTTTTTTTAGTACGGACAACTTACGGACAACAAATGGAGATCGCTCTAAATCTCGCATTACAAAATATTGCATTACATAATCTTGTTTTAAAAAACTAATCGCAAACAAAGTCCCGCATTATAAAATGTCGCATTTACAAAATCTCGCAATACAAAATCTTCTAATATAGAATCTTGCTTATATAGTAAAATAGTTTGCAACATAATTCTTAGAGATCGGTAATTAGGTTAAATGCACAAAATTTATTAAAGACGATGTTGCAAACTATTTCAGTATAATACATTATGTATGTATGAGATAAAGAACATAACATAATTTCACTTAGTTTAATTTAGGGTATTAGAAATTTGCATTGCTAATTTTACTTATAATAATCTAGATTGAATTTAGCAAATCGCAATTCGCAAGTCGAAAAATATAATAACTAGACCGGTTTTACCAAGAAAATTCTAATTTCAAATTTAATTTACTTTTCGACATTTCTGTAATATATTCTCGATATACATGTAACAATTAAAGTTTTTTAATTCAACCAAACAAGCTGGCCGAACTAGGCCGTATACATCCACAAAGGTTTATTTACTGGCAAGTTTGAACCCCCTTCCAAATGGTGGTATATTTATTTAGCTGAAACTCCTACTCTAACGGGCCAACGGCCAAACCACATTTGTAGGGGTTGGCCACATTATCTCTCATTATAAAATCTATTTTACAAAATCTTTTTCACAAAATCTCGCAATATAAAATCTTGCATTACAAAATTTCGCATTATAAAATTCGCATAAACTTTTTCTCGTAAATATATGAAATCGAGTGATTCCATTTACTTAGATAAAACTCCTAATTGATTAATTTAGTATTTATAAGGCCCTTCTAAAATAGTGTTAGCTGAAAAAATATCGGTTTTAGAATAGAACCAGATCTATAGCACGTGACCACTAAAACTAAAAAAATTAAAATGGAGAAGCAGTTCCACCTTCAATGCCCTATAACAGAATAACCGAAGTCCAGTTAACCGATCTCAAATTGCACAAAAATTATAAAAACACAATAAAACATCGAAACACAATATAATTTTTCATTTTCCAAAAATTTTTCATAAACGATCTAATTTTTTTTTTGTATGTCTCGACTGTTTTACGGAAAATGTAGATTTAAATATTTATTTATTTATGTTTCAAAACAAACAAAAAAATATCTATTTTTTTTGTTGTAAATACAATAAAATTAATAAATATAAAAACTGTGAGTTAGAAGAGTAAAATAATAGTACATATGTAGTTGAAGTGAGCAAGAAGAGTAAAACAACAATTATATTGGATAGACGAAAAAATGGTTTAGCTAACCAAATATGTATTGATTTTTCGTTTTTAATAAATATAAAAAATAAACTGCCATCTAATAACAGTTTAAAGAACTAAATAAAAGGAGATGAGGTGAAATTTTATCTTAGACGCAATTGTCATTAATAATCAAAATAAACGATTTTATTAATTTTTTGCAATTATTTCGATTAATAATTAAAAATTCAAAAAAAGCCGTTTTATCTCCTGCGCATTTTGATATAAAAAAATCTTAGTTTCTTCGGCTGGTGTTTGAGAAAAGGTACATTTTCGTTGCCTAATTTGGCCAAAACTGATCATAATTAAAATAAAATAGCAGGAAAACTAAGCGGAAAATTCGGAAAAGCTACCGTGATTAACTAGATAAAACCTCAAAGAATATTTTAATACATAGTTTGCGCTGATAGGATCAGTAATTCTCTAGAAAAGGTACACTTTCTTCAAGCATTTTTTGCATTTTTCGTGTATTGGGACCTTAATTATAAACGCTTACAATTTTTCTATTACATACTTGTAAAGTAACCCAAATATTTTTATATCCGACAATTTTTGTATTTTTCGGACATTTAGCTGAAAACATGATTTTTTTCCGAATGTTGGCCAAAAAAATCGGAAAATGATGAAATTTGGTTTGCACTTTTTTTTTCATCATTTACCGATTTTTTTGGCCAACTTTCATAGTAAATCTTATAATAAGTCGGACATTATTGCTGAAAAAAGTCGGTGATGAATTCAGTTTTGTTATACTTGGGAAGTATTGTAATGCAAATTCAAAAGAAAAACGATTTTGTTATTATTAAATCGGGGAATCACACAAAATACTATACAAAGTTGTCTTTCTTTCACCAAAATTACGAGTCATGGAACATTTTTCGAGTCAATTTTTGGTTTTCCGATTACTCTTATATATTCTGTAAATCTGACTTCGAAACTTCTACCAGTTTGTCCTATCTAGAATTTGAGGCCATCATTATGCATTCTTGTGGATTCCGGTGTCTATGAGTGTATTTATGTTACGTTGTTTGTGCCGATTGCCTAATTTGTGGTTGATAGCATTTAACATCGATGGCATCATGATGGCAGTTATCGTGTGTCCCTGTTTTTTTTAAAAACCTTCGTTATATTTTTGTTGATGTTGTGGTTATACTCCATTTCTCCGTTTGTTCGTTTTGCTTGTTTAACGTGGTTATCATATACTGCTGTTTGTTTATTTTGTCAATTAAGCCCTTGCTGCATCTGTGTTTATTGCCATGTGTTTAATAATTTTCAGTTCTTCCATATAGTCCTGATTGTTCATTGGGATCGTGTTTAGTCCGTTTATTAAACAAAATATTGCCGCTGTCTTATGGTGGTATGGTTAGATGATTTAAATGTAGGCTTTTCAAGTATAAGAAATTAATGGATTTGTTTGCCTCTGATTCTACAGTAAATTTTATGTTCGGTTTATGTTCCTGTGAAGACTGCTGAGTTATCTCGTTGGCCGTTGAATGGCATTATAATATCGTCCACGTTTCTGTGCTAGCCTCTAATTACCTGGGGTTTGTTGTTCGATTTCGTTTTATGTTGATTTTCAAAGTGGTTTATGTAAATGATAGCTGTAGTTCCTGATAAGGGATTTCCGATTGGAAGTTCATCTATCAGTCTGTGAATAGAATTGGTTGTTGTATTGAAAATAGTTTTGTTCTGTGATTACTGTAATTGCAGTGATAATTTCGTCAATTTTATGTTTCATGGTAACGTATTTTTGTAACAGTTCAGGGCTGCGGAGTCGACAAAATAATGTTACTGCTCGTATTCAAATTCTTTCATCATAAGAAACATAATAAAAATTAGAAACCAATTAAAGAATAATTAAAAAAAGAAAAAATTTCGACAATTTAAATTAATTACGAATTTGTTCTTAAAATTAGAAAGGCCGCCAGAATATTAAGACTCGTACATCTGTTGATATTTACTTTCTCTAAGCCATCATAAAATTAAATCCTGAATTTTTGTAATCCGAAGTCGTTTCGATTTCTTATAGCCATCAAGAATATTTTCGAATTCATGTTTTTCTTCTATTTCTTCAATAGGATTTTCTTGGTGGTTAATCGATGAAGATGACGGCTGGTTACTATGACTATGTGCTTTTCGGTAATATCTAAAAATCATTTTAAACCATTAACAAATTACACAACACCTATTTTGCCTCTATTTTATTGATCATCAAGCAGAACAATTTCACTATGTGTTAACGATGATTTTATTTCTGTTGGGGGACATTTGAGATTTTTTATAAGTGAAGCATTACGCTACGCCATTGTTTAAAACATTGACCTGGAGTTAAATATCCCTATTGGAATCTTTTTCTAACAAAGGGTAAAATGTATTTTAGGGGAGAAAAAATAAATATAAAATGCGGAGTCGGAGTCGGTCAGTATTTTTCCGATTCCGACTCCGCTAAAATAGTTTGATTTTTTAACACCGACTCCCGGCACAGACCTCCGACTCCGCTGGCCTGGTTTCGCTATAGGCTGTACATCTATTGATTCTATTTTGTTAATTAGTTCGACATTATTTCTGACTGTGGCAATGTGGCTCCTTTTTATGTAGGAGCCAAGCCTCATAATAAAAAAAATAAAAAAAATCTGATTGAGTGATCTTAATGGTCTTATTGTAATTTCCGGTTTGTGAATTTTTTGTAGTGCTCTGATTTTGGGTACCGTTGGTTTTATGGCTTTAAGTCGTTACAATAAAAATGGGTTTAAAAACACAGAACAGTTGTTAATTTTTTTACTAACCGTTTTTTGATATTTGTCGAAAATGTCTTGCAACACATGCAAAAAAATGTTTGCTGCTAAATTTTTGGACATCGTTTCATGTAATCTATGCGATAACCAGTTATGGTATGATTGTTGTGGGACTGATCGTGCTGCGATCAATTCAATTAAAAAGTATTTAATAATATGATCCCGAAATACAACATGTCCAAATCTATGCATCAATTCAAAGTGTTTGTTGCTGAAAATCGCAAAAGTATTAATGCTTTAATAAATAGGTTTGGAGATGATAACGCCACTAAGCGTTTATTCGCAAAAGTTGTAGAATCTGGCTCCCATTGCCAATAACACTGGCCGGAGCCAGCGCAAGGCTTCTTGGGGACGGCCACACCCCTTAATTCGATTAAAATTGTTTCGATGCCTGATAAAAAATATTTATATATCAGTCGTATTGATCCATCCATTACACCGGACCTGATTTTTAAATACAGCTGTGAAAAACTACAAACTGTTACTCTCCAAAGATCGGGTATTGCACAGTTAATTTACGTTCATTTCCTCTAAAATTGGATTGAATATGTCCCATTTCACCTACTCAATAACTCCGGCGTGAAACTTTTCTCTAGATCCGGCAATTCTTAAATGTTTATCATCATAATTCAAATGGTGTCCGAGCCAAATCAAAATCTCTGTACATATTTGTTAATTTTGGTGGGAGATTATAGTGGTAGTCACAGTTTCTAATAAATACTCATCCGGTTTGAGAACGATGGCTACTTGCGATGTCGACATTTTTGCTATTCTTATATAATTCCATTCATATGCGCTGATCATCAGTGTCATATATAACCGTTGTACCGATTGATCATGAGGTGACAGTTTCCGTTTGTGAGGATTTAACTCGATCGTCCAGTATTTTCTACTCTACACTATGGATGTTTCAGTTAAATTTGAATGTTGTGAGTTGATGATTGAAGATTACAATTCTTTAAATGCATTTCATTTGTGTTAACGTGTGGGATACTTGTGATTTATTTGCTGGTTTCTTTGAGAGGGTATACTCGTATTGTTGTAGGTAAATCAACATTTTCAATGTTTCGTCTGGAAGTGAATACTATTTTATCCGAATTGTCAAATCTTGATATTAATCAAAGTGCCGGATTTGATTCTATTCCACCCATATTTTTGATTGGTTTAGGTCTTATCTGGAATTTAGAATTCTATTGTGAAAATTGGTTGGATTAGGTCTTACCTGGAATTGAGAACTCAAATTATGAGTTTCACTTCATGAGTGAATGATGTTTCTTTAGGAGTGCTTCAATGCAGTCATTTGGGCTCCATGCTCTTTATCCTTTTCGTAAATGATGGGGTTAGTTATCTAAGTTACTCCAACATTCTTATTTATACAGACGACACACTTTAAAGCTTGGTGTACATCGCATAATTTGATGCTAAACATCTCCAAACGCAAAACGATGTGTTTTATGCGATTAAGATCAGCCACTAGTTACGATTACTTTTTTGATGGTTGTTTGTATTATTGAAAGTGTCGATCATTTTATGGAATTACTTCTAATCTATCGTTCCATAGGCACGAAAGCGAATTCTATGCTTTGCTGAAAGCTTTTCTAAAGATTTTCATAATCCTAATGTGATTAAAACTTTAAACGTCTCGTTTGTTCGTTCGGTTCTGGAATTTGGTATTGCCGTATGGAATCCATTTAAAAAAAACAGGAAACGGCGTACCGCCCTTTTCCGTAGAACAGTGGCGTAGGCGGAAACAAAACATATGTTATTTCACAAAAAGAACATTTTCACCGTTTTTCAACAAAATCAAAATGGGTTAAAATTAATATTAAAGTATATACATTTTATTAAAATAATATATGTTTAAGATTGCCACATCCGGGATAACACAAATTATAGAAAAAAACTCATCAAATTCACACAAAATTATCATAATTCATTCATCATTCCAGAAATAACTTTTTTTTGTTGTACAACACAGATGTTCCTTAGAATGACAAACTGTAACATTGACATGTTTATATATTGTAGTTTGAAATACCAACCAACCAAATTAAATTATTAAATTTTTCTTTCAAATTCCAACCAAACAACACAGAGCAAAAAATTTATGTGAATACATAAATAAAAAAGGAAACGAAAAAGTTTCTTGAGCTTTTATATATATAATCTGCTGTCACAAAACAAAATACAAAATAAAAAAAATTGGAACAAAATTCCAACTTTTCCATGTAGGTACTCGCAGTCTCAACTCCCACACTTCATCAAATAAGCGCAAGCAAACAAAAACAATATTTTTTTACTATTTATTCGGCGACCAATTTTTCTTTGACATTTTTTTTTTCTAAATGAAAGCTTTTTGAAAAGCATAATTTTTCTTTTTTCCTGAAAGTTTAATTGGTTTTAAATTGTTGGCTATACATATAGACGATAACAACGACATTGTCGACAATATATGTACGATTAAGTAGGAAACACTATAAAAAAATATTAAAGTTAAAATGAGCAATTATATACAAAGGTGGTTTGTATGTAGTTATGATGCGCGGGATGTAAAGATGTGTGCATAAAAAAAGCACAAAAAATTATGTACAACATAAAATACCCACTTGAGAATATAAGTTTATGTATATTATGTACATATGTGTATAAAAACCATCGGCATGTCTCTTGTTCGTTTTTTTTATGATGATACAACATTTTATTTCAATTAGGAAATTTTTTTCTGTGCCATTATGTTAGTTTTACATACGTGGTGAAGTTTATCTATTGGAAAAATAAACTGTAGTATTCGTCTATTTGTAGTAAACATTTAAGAGATCAGGAAGTAGGGAAATTATAAAATAGACATGGACGTGTTAAGTTTTCTATCGAAGAATTTATCGTCCGAAGGAATTCTTGAGTATTACTTGAAATATTGTTTTGTTGAATTGCTAATTGTTTTAAGCATGGCACTATACAACAGGTTACTCCTATAGCACTTCAAATGTCGTTTTTTGTTATTTTACCGATTTTTTTATTTTAAATACAGCGCCATTTTATACTGTTTTAAAAATCTTACAGGGTTGTAGTACTACTTGAAGGCGGTATTTTAGAAAAAAACCCACCTCTAAAGTTGAGCCAACCCTGCAATTAGGGTTGGAATAACCAATTTTAGGTGTTCAGAAAAATGAAAATAACTTCTGAACGGTACCCAACGCAAACTCGAAAAATGGCTGAAATGACGGATAATTTAATAGTGTACAATATTGTGTAACATTATTTTGAGATAAAATATGTTAAAAGAAAGTAAATTTTTGGAGTTTAACTGTAAAAATAGAACAGTTAACAGGACTTATTAAAAAAACAGTATTCCATAAGATTATGCGAGATTGAATTTGTCGTCGTTTGAGCTAATTTGCAGGCTTGTGCGATATACCGTTTACAAAATAACTTAATTTTATTAAGAAACCAACCTTCAAAAAATCCATGATATAAAAATTAAAAAATTAATTTAATGTCAATATTTTATTACTTCAAACTATTATTTATTCTTAGTATAATAGATCAGTTTTTTGTAAAATTGTAGCTCAGTATTTCGTTCAATATCATTGAGATCTTCTTCGCTTGTAGTGTTGTTGCATGATATACTCTGGCAGGTTTCACACATTGCTGAGCACAGCATTCCTGACCGCTTACATTCGCATCTTGTTGTGCATTGCGTACGACAGTTGCAAGATATCAACTTGAGCAGATGTTCTGGAGTCGGTGGCAGGTCAGTTGGAATATGCAGTAAACTACTTTTGCCAGTTTACATCCCCAATCTGTTAGTAGCAAAGCATTTTCCAGCCATGCTTGAACTTGATGGTATACCCGAAATGAATGCTGATCTGCAGCTGCTTTTGTTGGTGGGAGTCAAGCTAAATCGAATTTAGAATGTAACTGCAGATTACCGATTACTCTGTTGTAAGCAAGATATCTTGCTTCTTCTAGTGGATTCTCTTCCGTTATGTTATATAGTCCACATATTAAACGTACTCCGCTGGCTGCAATATTCTCCTTCATGGCACTCGTTTGCAAGAACACTTGCACGTCGGCCTCAGTCCTGCATTGGCCTGCTAAAGCTTGAATGCTTTTAGTTTTCCTTTCCTGTACAATGCTGAGGTTGTATCGCAACCGGTAAAATCATGAAGAACTGGAAGCAGGTCGCTTAATGAAGACAGACTGATCCCCACGATTTGCATAGCTCACACATATATTTGCGATAGAAGTGTCTGCGTTATCTTTCCGCCTGATGTTTAGGTATGTTCAAACAATGCACGTCATATTGTTCCCTATTTCGATGTTTCCATCGATGTTTTTTCGATGTAATTTTGGCAATGGCTCTTCTCTTTTGTTCTTCTTCTTTCGTGGTGGCGTAGTTCGGATAGCCATCAAACACTACCATTGTGTTTCTGCCATAATGTTTTAAAACATAATCACCATAAATTTTTAGAATCGTGCCATCTGTCGCTGACTTTGGCTATACTACCGAGTGAAGCAGCTGGCTTCCATCTACAACATATTTGCAATTTGTTGGAAAATTGTCCCTACCAATGTCAGCTCTTTTAAATATGGTTTTGATGCTCGATTTTGTTCCCTTTCGTAGGAGACCATCGTTGAAAAGGGAAGGTGGAGCTGAAGCCAATTCATATTTAAAATAGGACTGCAACTCTTTCGGACTTTTGACGACATTGGACAAATTCGATGAAATAACTGCAGTGAGTTTATAACGAAAGTTTCGTTATTTATTTTTATTCCCTGAACCTGAGCACCAATTGGAATAACTTTGTGTTTTCTTCTGTAAACGACGTCCGCCTAACTCTTACTACACTATCACCGGTTATGTTGGAATCAGCAACAAGTCCAGTTGACAAACTGACAAGATCACCAGCCCCATTCCGAAATGGGTTATGTTGTTGAAGCCATGAAATAAATTTGTTTTTATCCAGATTGTCTCTTGCTTCCCTACTGCCTCGGAGTTCAACATGTTGTTCGGAAGTAATTGATGATTGGGGGCCGCATGATAAGGCATGTAAAATATTCCGTCGTTCAATTTTGTTGGTTGAATTTTCTCCATATGTCCGAGATATTTATATTCTCGTATGTAATCTCGTATGTATTGTTGGAGTAATTACGGGGCACTGTCTCATAGGCAGACATGCAAGTAGACTTGGTTTCTTCTCACATGACTACTGTCGTAGTTGCGAGGACGAAGAGGAGGAAGAGACAGTACTTCATCTTCTTTGCACCTGTCCTCGTCTGGCACGAAACAGACTGAATTTTCTAGGGGCACACCTCTTCAACGACCTGGCGGAGCTCAGCGAGAAGGACGTCAGGAGTATCCAGCGCTTCATAGCAGGCTCAAAATGGTTTCAATGAGTTGGAGGAAAAATTTTTAATTTGTGGTATGGCTACGGACCTTTTTGTGTCTATGCCTGGTCCTGGTGGACCGCCACCCAAACCTAACCTAACCTAATTGATGATTGTCCTGTAAAAGTTTCCATCGCGGATATCACAAGCATGCTAACGGGCGTAGAAACAATCCATTTTAAAATGGTGTCATCGGTAATGCCTCGTCCTCGAGATAAACCTCCTATCGTCTTCATTAATCGCGTAAGTGATTGTTTTATGCACATGTCCGTCCAAATACCGTTCCATTGCACACTTTTTCTTCTTACCGAAAAGTATTTCTCTGGAAATTTGTACTCTTCATCGGTCAGCTTGGCTCGCAACTCCTTCATTTTCTGTAAATATAAATGAGCAGATTTTGCATATAAGTTATGACCAGCAGAATGGAAATATGACAACATTTTTCGAACAGATTCCATATGCATCTGCCAGTTGCTAGTCCTCTCAGCTCGGATATACTGAAGCACAATCATAACTTGCTCAAAATATTGGAGCCAAAGTTTGCATGTTCTGTTTGTAGTTCTTAGTCTGTTGATGTTACTTTTAAAGCAGCTCTCCAGGTCTCGTATACTACTTCAGAATCATGACACATATCCGGTGAGATGCTGTTTTCTATCAGTTTCTGATACGTTTCCATGACTTCAGCAGATTTCATTACCGGTTTCAAATCTTCTGAATTGTCCATAATCAAATAATTTAATGCTGATATCGTCAGTATATGTGCTCGCAAAGCACGCGAAAAAGCATTTCCGGTAAGCATATGTTTGACTGTTGCATTGCCATAAACTGTTTCCCATAATTCTTCTAGCCCGCTTCCTTTCATGATATATCCAATTATGCCAAAATATGACATGGGTAGATGAAATCCTCCAAGGCGTACAATTATTCCAGATATATCGCTGTTTTGCTCCGCTGCCGCAGACTTAACCATTTCAACTGACTTCTTAAAGAGTGGTTGAGCAAAAGCACATCTGCCTATGTTTCTTGCTTTCGCAGGCTGCTTAAATTAAAGCTGAGTATAAAGTCGTCAAGTCACTTGCACTTAAATTGATTAAAGGCACTGGTACTATTTGTGAAACTTCAAATAAACCTTGGAAAATTGAAAAAGTTTCTCAACATTAAAACATTTATGAGATAAATTATAAATCTTACCAGAATTATTAACCGCGTGCATGTATCCATTCCAACTTGGTACATTTTCCAAGTTATTAAATCCAGCCAACCAAATTAAATCTAAAGACATATTTGTAAGTAAACCGTGCACGTCATGTGAACCTGCAGTTAGATCCTCAATTATAATATTTCTTAATCCTGATGAGTCAGGTTTTTTATATATGTATATGTATAGGTATGTTATGTTTTTGTTTGTTATTTTGTGTAATCGATGTTCGTTGTATCTTTTCACACAATTTAACCACTGTAGCAGGTGCAATGTATTTAATCCCACCTAGAGCATGAAATGTGTCTAAGCCGTCTAAAGTACATACATTACAAATTGCATAAATCCATTTTTTTCCACGTGTAGGCCTGCAAACTCTGTTGCACATTTGATGTAATTCGCAGCCTCATTGTATGATGCAGTTATCCCTATTGAATTCAGTAGGTCGGTTATATGCCTCGAACCAACTTCACGATGAAGGTAAACTGATAATCCAAGCAGTTTCGTTTTTTATAAAGAGTTTCCGTAAATATCTTTAAAGTCGCTGGTACAAACTCTTCACCACAATTTTTGATATCATCGAATGTTGCACATACTGTTGTATCATAAATTTGGGACTGGATGTCTTCTTTTACCTTTAACTCTAGTTTCAATATCGTCCACCAGATGTCAGCCACTTTGCGTTAAAACGCGAATATGGAGCCCTGTTTTTGTTTCCTGGACTAATGTTATTAATTTGTTAACGAAATTTGTGGTTCAATATTAAATTATATAAAATAATTCGAGAACTTGTTCAATTTCTAGAAGAGAACAAAACTTAGAGGAATTCTAAATTCACCCGATGCAAAAAAGCAAGTCGAAGCTCTATGGAATGGAGCTGGAAACGTGTAAGGACTTATAGTTTTAATATTTTTTGACGTAGTACAATATTTATTTTTTGGTTTGGATAGTCTGGAAGTACAAAATAAGGCAAAATCTCACTAAAAATAAGGCTGAGCGGTCTGCGACCGGTAGTGGTCCCTGCAAATTGTAATTTTTAACCGAATTAGAGGAACGGGTTATTGCCATATTAGATTTAAACAAATGTATAGGCGGGTAGGGCCAAGAGTACCAAAATTTCTTAATTCTATTCAAACAGAGACAAGTCAAGCGCAAATTGAAGGTTACGAGGAATATGAAGCCACTTGCATTGATGCAGAAATATCTATACCAGACGCGCCATTCCGCTCAACAAAAAAATAACGAGCAAAAGTCATTAAAATTATAAGTCTGCAATTATTTAATTGGTGGAATGCAATTGCTGTTGTTTATTAATTATTTTAAAATCTCCTGACATTTCTTCCTATACATGTACGAAAACTTATTTTGTTAGTCGAAATAATTTCCAAAAAATACGGCCTGATTGCGTTTCAAAAATTCCTCATTTATTTGCGGGAAATAAGTGACTGTTTTCACATCCAATCGCTTAACTAACCCAAACTCACAGTATTCAAACAACATTCACAGTATTCAAATTAATCTCAATGCATATTAATTTAAAAGTATCGAAATTTTTTATTTTGTTATTACTACAACCAAGCACAGAAAAATTGCTAAGTTCATTGTCTAAATTTAAATTCAATTTTGTTATCAATTTCAACAGAACACTATATTGTCGTCTGCTCAGTGTCGATTTTAAAATTAATTCAGAAAAAATGATTTTCCTAACCCATCATGAACAAGCAAAACTAAAATAGCTTGAACTCTGATCATTAACGGATTTAATTTTTTGTCCATTTCTGTTTTCCTTTATTGTTTGCTTGCAGAATTTTCGTAAATGCCCTTTCCGACCATACACACATCACCCGTAACACCATTTACCTTACAAACCCGCGTTTAGCCACAAATGGTTGCCCACAATTGTAACATCTACGAAACAATATTCCCCGAAGCAACAGCCGGTCATTTCGTTTAGCTATTTACACCCTGTTGATCAACTTTGCGGTCCAATAAACTTTCATAAGCATATCGATAAACTTTTATACTTGCTTCGAATATTTTACATATTTCGATAGCACTTTTTAATGGCTCATCTTTGTTGTCTAACAGTTTTAATTGCAATTTTTTTTCATGAACACCAATAATCAACCGATCCCATAGCATTTGATCTTCGTATGAAACACCGCACAATGACATTTGAATTCAGAACGCAGTATTTGTTTGCGTAATTCTGTTTAAAAATCAGCAAATGGTTGTTTCTTCTTTTGAACAATCGAATTAAATTTAAACGATTTTATTGCTGTGGAATGCAATACTCGAACGCAGCTAAAATGTTTTCTAAAATGAGTTGATTAGCGGTGTTAGACGACAACAACCTGTTTTCAAGCGTTCGTGTTTCCATTTTCGTTCGCATTTAAATTTCCAGTCATACTGTCAGCTGTACCATCATTTAGAAATATTATGTGATACAAATCTATTGCTCGTGGAGCCACAAAAAATGTTGCAATTCTCATTGGTTTGTTTTCAGTCACTTTTCCACTAGCCGTCATATACATTAAAAATATACATTTCCACGTTTCCAAATACTTTTTATATAATATTGCTGTTGATAGAGTTGAGTTCTTGCCCGACTTAGGCATAACCTTTTCTTGTGATCTTTCGTTTACTAAACACATTGATTGTATCATTACGAAAGCTTACATTATGCTAGGTTCCATTAAGCGCAATTATAAAGTCTTTTGCGCCAGCTCACACTGAAAATTCTGTATATATCGTTTGTTTGTTCAAATCTAAAACACGCTTCTCAAATCTGGTCACCATTTTATAAGTGCCATTCAGATAGAATTGAGAGTGCTCAGAAGCAATTTGTTGTATATACCCTTCGTGGATTACTCACGGAGCGAGTGCATCAATATATTCCCCCACCTTATAATGATCGTTGTAATTTATTAAAACTACTGTGACGGCGCATAAATGCGTCATCACAATATTTTTTTTTATTGGTCGGTGTTATTGCGCCTAAATGGTTAAAATCGGCAATCTTGTGTTATTAAAAGCTTTTGGTTAATTTTTATTATAGTACATAATCAAAAATCGAAAGCACAAAACAATAATGTGTACATTTATTTGATAATAGATGCCGCCGGTTGGCTAAATTGGTGTTGTGTGATGTGGACAAATTTTTGCGCGCGTAAAGGGAAAATAATTTTTTTTTGGTGGGGATACGTCTATAAAACGGGCGCGGGATGATTTCGCGGGATAGTTGGATGTACATTTTAAGAGAAATTAATAAATATTGGAAAAGAGTCGAAAATTATTTTAAAAGAATTCTAAATAAATTTTGTAAAACAAATAAATTTTAGAGTGATCATTTTTTTTTTTGAGTCTCTGATTGTCTCGCTAAGGCACCTGTACAAAATCAGAAAATTTTGGAATAAAAGAAACAATACTTTTCGGGATCGATTAGTGCGAAATTTATGTACTAAATTTCAATAGAAAAAAAAATGGAAAAGAATCCAAACTAAACAATACCTAAATGATAAACTATTTAAGTTTGGAAAAATTATATTTTTTTTTTATAAAATAATTTCTGTAAATTAAGTTTTATAACCTAAGTTTTACGAGTAAAATTAAAATTATGAACTCTGTGTAATGCGTATATAATTTTGATTTAATTTTGTGATCGATTAATGAGTGATACTACATAGACATAGACAAGTAGTGATACCAATATGTATGACAAATGTGTAGTGTAATCATATTCGTTTGATTTTGTCAAACCAAGAAAAAAAAAATATTATTGCTAATTTTTTTTTGTATGATCAAAACTCTGTTGTTCAACGAAAATGGTGCGGCAGTGAATATGTTACGTTTATGTGTGTGAACTGTGTAGTACTATAAACTGAGTAACTGCTGAGTGAAGTGAAAAAAAAAAATAAAAGTATGAGAATATATATTTAACTCATACTCATTAGTCTAGCGAATTACTTGCCGCAACAGAAATAAATTTGTAAATTTATAAAATACATATCGGTGCTCTAAGCGTAAAAAGGGCACATATTTGCGTGGTTTAAGTTATGAATAATAATTTTTTTTTTGTAATTAAAGATTTGTTGCAACTCGAAAAACAAATAAAATAAACGAACAAGTGAGTTTTTTTTTTCAATACACATGTTAACTAAAAAGTGACTTATACATAATATATACCAGTGTATTAAAGAAGAAAAAAAAAACATAGACATTCTAGAATGTTCAAGAAATATAGAATGCAATTTGTGAGTGTGGTTTTGTTTAATTACTGAACAATAGAATAAAAAAAAAAAAAAAAAAAAAATAATAATAATAAAACAAAACCTATTGATTAAACGGTTCATCATTGTATCAAGGAGAAAATGTTTAATATTTCATCAATCAACACAACTACATTCAACATCTGCAGCTTCCCGCAACAAAATAGCAAGTTTTTTTATTTAATTATATATGTAATTTAAATTTATTGTTATTCTAAGTTTTTTTCAATTCTGATTTACTTTTGGTGTAGGTTAATTAAGTTTATTTTAGTTTTTAGGGAATTAGGTTTAGCTAGTGACGTTAAGTTTGGATTATATTTTTAATTTTTTTTTTTTGCTCTTACACTTCTTTTTGAATTTATTTAACCATTGTTTGAGTTAAGGTACAATAAATCAGTGATTATTTTGTTTCTCGGAATTTTTTTTTTCTTTGTTTTTAATCACGCCGCAATGATGAGATAATCAGAGAGTTCCTATACGGTGGGATGAGTCAGGGTGAGTGTTGGTGTCCATGCAGGTATACAGGTAGGTAATTAGAATCATTCCCTAACGCGGTCATTTGATCCACGCATACTCTTAAAACCCCACGCCCATAACCCTGATGCTTAGCCGGCAATACCGCGTAAGAGTCCCTGCGTGGGTCCAATTTCTGATAGCAAGATGCATGATTTGGAGGATAGTTTGGTAGTTTTTTTTCTTTTTTTTGTTTAAATTTTTCCTAATTTTGTTTCCATTTAAAGTAAGTTTATTTTTTTTTTTTTGTGTGTTAATTCTTCAGTTGGATATCCTCCAGATCAGGCAAAGTGTTACAGTGGCGCCCAAACTTATATGGCTTCCCTTTTAAAGTAGTTAGTTTCCCTTCCTATCCTTATTCCTATATTTCATTACAATTTTTTTTATCGTTTTCTCACATGCTTTCCGAAGTGGACAGAAATTTCAAATAAATTTTCTTCACTTTGTTGATTAGAGGTTTGAAGGGCGATATTTCAATTTAATCATTTTTTTTTTGTTTTATTAAATCGTCCTATTTTATCCAGTGATTTTTTTTTTATTATAATTACAACGTTTGAAATACCAGTGATCATTCTACTTCCGCTTTAAGCGTTGATTTTTTAGTTTTATACCTGGTTTTCTAAACGATCACTAGTTTAGCGAATGCTTCCTGCCTTCGGATATTAATTCCTTTTTATTAGTTTTGATTTTTATGATCCTGTGGTCAGGGAAGCAATTCATTGAATGTAAATAGTTTAGTTCACACTTCGTTAATTATAAATATCCGGTAGTATATACTGTTTGAATTATTGCATTGACGAGTTGTGAATTTGAATTAAATTTTTATTTTTTTTTATTAGTTTCATTTCCTTATCCCAATATCCCAACTACCCTTTATCCTACGATTCTGGTTACCTGCTCCAGACATGTAAATGATTTCTTGTCTGATGCCCATCTTGATTGTGCCGGTCTTGGCGGACCTATCGCACTCACTCTGGTTCATCCTCATCGTTAAATCATCTATACTCTAGTTTATTTTATACTTAAGTTGCAGTTTATTCAAACTTAAGTCAACACTATTAATCATTTTTTTTGAAAGATTTTTTTTATTAACTATTTACTATTTGCTATTTTTCTCGCTCGCTAAGTTCAGATTTTTTTTTTTTTTTTTTTTGTTTTGTTTTTTTAATTTGAGGCACTTCGGATTCTGTAGTGTACATCCATCGACCAGCTTCGCTCGTCTAGATTTGAAATCAGAAGTACAAACTTATGACACCAGTGAATTCTGGTCTGTGATTTTCGATTTATATTGTTCTGTATTTTTCTACTTTCATTATCTACATTATTATAATTTTTTTTGTGTGATTAATTTTAAATTTTTGGCGATAACAAAATGAATGTATTCGCACTAAAACAAGACGAGTTTGTTATTGAGTGTATTTTACGCGATATTGCGCCCGGTGATGCAAACGCGGCGGAAATTTTGCAGAATCGTGTTTTGGCGGAAGAAACCGGAAAATCAGGTAAACCGGTTAAAATGCACATTAACGCAGCAAAACGTCCCGATCTTGAGATCGATTCATGTCGTGCAACGATGCGGGAGCTGCAGAACCAGATTGATTTACTAGCTGGTTTGGATGCAGATAAACAGTTAGAATCCGCACAAGGAATTGAATCCCGGCTATTACATGTTGCGGATAGACTGAAACGCGCTGCAACCTCACCTACTTATTCTAATGCAGCCACTCAGGTTCTGACAAATTGTGAAATTTTATTAGGTAGTCTCCGATTATATTTAACTGACTTAAATAAATTAAATGAGTCAATAGAGGCTGCTAGAGCTGTGAATATTGGTACTTCAGCCGAGTGTCAGTTAAACAGTTCTCAGTTAAGCTTAGAAGATAATCCAGAAGGCCGTCCAGACAACCAAATGTCTGCTTTGACGTTTATGATGGGGCAAATTCAGCAGTTATCTCAACAGGTTTTGGATCTAACTAAGCAGTGTGGCGAACTAAAATCTAAACCGGAAGTAAAACCACCGCCGCCGATTGTTTCATTACCAAGCCAGCAAAGATTTGAATTGCCTTCGTCATATTCTGCGCCTATACCACCGATTTCCGCACACTTAGCAACGAATAGAAATCATCTATTGTTCCCTGAGTTACCAGCTAATAATATAGAGTACCAATCATCTATGCCGAATCCATTAATTAATCCGGGTGTAAGGTTACAAAATCCACCGGTTATGTCAATAGCTAATCTAATGGGGGGTGCTCCGTACGGGAATTTCACAACAGCTCCTTCTACTTCAGCGAGGCTTAATCCAGTAGCAGATCATCCAGGCATGATACACGGAAGCAGAGGTATCTCCGATAATCATGGTTTGTCCAGAAGTGGGTTATCCTTTGATGGTTCCCCAACCGGTATTCCAATAACCTTGTTTCTATTTCAAATAGAAACTATTGCTTCATCCATGAATTTGTCGTACGATAGGCTACTGACTGAGATTAGTTTTGTCCTAAAAGGTATGGCATCACATTGGTATTGGACTTACCGGCAGCAACATCCACTTGCTAATTGGCATGAGCTTAGGAATTGCATGATGGAGCGATTTAAGCACCGAATACCTGACTCAGACATTGAGAAGAAAATTGAAGCTCGCAAGCAATATCCGAACGAGACTTTTCTCGAGTTTTACCAACAGATTTCGAGCTTGGCCATACAATTAACTGTCCCATATCCCGAAGAGAACATTATTAAGATATTAATGAAGAACATGAGACCAGGCCTTCGTTATCAATTAACTGATCGAAAATTTTCTAACGTGGGAGACCTGATTGCTAGTTGCACAAGCTGGGAGAGTACATGGGCAGAGTTAAAGATCGACCCAGATAGCTTTGTGTCTCTTAAGCGCTCCACCCATGTAAATGAACAAAGCGGATATCCGCATAGACGAGTGATCAATGAGTTGGGTCATAGCACTAATTATCACAATCCAATGCCCAATGACTCATACACAAATATGGTTCCTCACTTTTCAGTTCCTCAAGTTCAGTCCGTACCATCGCCTAATTACAATGCTTATGGGGCTCAAACTACTGGTTACGAACCACCCAGTACTGTTGTTCCACATTATTCAGTTCTCCAGCTTGAAGCCATGCATCCATCTAAGTTGCAATCTAATGGGCAAAATCACTCGGTAAGATTCGCTACACCACTTATTAATAACATTCCTCCATTTGAGGCTAATCAATCCAACGTAATTTGTTACAATTGTGATGATATAGGTCATGTGTTCACCGAGTGTCCGGTGCAAACATCGCGATTGTTTTGTTTTCGCTGCGGTATGAAAGACACAGTTGCCTCAAGATGCATCAGATGTAAGGGAAACGGTCAGAGGGGACTGTGGAGAACTGGGAATCACAGTACCCAAGGATTGGTTCAGCCCAGGCCTACTCTGCAAGATGCTGCCGCCAATACAGAACCAGCGTGGAGAGTTCCGACGAAACCTGGAGCAGCGACCAATCCGAAATAAATTTTTCTGAATCTACGGATTCCTATTCTTCTGATGAACCATCTACACCTAATTCCCAAAATAATTTTCAAAATAATGCTCCGTTAACTAACTATACAAAGCCTAAACGGTATTATAGCCCTAAACATCGTTTTAGAAGTCGTTCCTATTGGAAAGCAAAACGGGATCGTAGATCTGACGTCGTATCCTCAATCATTAATACTGACTCGATAGACAAGCGGCCTTATGCACAGGTAACCATTAATGGTGTCCAGTACAATGGTCTGTTGGATAGTGGTGCTACAATTAGCGTGTTAGGAGCTGGCTCTGATAAATATTTGAGCAATTCATACTCTGGGTTTCATAGTTTTCCGTGCAGCGTAAGTACAGCTAGTGGACAAACCCAGAGAATATTCGGATACATAGACGCTCTAGTTAACTTTAGAGGCCAGGAACAACAAATGAAAATATATCTGGCTCCTTCGCTAGAACAGCCCCTCTACCTGGGAATCGATTTCTGGAGATTATTTGGAATTTCATTAAGTATATCTGCTTTAAACTCTGAATCTTTTAAAAGTTGTGATGGCAACGTGTCGGGATTCCATGTCCTCTCGCCGGTAGATCAGGCTAAATTGGATAATATCATAGCACTCTTTCCTTCTTTTGCTAAATCAGGTCTCGGTAAAACAAACCTGGTCACGCATGCCATTGATGTCGGTGCGGCAAAGCCCGTCAAACAGAGATTCTATTCCGTGTCACCTGTTGTCCAAAAACGGATGTACGAAGAATTGGACCGTATGCTATCGTTGGGGGTCATTGAAGAAAGCCAGAGTTCTTGGTGTTCACCTATCACTTTGGTGACTAAGGCTAATGGTAAGGCTCGTCTGTGTTTGGATGCCCGTGAATTGAATAAAGTTACCGTAAAAGACGCATATCCTTTACCTCTTATTGATGGATTGTTGGGTCGACTGGATCAGACCCGTTATATCTCAAGTATCGACCTTAAGGATGCTTTTTGGCAGATACCCCTCGACCCGCAATCCAGAGATAAGACGGCTTTTACTGTACCCGGACGGCCTTTATATCAATTCACGGTCATGCCTTTCGGACTGTGCAATGCACCACAGACGATGTGCCGCCTGATGCACCGAGTGGTTCCGCACGAACTGCATGACCGAATATTTGTGTATTTAGACGACCTCTTGATCACATCTGCTACCCTAGCGGAACACTTCACTCTACTTACCGAAGTAGCTAGTTTACTGAAACGAGCAGGTTTGACGATCAATGTCGAAAAAAGCAAATTCGTGCTGAAAGAGGTGAGATATCTGGGTTACCTGGTTGGTGATGGCTGTCTTCGTACCGATCCCGAGAAAGTTAAGGCAATTGATGAATACCCGGTGCCGAAAACCACAAAGCAGATTCGTAGATTCTTGGGGATGTGTGGATGGTATAGAAGGTTCATACAGAATTTTGCAACTGTCGCTGCTCCTTTGACAGACCTAACAAAAAAATCAGTCAAACTAAAATGGTCCGATGCAGCTGATAGATCCTTCAATAGCTTGAAACAAGCGCTTATGACAGCTCCCGTCCTGGCAAATCCGGATTTCGAGAAGCCCTTTTACATACAGTGTGACGCCAGTGCCGCTGGAGTAGGTAGTGTGCTGTTTCAGTTGAACTACGACGGAGATGAACGCCCAATAGCGTTCATGTCTCAAAAACTGAACGCCGCTCAAAGAAACTACTCTGTTACGGAGCTGGAGTGCTACGCAGCGGTACTGAGCGTCAAAAAGTTCCGAGCGTATATAGAAGGGTACAACTTCACAATTTACACAGATCATGCAAGCTTACGTTGGCTCATGACACAGAAAGATTTGTCAGGGCGGTTAGCCAGATGGAGTTTGAAGCTTCAAGCTTTTAATTTTCAAATCGGGTACCGAAAGGGGTCTGTTAATGTCGTGCCAGATACATTATCGCGAGCTTTCTGCGACGAACCTGTTGTTGTTTCTGCCCTTAACGGTCAGGTTGGAAGTGGTTCCGAGCTCACGGTAAATCCTGAACACGTGGAACCGCTTCACATAAATTTAGATTCGCCTGAATTTGATGAAGCGGAATACCAAGACCAGATTAAAAAGGTTCAGGAACTGGGACAGGGTTGCTCGAATTTTTGTGTCAAAGAGGGTAAACTTTTATATACACCTTCTTTTGGTACATCTTATGAGGAGATGGATTTATCTGCTTGGCGGCTGGTTGTTCCCTTCAGGTTAACCGCTTCGTTGGTGGAGCAAGCACATATACCACCATCATCGGCTCATATGGGAATAGCTAAAACACTAGAGAGGCTTCAAAGGCAATTTTATTGGAATCGAATGGCTCTCGACGTTAAGGAGTTTATCTCAAAATGCACCACATGCAAAATGAATAAGGCTGTTAACTATTGTACAAAACCTGAAATGGGTCATCCATTTTCATCAGATCGCCCATTCCAGAGAATATACATAGATCTTTTAGGCCCCTATCCACGGTCAAAACGAGGAAATGCTTATATTTTCATTGCTTTAGATCATTACTCAAAGTTTGTCCTCTTAAAACCTTTACGAGAAGCGTCATCCTCTTTAATTTGTAATTTTCTGGAGAATGACTTGTTTCTTCTTTTTTCCGTCCCAGAATTCGTGATAAGCGATAATGGCAAGCAGTTTGTTTCTAAAATATTTCAAGAACTGTTGAATAAATATGGCGTAGTACACATTCGTACCCCTATTTATTCGCCTCAAAGCAACGCATCGGAACGCGTAAATAGAACTGTTCTCTCTGCCATTCGCTCTTATCTTTCGGATTCAACGCATAATGAATGGGATGTACACCTCCAAGAAGTAGCTGCCGCTCTCCGTAATGTGGTTCATAATAGTACCAAATTTTCACCTCATTACCTTACCTTTGGACAACATATGACATTACATGGGTCTGAACATAAATTGCGGAGACTACTTTCTGATTCCGCTAACAATGATATAGGTGTAATCTCTAAATCGGATAGGCTTAACTTAGTGCGAGACAAAATTAAACACCACCTCACTGTTGCACACAATAAATCGGCTCAACGCTACAATTTACGCAGCCGCAATCGTGAGCTTGTTACGGGACAATCAGTGTTTGTCCGTTCTTTTGCTCAGAGTGATGCCGTGAATAAATTTGCAAGCAAATTATCAGCCAAGTTCATACCCGCGATTATTGAAGAAAAAGTGGGAAACGTAGCATATAAAGTTCGTAATCTAGCTGGAAAAATATTGGGAACCTATCACCTGAAAGATATTCGCACTTGACGATTAATCGGATTATGATTGATTCGTAATGCCCGGCATGAGACACTCAGGGTGTGAGGCGTCCCCACGATTTGTGACGGCGCATAAATGCGTCATCACAATATTTTTTTTTATTGGTCGGTGTTATTGCGCCTAAATGGTTAAAATCGGCAATCTTGTGTTATTAAAAGCTTTTGGTTAATTTTTATTATAGTACATAATCAAAAATCGAAAGCACAAAACAATAATGTGTACATTTATTTGATAATAGATGCCGCCGGTTGGCTAAATTGGTGTTGTGTGATGTGGACAAATTTTTGCTAGCAAGATGCATGATTTGGAGGATAGTTTGGTAGTTTTTTTTCTTTTTTTTGTTTAAATTTTTCCTAATTTTGTTTCCATTTAAAGTAAGTTTATTTTTTTTTTTTTTGTGTGTTAATTCTTCAGTTGGATATCCTCCAGATCAGGCAAAGTGTTACACTACAAGGTTCTTTTTTTCTTTTTTTTTTCGTCTCTATCTCTGCAATCTTTTCTGGGGCTCAAGGCACTCCCAACTCTTTCGCAGTTCCCTTTTAACGTCCTACCTTACGCCGTTGCCTGCCAACTCGAGGACGTACGGCTATAGACCCGCTTTCGTTTAAGCCACCTGCACATTGCATTGCTTCATGCCAGCCTATAGTACTGACATGAAAGGTGGATCGGCCCATGGATTCCGCACTCTCAACAGGGGGTCATAGATGTGTTCATCGTCATCACCGATCGTAATCAGATGATGAAAAATCCCTTTTGCATCTCGCCCCTATAGGGATTCGAACCCGGTACCTCCCGATCCAACCGCCGTAGCTTTAACCACTGCGCCGTTTGGTCGGTAACTACAAGGTTTGGATTACCGACGAGACGTTGCATCTGTTATCTTCGTTCACGATATTCTGACTTCCCGAATAGATTATGATGAATTGCTCGTTTCAATATCTACGTTCCCATACGCTGATTGCGCATATTGATCCTGTCTCTACTAATTTTGCACTTTCGGAACCAGTTTTGAGAATATCGCGACTTTTTAATTTAGTTTATAATGTTTTCGACGTTAACATGACAAGAAATTCGTTTATAAAAAAAGTTGTTCACCCGTCCCAAGACCAAAGTTGTATATAACTCCCAAAAATTAAAAAATGGGGATTTGGGATAACTCCTAAAAATGAACAATGAAAAATGTTGATAGGGTTACAAACATAACACATTAATGCGCAGTGTTGCTAACTCGATAATATGTATATTATATTCTCCCATGCTTATTGGATCACGCATCTGTTATTCCATTTGGTAGTCACGTAAGCATGTTGGAAGACGTTTATCTCTAATGGAACGTCTGACTGCAACGTTTACATGATCTGAAACGACTTCTCGCTCTGGAGTATATACTGATGCATTGCTATCGTCGACTGTTTCTTGATATGGAGGAACATCTTCTTTGCCGCTTCCATTTGTCTGAACTTGTTTCCATTTATCTTGAAGATTGTATGGACGAACTGGATTTCTTAATGGAGATGGTAACTTGAAAGTTACTTTTGGTTGTTGTCTTGGACTAATCGCAATCTCTGAGTTTTTCAATTGATTAAAGTGTCTTTTCAACTGGTATCGTGAATCAAGCTTTATAAATAATGAAGACGTCCGAATTTGTGCATTACAATACCAATTCGTTAGGAAGCCATTTCTCCTAACCGGTGTAATTACTACGAGAGAGTATTCTGTCTCCCACACTTAACTGACGTTTGACTTTGATGTTTTCATTTGGCGTGTTTCTCATATTTTCTGATGGCCGAATTGCGTCGAGTTTGATTCTTAGTTTCTGCTGTAACAAATTCTCTGCTGAACTTTTGCCATCATTCAAAGGTGTGGCACGATACCTAAATAGAATTTCACGAATTTTGTCGGAACTGGAACCACTTTCATTTTCCATGGCTTAAAGCTTCCCCTTGAAAGTTTGTTCAGAACGTTCTGCTTGCCCGTTCGTAGTTGGATTATACGGTTGAAAAATTCCACATTCCGTGCTAAATTTGATAAATTTTTGACTTTTGAAAATGGTTGCGTTGTCTGAATCGATCACCTTTGGATACCCATGGTAGGCAAACATTGATTTTAATTTTTCAATTGTTATTTCCGTTGTTGGACTGGAATTTGTGATTGCTATTTCCGGCCATTTTGATTTAGCATCAACCACTATTAGAATAAATTGTCCCTTGTACGGGGTCAAGATGAATACGCTCAAAGTTTTCTTCTGGTTCTTCCCAGTGATGTGTTTCTTCGTTTCTGGGCTCTTTTTGCTTTTAGCACACGCATTGCAACTTTTAACGAACGATGTTATGTCCATATCGATATTTCCACAATAGACATACCGCGTCGAGCTAGATTTTTCATTTTACAAATACCAAGATGCGTTTGATGTAGTTCTTGTAGAACTTCGTTTCGAAGGCTTTCTGGAATTACCACTCTACAACCTCAAAAAATTGTGCCTAGATGTAGATGGTATTTATCATCATTTGTTTCGCCATTTAGAAACGACTGTTTGAGTCATGACAGAACTGGATCTTTGTCAGTTTCTAGTCCGATATTCTCATTGGTAAGTATCAGAGAACTTATCGCATGTATCGTCTGTATGTTCATGATGTGCGTGTCATCATCATCCACTGGAACTTCTTGAATCGGTGCTCTTTGAAACTAATCTATATTTTGATAATTTTCTGCTTTCCTATGCTCTACAGTGTGTTGGAATTCTGATAGAAATGATGCATAACGTAGCAGACGACTGGATGTGATCGAAAGCAGATTCATGTCAGATTTAAAAATGTGTGTCAATGGTTTATTATCGGTTACCAGCTTAAATTTTTGTCCGTATGAGTACATATAAAACCTTTTGACAGTCCAATATATAGCCAGCGCTTCTCGATCCAATTTCCACTCCGGCTATTCCCACTGGGCTTGCATTACATGCAACAGTTATGGCCAATGCTGGATTAAATGGCACTAGAACTTGGTCACTTGCTATTTCGGCCTTTACTTTCATGAAAGCTGCTTCAAACTTCGCTGTCCATTGAAATTGTGCGCTCTTCAGTAATAGAAGGCGAAGTGGGTGTGTAAGTATCGATGCATTTTTGATAAATTTCGAATAGTATGTGATTAATCCCAATAATTGTTGTACTTCATGAGGATTTTTTGAACATGCCGCATCTAACACAGCTTTTACTTTTTCTGGTGCTTTTGAAATTTTATTTTGTTCAATCTGGTATCCAAGATAATTGATTCTTGTCTGGAAAAATTGGCATTTCTTGTCAATAACGTGAAGATTGTATTTCTTCAACCGTTCAAAATAAGCAATTAGCCGTTGGTAGCACTCATTGTAATTTGAACCTTGAATTACTATGTCGTCGGGTTGTCACTCCTTCAAGTCCTTGGAGCATCTGATCGAGAAATTCGCTTGGAGCCGTTTTAATACCAAATGCGAGCCTGTTAAACTTGTACGTTCCTTTGTGAGTGGTTATCGTTTTTATTTTTGCACTTTTCTTATCCATCTGAACGTGATGATATGCTTTGTATAAATCCAGCGTGCAAAAATAGATAGAGAATTTCCTCAATCCGGGGAATCGGGTAGTGAGCATCTTCGAGTCGTTCGTTTACGCCGACTTTATAATCGACACATAATCGAACGCTCTTATCCGGTTTTGGAATGCAAACCAATGGGGAACCTCAGTCGGAGGTATCCACTTTGGTAATGATCCTTAGCGTGCGAGTGGTACTTAGCGTGCTTTAAGGAATACTAAGTAAAGCTATGTAATTACAACTGGAAGTCGCCTGGTATCCAGAGGGCTCCGTTTACGACCGAGATTTGTTAGATGGATCCGCATGCTAGTGCACTATTAGCACCAGTCGCTTCACACCTTAAACCGGTTCATTTGCTGCCATTTAGCATTATCCGCCTTACACCTAAATCACTTTTTGTCGGGTACACGGTTATTCGGTCTCTCCGAATAATCTTAAATACTGCGAGTTATATTCAAATATTATTTTGTTCGAATATCAGCTTCATTAAATGAGGATTTTCAAAATCATAATCTGAAGCTTCATTAAATAATTTAAAAACTTTCCTATTTCATTAGGCCGTAGTTAAATATCTGCTTTCTATAGTTTAACATATAACTTGTAAAATTTAGTTTTTGTATAATGAAATACGATAATATTTTAGATATCATATTTAGAGAATCCCTCAACGAATAAGCCGGTTTTTAAAATAATTCGGTAAACCTTTAGGATAATAATCTCTTGGTTAGTTCCTAATTATCTCCCGTATAATTGCGGCAAGTACAACATCTATTTTAGTGTTTTTTTCTCCTTAACGTATTTCCTCAACATCACAACATTCAACATCACAACATTTATAAAGAGCACAGCTAAAAATATAATGTAACATCCTAATATTTTGTGTATACAAGGACCTAACCCAAGTGGATTATTCACCTCGTCAAAATCAAAAAAATATTTGCCTGTTTCAAAATATTTTTTTGATTTGAAATAATTTCAGGATTTGTCAGTAGTAGGCGCCGATATGTAATGTCAAGCATATTGATTATCGAATAAAATTTTTAGTTTGGTAAATTTTAATGGTCTGCCGAGCTTTAATAATTTGCTTTCGTCAAGAAGATAAATATGAAGAATTGAGATTGTGTGCCAACAATTTGGTTCGAATGGTCGAATATGGCCAACAATATCGAACATCTCATCATCGTCCATTATTTTTAGATATGGAATACGATGTACTATTTGTGCCAAATAATACACCGATTGATACACCATTCCGCAGACGAATAACAACTCCCAAATTCAAAAAAATTCTCATAAAGAAAATTCAATCGCGTTATAAGCTAGGACAAAATTTCAAAATTTTAGAAACAAATCAAAAAGTGCGTCAAAATCGGGTGAAGCCTGCCAAAGCTAATATGAGGCCTGTGTCAAGAAGATCAAATTTGAGATAAATTATATCAGTTACAAAAATAAAGTTGTATCAACATGCTTCGTTAACTGAATAAATAAAAAAATTAAATAAATCATGTTGGAATAATCACTGCTTTACAATTTGTTTCACCTAGATGAGGAACCCCATTCAATATAGTTTCAAAGACTTTATTATTTATTGATATACATTTCGGTAATCTATAAATTTTCAGCTCGTACAGGATTTTAAAAAGTTGTATGTTCCGTGTCGAACTTTTCAAATTGATTTTCGGTCAAGGTGGCATCTTTCATTATTCCCCTGAATGTTAAGCCATTAACCACTTCCAAATCTCACAGAAACTCTTTTAAATTACTAAAAATTACAGTGAAACGATAAATGCTTGTACCTTATTTTGGATATATGTATACATACATAATTATGTCAAAATACTTTTTTCGGGTAAAATTAATATTATTTTGATGTCAATCAATTCATAAATCACCATTTTTAAATTTTCCACCGGATTAGTTTGAAAAATGAAATTGCATTGGCTGTGACTGTGAATGATGATTCGTGAATTTATCCTTTATGTGACTAAACTGGGTACAATTGTACCCAAATGCAGATTTGACTATACATTTTCTTATGATTTAGTGTTTTCTTTTCGTCGTATTTTTGGTTTTCTTTTACCGTTATTTGTGCTATTTTATTGTCTGTTCAAATCGAAATAATTTAAATTTTTTGTCAAATTCTCTATTAATTTATACTGGGAACATTTGTACCATTCCAGTCTGCTAAAAAGATTTTTAATATCCAGTCACATAAAGGTTATACATCATTAAAATGGTTGGACACAATTATTGTATAAAATAAAACTGTATAAAGCACAAATATTTAAATTAGCTTAAGATTCCTACTTACTGCTTTACATACATCTAACATTTTTTGAATACAATGTCTGTTGTCTCGGTGTAAACTCGATCTCATGCAGGAGACAAGTTTTCCACGATCAGCTCAAAACCGTCTGGAGCCAAACTCCGGACATAACATGAAACTAGTTTTGTGCAACATGAATGCTTAAGATGACAATGCTGAAAGTTACAACGTAGCAACATTGGCCATCCGACCTCAAACAAGAAACGAGGCATGTATTACCTGACTGCAAGCACCAGCTTGCCACATAAACTCATTCATACAGCCACTTATAAATCAAGCGACAGGACAAAGGTCAACCAAAGCGACCAAATCGTATTGTTCAAAAGACATTGTTCTAGACTCAAAGGCATCAGAACAAAATGTGGAGCTAAGTTAAACTCACACCGCAGTTCCTGAAAGTTGCTGAATTAAAATTTCGCTAAATAAAAGATTGAAATTCTATAAAATCAACACAATATATCGAAACACAAAAATTAAAACCAAATAAAAATTAAATTCAACTTTTTTGTTGCCTATTCGTCGACTAATATAACTAAGGTAATAAAACACAATTATTTTGGCTTTGTCACTTTCTTATTCTGATATTTATTTTTATTTGAAAATTGAAATTACGATCGTTTAGGATGTTGAACTTGTTTTGTATCTCTGAATTATTCTATTAATTAAGAAAATCTGATACACATCAATAGCTGCATTTCTTGATGCATTAGTGATCCGGATCAGATCAAAGTTTACATTGAAAACAACAACAAAAATTTAATTTTTGTTGTTGTTTTCAATGTAAACTTTGATCTGATCCGGATCACTAATGCGTCAAGAAATGCGGCTAATGTAGAGATTGTAAGGGCCAAATCGACAAACCACAATTAATTCGCAACTGCGACTAAATTGTCTCTTTTCGTATTTTTAAACCGCAATAAAATCACAGATTAAAGTGTAGATTGAAGTTGTAGTCGTGGATATCGGCGACTACAATCAGTGAATATACTTGACGTTTAAAATCGAATTTATCATTTATAGTTTCGATGTAAATTTATTTATTTTAGGTCATAATAAATAATAATAAAC
The DNA here is from genome assembly GCA_963556165.1 of Tipula helvola. Lineage (NCBI taxonomy): Eukaryota > Metazoa > Arthropoda > Insecta > Diptera > Tipulidae > Tipula > Tipula helvola. Next base: position 153,099,294 of record OY744483.1, read on the forward strand.
AAAATACCTTTATTTAGCAATAATTAATCAATTAATATTATTTTTATTGTGATCTTGGCGTTGAAAAAGTTAGAATTTATTTGGAAAAAATTTTATTGGAAAATTGTACTAGATTTCTGAATAAATTTGCTGTTTTATTCTGGTTTAAAAATACCGTTTTCGAACATCAATTTCGAAAAAAGAGTGACTGCAACTAAAAGTTGTAGTTGTGTCTATCGAATCGGGCCTAAATTTTTTATTTTAGATCCATTAATTTTCATGTTACATCACGTTATAATATTCTGTTCTATGTTCTGTTTTAACCGGATTCCTTTTCATAAACTGCTTTGAGTACTGTCATAGAACTCCAGATGGCAGTACTTATCATACATACAACACAGAACTGCTTTTATATCATATTTTGTTTGCCTACGTGACTTGTGAATCTCCTCTCCTATCTAATATATTTTTAATTATCATTATATAAGAAAAGGGGCATACCACCTTTCTTTTTTATATAAAAAAACAAGAACTACAAAATAAAAGAGACGAAAAATGTTATCGACCATCTGGTGTACGTGTTTGTAAAAATGATTTTTTTTTACGGACTTACAATACAAACAATAAGTGCATTTCAGTAGTTTGTATGACTTCCATTGTTATTAATAATAATAACATTGAGTTTATTAACGTTTGGAAAATAGAAACGTCAATTTTTGCCCATTCCTCTTGAATAAATGTCTTAAGCTTCGCTAACGTATTAAATTGACGTCGATTTTTGTAGACTCCCTGACTAAGAATGCTCCAGAGATTTTTCATTGGATTTTAGTTCGGACTAGTATCAGGCCACTGCAATACTGGTATATTTAGTGATTGAAAAAAATTCTTGGTGCACCAAACAGCATGAATAGATGGATAGAGTACAAATTGCTTTGTACCATATAGCTATTTCGCATAGTGTATTTTGAATTGAATGCTTGTTGTTAACATTTGTTGTTTCAAGTCTGAGAAATTAATGGATTTGTTTGTCTCTGATTCTAGAGTAAATTTGATGTTCGGATGTTTGTTTTTCGGATGTATTTTGTAGTTCTCCTTTTTTATACAAAAAATGATTTTCGCCCTAAACCAACCCCTTTCCTTAGATTAAGGACAATACAAAATAAAATAGAGAAGAGAAGAGATTCACAAGTCACGTAGTCACCAAAAATATGTAGGCGCGATTGAACTGTACCCTAAAATAAAAGTAGATTAAGCAACAACAACAAAATTGCATATGTCTTTGTTTTAAAAAGTCGGGCTTAAAGGAATTTAGTATAAAATATTTTTCTATAATAATATGCAATTGAAGTATATTTATTTAATGGGGTACCATCATATTTCCGAAAATTAAAATCCCCCCAAAAAAATCCTACGTAAGCTACATTATTAAGCGGCTTTGAGGAGTTTTTACTTTTCACACTATGTACATATAACGAAGTTATAGCGAAAAAAAATTTGTTTAAGATTTTTACATTTCTTGACGAATTAGAGTACAACGATTCCAAAACTTCGATTAGAAAAATGTCGTGTCCTTCCTTCCATCCTTGGGAACATACTTTTCCAATATTTCTGTTTTGCTTCGCATTTTCACAAATATTTTGTATTGTACAAATATAGATTTTAGTAATAAGCAGTTTCTGTCAACTTTTAGATCTATTCGAGTCTAAAAAAGAGGAGGTTGCAGTGGAAGTTAAAACTGCCAAACAGATTTTCTCAAAAACGGGCCCAATGATTTTTTGTTATGTTAATTTTACATTTGGCAAAGTTGATTGTTGAACGTTCCATTTAAAGATTAAATATTTCCTAATTAATGGAAAACTCTAAAACATTCAGTCTAATGAAGATTTTAAATAGAAGTAGGACATTCCCAATAATCCTGGTAATTTCAGAAAAAAAAATTTAGGGCGATCATATTTTAAATTAGGATTGAATAGAAACTCGTTTGTTGAACGTTGAACATAGAATGCATATCGCTTTCCTAAACGGTGATAACCTCAATAACCATCAGTCTAGTTACGATTTTCTATTGCCAATAATCATGGCTAATTTTAGAAAAAAAATATATGATATATGAATTTTATGTTCAACTTTCAACAACGAGTTTCTATTCAATCCTAATTTAAAGTATGAATGCTCCAAATTTTTGTTTTTGAAATTGGCCATGATTATTGGCAATGGCCTAGCTAGGGTTTGACATTTTAAAACGACAGCTATTTTCTGTTTTAGATTTAAAAAAAACTGTTAACAGCACATCCTTGAATGGGTTGTTGAGAAATGGAATCAACTTCTGAAAGTAACTAAAATATGAAAATAAGTTGTAATGTACTAATTTTGAAAGTATCAAATATCAAAAAAACAGTATGTTACGATATGTTATTATCAAAAGGTTGAGTTGTTCTGTTGTGTATTGTGCTCGATTGTAAAGCTTATCAGAGGTTGTGGGCTTCTTCGGACTTTATTGAAGTTTGGGAAAAATAGTTTGGGGAAAAGTTTTGAAAGATTTTTTGCCATTTTTTGATTAAGATTTTTTTTTTATTCAAAAGAGTTATATTTAAGAACATTTTAACCACACGGAAAAAAATAAACTGGTCCTCAGCTAAGAAAACGGACTTTTAATTCAAGAAAATGTACTTTTTCTTGATTTAATAGCTAATTTTCTTATTTCTTTCGAGTTTTTCTTCATTTCAAGAAACACAATTCTTACATGAAGAAAAACTCGAAAAAAATAAGAAACTTAACTAAAAAAGTACATTTTCTTAAATCAAGAAAAAGTACATTTTCTTGAATTAAAAGTCCGTTTTCTTAGCTGAGGACCAGTTTATTTTTTTCCGTGCATTAATATCTATGACAATATCTTGGCCAAGTGATTTTCGCCATCCTTTTTTGAAGCCAACTTTAGATCAGCAAGGGAGTTTTGCAGAGATCCAAACAAATTGTAGTCGGTACGGTAGATGCATAAAGGCTTCCCGGCCAAGCTCTCTCAATTTTTGCCGGGTCATGGAAAATGTGTGTCGTCTGGTTTTGTCATGGTGGAAATCAACAAGCTTTCTATTGATCAATTCTGGCAGTTTTTTAAATTGCTTGCTGAAATTTGTTAATTGCTGACAGTTGAAATTAGAATCAATCGTTTAACCAGGTTCTAACCATCATAATGTACGATTCCCTTCTAATTTGAAATTCTGGCTTTGGAGTCGTTTGTTTTGGTTCAACTTTCTTTGACTATGATCTTTTTTAAACTACATTCTCGTATTTTACCTATTTTTCATCGCCAGTAATGATTTGCTTTAAAAATGCGGCGAATTCGATGCGTTTCAGTAGTAATTTGCTGTTCCAAATTCGGTCAATCAAATTTTTCATCGACAATTCCTGCGGCACCCAAACATCGAGCTTCTTTATGTATCGAGCCTTACGCAAATGGTTTACAACTGTTTTGTGTTGATCTTTTTCGATTTTTTGTAAGATTTCATCGACTTTTTCAGTGATTGCTCGACCAGAGCTATGTGCATCTTTGACATCGAAATTTGGCTGTTTCACGAATACGGGTTGTCAATAGGGGATGAACAGGCTAAATTTTGCAATTTTGACTTTAGATCAACAGATATCTTTAATCAGCGACCCAAACAACCATGAAAATGACATGTTTCTTGATTGTAGTATGACATACAGGCTGTTTCATGAATATTGGTTGTCAATAGAGGATTAAGGAGGTTTAATTTTGCAACTCTGCAGATTCACAATCATCGACTCAAAAAAAACCTGAGCGCCGATTTTGAGATAATTTACTTCAGTGCAACGCCTGGATCGTCGCCCGGGCATCTATCGAGGAAGGAGATTATGTCTACAAGTAATAAGGCTGCTGCTTTTGGAACTTGTGTAGATAATGATCTTGTTGCTATTGAGGTGCCTAAGATGAGGAAGCTTTACGCTAGATTTATCTGCAAATAGGTGGAGCATTGCAATCCAGTGGATCTTGATTACCGATCTTTATTAAAGAAGGATCATTCAAAAGAGCTAGACTAATTTTCATTAGCTTTAAAATCAATATACCGAAGAAACTATTTTCTAAAGCATTAGATTCGACGATTTAGCCGGAAAAAGTTCTGTTTCATGAGTTCGTACAACGATCTAAAATTTTTCGAACTCCTTGAACAGGCTTTCCGATGCTGAAAAAACATCTACTGGAACCTCAATCGATTATGCACCGATTAATAGTTTCTCTTTCACAGGCACTGCCGATTTCTGCCAGAACTTACACATTGTCCATTTATTATCACAACTCTAGTGGTATTCGATCAAAATAACACGAAATGTATTTATCGTTTGTATCACGGAAACATGGCTATAACTATTTCGCAAAGTTGTGCAGAGTATTTCCCCCTACTTCGTGTAGTCATGTGAATTAACGGTGAGAGGTAGGTAAGCTAGTGTTGATAGTTATTGTTTATGTTCTACGCGGATGCTCAGCTTATACATTTATTTTTTTTTTATTTAGGGTGGTGTTTGTAGCCCAGAGCACTGCGACCATTGAGGCCTATTGTGCATCCCTAGGGATTCTTAGTTGAAATGTAGGTCTATGTCCTTGATAAACGCCGCTACCTGGTGCATATCCAGTGGGTCGGCATTAGGCCACTGGATTGTGTACGCATTGAGGAACTTGAATCATTTCAGGATGATAGCATCGCATGTGAAGAGTACGTGTTCCGTTGTCTCCTTACCGCAGTCACAGAATCTGCACTGGTCCGTAAGGGACCTTCCTATTTTATGTAGATGGCCATTAAAAAAGTCGTGCCCTGTTATAAATAGGTAAGGGATCTTAGGGATTGGCGGTGCATCTCGGTGGTGCCTCTCCCAGACGTATAATATTATAACTGAATGATTTCTTGGCCTGCCTCATCCCAATGGAGGACTCCCAGAGTAATTTCCTATAGTTCTGATACTAGGACTGGGATCTTCTAATTGATACTAGGACTGGGACCCAGGAAATCTCGGCTTGCTCCCATTTTTGCACCTCAGTCTGCTGCCTCATTTCATTTAATGGTGGAGTGGCCAGGAGACCACGAAAGGGTGACTTTAGTTGCTTTACCCAGTTCGAAAAATTACAGTAGCAGCTCCAGATCAATTTCGAGTTGAACACTGAAGCTCCTAAGCTCCTGAGATTATATAGATGTTGGGCTTCTTATATTTCTTTTTGAGACATTGAAGCACACATACCTCAATAGCAAGGGTTTCTGCCTGAAAAACTGTGGGGGTACTACCCAGTGGTATGCATAGTTCTAGGTCGGGCCCGACTATCTCTACACCGGTACCCCCCGTCTGTCTTTCACCCATCCGTATACCATACAGAAGCATGGCGGCGGAGGGAGGAGATAATATTCTCTACCAGTGCCCTATCCGGCAACCTGATGGTAAAATTTGTTGAAATTACATTGTTAAATTTCACTTCATTAGGTAACACTAATATCTATGATAGTATTTGTGAATATACAAAAAATTAAACATAGTAGCTTGTACCGAATAAACAGTCAAGCTGTTAACTTCTTTAAAAATAAAAAGTCGTTCAAGTTGTTTCATTTTAGTATACTATAATTATTAAATTATCAAACATCCACAATAATATTTCAATAAAATTCCTCCGACAGTCGATTGTCCTTACCATCAAATTCGATAGTTGGATTAATTCCTCCTTAAGATTTATAGGATACTGTTGTGTTCTAGCCTTATGGTTTTAATTTTAGCAGTAATTTTTAGGCTCAGACCTCTTGAACCGGCTGCTTTTTTAATGTGTAGGTGCAGTGGTGAGAGCCCCAGTCCTCATTGCTCCAGTTCCAGTTGCACCCATACAAATTAACCTCTGGATCTTGTCCAGTATTCTCCATGTACCAGTCTGCTCCATCTTTGGTCACCACACAAACGCCGCTTAAGAGACCATAGGTCTTATGACGGCCCGATAGAGCCAAACCAATATTTTTGGGCTCAGTCCCCACGTTTTGCCAATCATTCTTTGGTAGGTGAAGTAGTCCTTGTTGGCCTCGTTTGTGATATGATTTAAGTGGAGATTCCATGTCTATTTCTGATCAAGTACGACACCTAGGTATTTAACCTCCTTCGACAGTTGGAGAGTTACCCCTCCCAGGGCTATCGGTGGGAGGACAGTTTTCCTCCGGTCCACATCCCTGGGGCAACCCCTGGCAACTGTGGTGATGGTTTTGTCTTCAAAAGAGGCCGTTACGGTGGAGGGGTCTATGCCCCTTGTTAATGATTGTTCCCTGGATATCAATGAAGGAGCATAGTAATAATTCTTTATTCCGGAGCGTATCGTCGATTTCCAATGTCAGTTCGTTTAGAGCTGCTTTTGTTGATTTCCCTGCTTGGTAGGCATGCTGCCTACATTCCAGAGGGCATCTTTGGAGAGTGTTGGATCTAATACAAAATCCCAGAATTTTCTCCATGGTTTTCAGTAGAAATGATGTGAGGCTGATAGGTCTATAGGACCTAATCTCCTCTGAGGATCGTTTCCCCGCTTTTGGGATACAAATCACCCGAACCTCTCTCCAGCGTTTTGGAACATATTCCAAGCTGTAACTGGCTCTGAAGGGTACAGTAAGATAAGGCAGTAAAGTCTCCTGCCTTGTTGTAAAAAGGCGGGGTATATGCAGTCCCCTCCCGGTGATTTGAAAGGTCCAAAAGATTTGGCTGCCCAGCTATCCGTTCCGGTGTAAAAAACTACCTCGATAACTTCTGAGCCTCTTTGGGAACCAGATACGGATGTACACTACTTGCGTTGGATTCCTCCTGATCCCTCAGTATAACACATTCTGGAAAGTGACATCTCACTAGACATTCCAAAGTCTCCTCCCTGGCTGTGGTTGTCTCTCCACTTGGTTTCTTTACCGACCCCAAAGGATCCCTAGGCTCCAAGGAAAGTGCCTTCTGGAGTTGACACGCCGTAGGTAATATGTCTATTTTTTTACAGAAGTCTCTCCAGCTTAATATTTTGCTCTGCCTGAGGGCTATGTTATATTGAGTAAGAAAATACTGATATAGGTAATCCAATACGTACCACTCGCGCCAGTGGTAAGCTTGAGTGGTAGGCATTAATTATTGCCTCTGTAACTTCATTTGTTGCTCTGTCGAGGTCTTCGACAGAGTTTATCGAGGTCTGTAGACCAGCTAAGTTATCCAAAAGTCTATTGTTATAGACTGGCCAGTTGGTGCGTTTTGGTATCCTTAACATCAACTCTTGTCTCGAAGGGACATTGATATCAAACCTGATGTATATATGATCTGAGAGGGATGCTTCCTTGGATACATGCCAGTCGAGAATTGCACTGGAGGTATCCATGTCAGACAGGGTAAGTTCCAGTACCTCTCTCCTAACTGCATTCACAAAGGTCGCATCACTCCCTTTATTATTTACTGCTAAGTTGCTACTAAGACAGAATTCAAAAAGTTGCTCATTTAGTTGCAGCTTTTACATATATACGGAGAGTTGCCTGCATGTTTATCAAACCAACTTGCAGTTGTAGCTGCTGAATGATTTTGGGTGATTATAAAACTGCCGAAAGTAAAATGGCACTGTTAATGATGATCTTCTGCCATTCAGCTGTGATTTAATCTCAGACCTAATCCAATTAACTTTTGAAAATTGTGTTAATATTAATGTAAATTTTAATTTTAAAACCACCTTCTATTCAGTGCCCCTGTTTACTTGGTAGCATATGGATAGACGAATTTAATAAAAGTAATCTTTTTGGTTTGTGTTGATAGTTTACAGTTTTATGACAGAGCAACATAATATTAAACAAAGTTATGTGTCCTCAACCTTAGCGTGTAGATATGTCGTCTGTAACTTTCTAACAATACAATATATAATCCCAAATTTATCAAACCAAAATTATTTTAACGATTTACTTTCAAAATATTTGCAGAATTACGTTTTTACATTATATACAAATTTAAAACTAAAAAATGGGTTAACTGTCATAAACTTTTTATATATATTTAGTAAATGATTTATTACAAAATCTATTAAGCTAAATAATACTGAAATTTCCCATCATAAAATGCATTAAAAAAAAATCAATATCAATAAATCAGATAAAATGCTGCACTAAATGGAGCAAAAGCTATACATTTTACAGTATATTGGAAAATATTCAATCGAGTAATTATATCTCGATAGCTTAAAAAAACATAAATTTACTAAATCGAATTTGAAATGCTTTGCACACAGCATTTCAACATTTTCTATATACAGGATAATACGATAATGGTAAAAGTTTGTAAACTAATGAATTATGCTATACACATCCAACAAATAATATTGTGTACCATCTACTTAAATTATGCGAATTGAATTCAATCTTCGATCGATCATTTTATGATAAGCTATTCCAACTGGAACAAATTCTTGTTTCGGATGTATGTTTTTCGAATAAAATTAAATTTAAGCTTTTTTTTATTTTCATCTGATTTTCATTCCCATATCTACCGATTTTCTATACATTTCGAAATTTTCCAACTATAAATTTTATATAAAACGTGTGTATGTATGTATTATTTAAATGTAATGGATTATGTTACATATATGATTTAAATTTTATTCTTGCGATATACTCATATGTGCGTGTACATACTCATATTAGTCGAGTTTTCTTATTTTAATTTTATTATGTTTATCGGATATGGATCAAATACAATGCTGTATTCGTATGTAGCATTATACCAAAATAAATTTTATGTAGCTCTTATTCACCGCGTGTCAAAATCAGATTTAACCTTTTTTTTTCCTTCCTTTATATCGAATTACTTTCCTTTTCAATGTTTTTTTTTCTATTTTGTAAAATAAAATGTATCAACGACGCTTTTCTTATCGGATTTGGAATAAAATCGAGAAAAAATTTAACAAGGAAGGTAATTATCTCTCATATAATATAATCATCAAGCTGCTGCGAATATGCGTTCGTTCCCAACATGTGACTCTAAGAATATAACTTTTTTTTGTTATATAGCCGCAAACCACCATTCACCTCATTCGAGCTTTTTTTCTTTTGTAAATCTATTGTACATTTAATATTCTGGTTGTTTTTTACACCCACGGTTAAAATATACCAAAAAAAGGTTTACAACATACAAAATAAACCAAAAATATGAATTTATTATTTATTTAGTCAATTGAATTAAGAGCTTTTCATTTAAAATATTTTGTGTTTTTTTCTCCCTGTTCGTCTATCTGTATGTGTGTATGTACGGAAAATTTATCACGTGTTTCAGTTGGTTCGGTAAAGTGGTTAAGTTTATGTATTTATTTTTTGCAATTTTCTATGTTGTTTCAATTCCACCATTACAATGTATTTTGGAAAATGACGTGTCACGTGATGACATGATAACAAAGATAAATGAATTTCTTTTGGGTTAAATGCTAATTAAGTGACGTAAACGGTTTGCTAAATTGTGTATTGAATTTGATTTACTTCTTCTTTTTTTTGTGCTGTGTTGTGTGTGCTTTAGAAAATTTATTATGAAAGGCTCATTAGATTTGTGAAATGTGAGCTTGATAGATGAAGGCGGGAGGGAGGGAGTTGAAAACGTGTGCTGTGTCTTAATATCTTGGATATTATTATATTTTGTGTGTACAAGTTGCTCTGGTATTTATCGATGCGGTCTAACGTCATGCCTTTTGTTAACTTTTTTCCATTTAATGCTATTATATAAGATTATTATACTTTTGGTGATGAATTAGTGTTTTGTGTATACCATCACGTTTTTGCTATGGCTAAAAATAATAAATTATGGATGGAAGTCAGTAACCTAACTAAACCGTGCACCTTAACCGTGTTTATATTGGATTAACAACTTGTTTGGTGGATATAATGGCAAAAACATAATCGTTACAAAATTTACAGGGCTAAGAAGGTACACTGCTGGTACCAGGACCATACAATGAAGTAGTTATAGAATATTAGAACTAATAGAATTTGGTGTCGACATGATGAAAGTTTTAAGCTTGTCGTCCGACTTTTGCAGAGAAACGATATTTTCCATATCAAGAGGTGTATGAGCTATAGCGGAGTCCTGATATTCATCAGATCGAATTCTGTCATCGACGATGTATCGAAAATGTTTAATCTCACTGTAAATTGTAAAAAGTTCCCGGTCAAATGTAGAATAATTCTGCTCAGGAGTGGATAGTTTTCTGGAATAGAATCCAATAGGATGCCAACGTCTATTAATAAGCTGCTCAAATATACCACCTATTGCTATATCGGATGCGTCAGTTGTAACTCTAATCGGAGCATTCTCATGTGGATGCGCGAGGAGTGCGACCTAAGCAAGGGTATCTTTTGTTCTTGCAAAAGCTGCCTTGCACTAAGACGTTAGCTTAAGTTGTGATTTTTTACTGACTTTATTAAAAGAATGAAGTTGTTCGTGTATTTCAGTTATTCGGCCAAATTTGGAATAAAGCGATGGTAATAATAATTAACAATTCGCCGAATCTCTGAATTTGCTTAATAGTCGTTGAATCGGGAAAGTTTTGGATAGCCATGATTCGATCCTTAGATGGTTTTATGCAATCTTTGATAATTTCGTGACTAAGTAAATTAAGGAATGGTATTCCAAATTTGCATTTTGATGTTTTTATCGTTAAACCTTAATCTGTAAGGCGTTTAAAAAGTTCCAAGATGTTCCAAATAATCCACCTCGTTTTTACTTGCCACCAGAATATCGTCGATATATACGTATACAAAATCTAGCCCTTTCGTGACTTTGTTCATGAAACGCTGAAAAGTCTGTGTTGCATTTGTCAGACTGCAAGGCATTCTCATGAGCTCAAAAAGACCGAAAGAAATTTGGCGGTAAGCTCGAACTATGTCGATTTTGAGAATATCTTGCACGCTTGAAGATACATGGAAAAGTGGTGAATAAGTGGAAGAGAGTACCTGTCCGCTATCGTTACCGCGTTTAATCTCGGGTAATCTCTGCAGGGCCGCCAACCACTATTGCATTTAGGCACCAAGGGTAAAAGAGAGGCAACGCTGGATGAACTCGGCATACATATCATAAGTTGCATCACATGGTCAACCTCATTCCGCTTTATTCTGTTCTTTTCAGGATTGAAGAATCTCGGATGGCAAAAACGTAATTAATTGCCCTTGTGTTACTATTTGGCGCACGATGGAATATTTCACTGAGAGATAATATCGAGGCTCTTGTGACAGACTTGTGTACTGGCAAAGAAGGTCGCCAAAGCGGCCTTCGATAACAAATATTCTAAACGATACAATTTCTTCAATGGGGATGCCTACATCCATTGTACTTACCCCAAGCAAAGAATTTGTATGCAAAAGGGATATATTCTTTGAATCGACGATCAAACCGAATTTGACCAGGAAATCAGATCCAATAATCGGTCTGGTAACTGATCCGACGATAAATGCGTGGCGAAAATCGCAATGTAACCCTAAATCTAAACATTATAATCGTGTACCATACATGTTTATAGGTGTTTCGTTAGCGCCGACTAACAGACTATCTGTATCGCTAAGAGCATCAGGAAAATATTTAAGAGGAGTAACTGTGACTTCCGTCCCAGTATCTATTAGGAAACTTAACTTTGTGGCGGAGCACGTAATAACTAGGCGACGATTTTGCTGCATATCATCTGCCGTCGCAAGCACGGAAGGGTGCACTAGTTTACCGGTTTCGAAGGCGAATAAGAATTAGATCGTTTAACTGAACACGGATCTACACATTTCCTCGCTCTTATGTTCAACTTGTTATGAAACCAGCAGTAAGAATTAGATTGACTAGGTGATCGTTCTCTAGAGTTTTGCCGATTCCGGTTTCTACTACGAGATCGACTATTACTACGGCTGAATTGCGAGTGTAGTTCGTTTATTGATCGCTGTAGATTCTCTAATGTTATCTCCTTAGATATAACGTTGTGGATTGAGCGCAATTACTGAAAATTGCCGATGACAAGAGACGATTGATTTCTCAAATTTGATCGGCTAGGACGATCAAATTACACAGGCACACAAAAAAAAAGTAGTGACCCAGATGGAAGACCTCACTATTCCTACGTTTTTGAGGTCGCTGAAACCGAATATGACCATACAAAATGATTCCAATTGCCCATTTTCCCGTTACCAGCCCAAGGGGGTTGAATTTCTATTTTCTTCCAAAATCGAAATAGATTTGTATTTTTATGTTTAATGCGCAGCTCACGATTCGGGGTCTTCTTTAAAGTGAGTTCCCTAGCCTCTCACCATTCGGGGTGCTTGTTGGAACTAAGTCCGCTTACGGATCTAAGTTGTATCGATTTGTAGGAACTAAGCGGATCCAAGTTGTTTCGATTGTAGGAAGAAAAATGTTGTAAATTTGGTTATTATTCTCTTATTTTAATTGCAGAAAAATTAACGTATGCACCTCGCCCATTAAAGCATATTACTGAATAGCACAGCAACGTGATAGGCCAATCTTTGAAGTATCTATCCATCCTATATACGATGAGTGAAAAATCGTGATAAAAATGAACATTTTTAACAAAATTTCATAATATTCAATCGCGCAAATAATCCAATTCACCTTTTGAAAACGCTTAGGATTATGGTGAATGGTCTTTGTGAATCGAATGACATGAAAATCAACTTACAGAACATAAGAGACGTTACAGACAACAAGCTAGAACGACTTTTCCCTTCTAGGTGTGTACATGGTACATTTCTGGTGAAAAAACGTACGCCACGATGTTTGCTAGGTTCGTAACCGTGCGTGTTAAATTTTTGCTCTGCGAACCATTTTGGTTACGTTATGTTGGTATATCCTGGTTACATTTCTGTGCGAGTTGAGAATAATTTAACTCATTTAGCTAACTTCAAGGTGTACATTTTTACTCCAGAATTGTACCATGTGCGTACTTTCAGACCTGAAACCAAATCTAAATTTTTCGATTGTAAAAGCAAAATAAAAAGAGAATGATTATTGAAAGAGTGAATTCATCGTTCATCCATAATGATTATGAATAGCAGTGAAAAATGAGTGAGTCACCACTGAATAAAAAGTGAATAATCACTGAATGAAAGGATACCAGGTGAACATAGAATGAAAAATTAATGAATTATGTGAGTTAACGATCAGTGAATAATGAATGAATTATGAGTGAGTAATGACTGAATATTCAGCGAATATTTAATGACTAGATAAAAATGAATTCAAATTTAGTTTTCGATTTATTATTTCTACAGCAACAATTTGTTTTTGGATTTAATTTTTGTTTAATGTGTTTCTTATATGAATTTATTTCTACTGGTAGGTATTCTAACTAAAAATGCGATCCGATTTAAACAAATCTACTTTTTTTTTTTTTGGGGGGGATTTAGCAAAATCTTGTTTGGATTTATCAAATGCAATTCTGTTGTACTATTTTCTAAATCCGCGAAAGCAAAGCAGCTACTAACTGAATAATGACAGAATACTGAGTGAATTCATCATTCATCAATGAATTAAGAATGAATGATCACTGAATAATGGGTGGTAAACGCAGAACACACGTATGAATTTTTACGATTTTATCTTACGAATTCATACGTGTAAAAAAAATCAATTATTTCAATTTTTACCTTTCAACAACCTATTACCACATTTATACGGCGAACACGTAACCTACGTAAAACCTTGAAACCCGGCCATCTCTGAGAGATCCTTACATAATAAATGAAAGCGATGGCATCCCAGCCCTTTTAGCCCTATTGTTGATATTGGGTTGATGACAATATAAATTCCTTACCAGCAAGTCATCAAACGTCAAACTTATATTTAACCCGTAAAGAGCGTTGTGCGGCCTGTGGGACCGCTCTACTTTGCAACAAAAACAAAAAAAAAAAATGCAACTCCATTTAACTTTTTCTGAAATTTTTAGTATTTTTCTAATCGACATTTTTATACAATTAATACAAAATTGCGGTCCACTGGAACGCACCACAATTTCCATTCAACTTTTTCCACGACGCACTCTACGGGTTAATAATTATACTTTACTTAGCGTGTTGCGCAGCAATCAAAATCTGATTCACAATTTTTCATCTTCGCGTTTTTAGGAGAAGCTCCAATAATTTCCATAGTATTCATTTATGGTATACTGTTGAAAATGCTTAAAATTTTAAATTACTCGATGTTTAAAATTTCGTTTCTTAAGAGTTATTCCGTTTATTTAGATAACAATAATATAATCGCTATGGACCTCTCGAACAATTCAAGCAATACAAAATCAGAATTAATGTCGATTATCATTTGTGACCGATACGCTATCTCGTTGGCATATAATTGAAGTATATTTTCTCCATCTCCTATCACCTCTCTTCAACCGTCTCCGCCCCATAGAAATTGTTTATTATCTGTGCTCCGCCCGAACAGCGAGATACCATTTTAAGGGCGTTGTGTAGTAAGATGCTATTAAGATCTAGCATCTATAATATATAAATTACCTTTAATACCAAGATACTTTTAAATACGATTCCGTTAAAACAATTAACAAATAATTTATCGATCAACATGTCGTCCAAATTTCAATCAATAAAATGTCACAAAACGTTGTTTTTTTTAAATATTGATATTGGGGTAAATATTCGGTAATCTAGTAAATCGCAATAGCAAGTCGATAGATAAGACTATGGTACTCGATCAATTTTATCAAGCATATTTTAATTTCGAATTACATTTTTTTCTACTTTCTGTTTGGTTGTACAAACAACTACAGTAAAGTTGCTATCAATTTTGAGTCCGCAAATAAAATGAGTAAGCTAAAGCAACTTCCACACCAAATAACTAAATTTGATAAATTTTTCACGTTTCAAAAAAAAATATTTATCGAATAAAAAGTTTATTCGATGTAAAGCCCGGGTAAGACAATGAATACTAACGTTAAGAGATGGTTTGCAAATATTTTATTTTTTTGGTATAAAAACTGCTTGCTTGCTATACTATCGAGTATCTGTCCTATTATTTGCCAACAGCAGGTAAAATACACAAAGAACAATGGCGAAAAATTATTTGAAATATAAACTTAAACGTCTAAAAGTGACACATATCCGAAAGAAAATCAATTAATTATCTACGTTTTTTTAAACTATAATATTAAGTATCTAGTTAAAGCCGAGTAAAAAAATAATGTTTAATCAAAAGTTATTTGACTATTTCGTTTTAAAGTTCGCTCCATGAGATTTGTCAATATAACCTTCAAATGTTCAACACTGAATATCTATTAATCTCCGCCTTCTCTAACAAAAAATCTTGCACAGACTAGCTCAGAAAATCACAATGAGCTAAATAAGATATTTTTCATTTAAAGACGTAGAAATTTAATTTCAAATAAAACAATGTATGGGAAGCTGCCATTGTTCTTTGATTTTAAATTACACTGTAATCTATTTCTTATATCTTAAATGCATCATGGAAGAATCGTTGGAATTTGCAAGGTGAATTAGCTGTAGAAAATTATTTTTTGAAAAGTACTACTTAGGTATATTGTCTCGAAAAACGGTGCATAAACAAATTTTTCACTCTTTTTTGTTAAAATTACCTCTACGGAATATTTCAATAGTAGATAATTTGACAGCTAAAATATGTCAGATTTTTTTGAGTGTTAAGGAAAACAAACAGCAGTTTATATGAAGCTATCGTAAAATGTTTCAAAATAACTTAATTTTAATACAAATTAACCCCAGAAAAAACTCAAATGGCACAAGGTTTAACCTAAAGATTATGAATTGGCCTTCTCTTTATATTTTTATTTTGGGCTCAATTATCACAAAAAAAAATTACCGGCTTAGCTTAAAATGAGGTTAAATGAAAACATTTCAATTAAATTTATATTTTATTTATATTTTTAAATGTCTGTAATAATTAAAATAAAAAAAGTATCAGTAGGGGAAGTGGGGGAATTGCGTACCCTTAAGCGAAAATCAATAGAATATCAGTTTAATAAGCCATTTCTAAACAGCTTTTAGGTTTATTTTATAACCAGTTATATGTGCTTCTAGTCTGCTTACTCCAAACGGTTTAGAATTACGTCCTTTGCGAGATAATTTAATTGCCCTGAAAGTCGACAAATAACGATATTACTACGAACTCACGGGTAATTCCGTGCACTAAGTGGGGTAATTCATTATTAGTTCAAAAGTAATAATATTTCAATTCATTTTGTCTTTTCAATTTATTTCTGTGTGTGTAATCCACTTAAAATGCCACTAAAATAATATGCATCTAAATTATTTATAAAAAATTAAAATGAATATCAATTACCATTAATTTAGTGACATGGTAATATTATAATAAAATATCGAAAACACTTTTATTCAAATGTCTTCTCACCAACTCCATTGTTTCGACTGGTGGTAAAATTTACTAAAAGAACTCATCAAAACGACGAACAGTATGGTGTAGCTTAGGGTTGGATAATATAATTAGAAATGTTGATATTTTGATGCACGGATTTACCCAGATGCACGGAATTCCCCCACTTTCCCCTACCAGTTCATACAAAAGATATGAACAAAATTTTGACGTTCAGTTTGTTTTCCTTAACACAAAAAATTACAATGAAGTTGTCTAGTATTCACTATCGCATATTTGGCTAAGACACTTTTTAATCGATGTGAAATGAAATGGATTGAAACGGATTTTTATTCTTCTGACATTTTGTTTTCTCGCTGAAAATTTCCGGTCCATATCGATGGCAGCAACGTAGAATGAGATATCTACATTTTTGACGATTTTGAGTTTTTTACATAAATAGGCTTTAAATACAATGTTTTATAAGTGTGCAAAATTTTATATGAAAAAACTTCCTTTTTCATGTACTTTTTCAACATATAAAACGACATCTGCATCTATTTAGACAATACAACGACGTATAACCGCATAACTTAACCCTTAAGGGACACACTATCAAAAGTTACGTAAGAGGTGGTGACTGGGTGACTTTTACCCAGCGATACTTTGAAAGCTTATATCTCGTGATCAAATTGATCAAATTCAATCAATTTTTTTTCAATTAATAGAAAAAAATTTCAAGAACATAAACACATAATTTTGTTGCGATAAATTAAATAGGTGCAAAAATATTTACAAAAAACTAACGGAACTTTTTTTAAAAATCGTCTTTTTATTAAATGCTTATATTTCTATCAAAAATTAATATTTTGACACTCGGTAGGTGACCGATGAAAAGCTAAAGAGTTGAACCTTTTGCGATTTTGCGTGAAAAAAAAATATTTTTGAAATTAATAATCGATATTCCCCCTTAGGCCAGATACAGTGCGCTTATAGAAGCCGAGCAGTGAGCGTCGTAAAAACAGGTACGGGTAAAAATTACCCAGTGTGTCCCAGAAAAACATATTCATTTCAAAAATCCTTTTTTGTTAAATATCGTGTGTTTGAGGAGTATAATTTTTGTCTGTTTGAACTAAAATATGTATATACAGAGAAATCTCACTATAACGGACATCGACGGAACCAAAAAAAGTTGTCCATTGAAGTGAGGTGCTTGAACTGAGGATTTTTGATTTTCTTATAAGAATTTTATTGAGATTCTATTTCTTATCCGATTTTAATGAAATTCAGCATACCAATGTAAATAGGATTCTTATATGATTTTTAGATAAAGTTCTGGATTATGGCCAGTTAGGAAGAAATTTGGCCATTTCTTATTCGATCTTCATGAAATTCTCAAACGGATAAAGTTCTGGAATATGGCCAATTAGGATGGAACTTGGCCATTTCTTATTCGATCTTGATGAAATTCAGCATGTGCGATGGAAATGGGATTCTAAAAAGATTTTCTTAGCAGATTTTGATGAAATTCAGCATGTAATAAGAGATTTTAAAATGAGTTTTAGACGAAATTCTAGAATATGGCCGATTAGGAAGCAATTTCTTCTCCGATTTTGATGAAATTCAGGAATTAGGATGGAAATAGGACTCTAAAATGATTTTTAAATAAAGTTCTTGGATAAGGCAGACTAGGAAGGAACTTAATATGATTTTATGTATTTGATGACCTGTTTCATAAATAATTTTAGAACCCCATTCCATAGTACATGCTGAATTACATCGAAATCGTATTAAAAAAGGCCAAGTGCCTTCCAAATTGATCATATTCCAGCACTTCGTCTAAAACTCGTTTGAGAATTTCCATTTCAGCTCCTTCATAATTGGCCATATTCCAGAACTTTATCTAAAAACCATTTTAGAATCCCATTTCCATCGAACATGCTGAATTTCATCAAAATCGGACAAGAAATAGCCAAGTTCCTTCCTAATAGGCCATATTCTAGAACTTCACCTGAAAATCATTTGAGAGTCCCATTTCCGTCGTGCATGCTGAATTTCATCAAGATCGAATAAGAAATTGCCAAGTTCCATCCTAACTGGCCAAATTCCAGAACTTTACCTAAAAACCATTTTAGAATCCCATTTCCATCGAACATGGTGAATTTCATCAAAATCGGACAAGAAATAGCCAAGTTCCTTCCTAATAGGCCATATTCCAGAACTTCACCTGAAAATCATTTGAGAGTCCCATTTCCGTCGTGCATGCTGAATTTCATCAAAATCGGATAAGAAATGGCCAAGTTTCTTCGTAACTGGTCATATTCCAGAACTTTATGCAAAAGAATCCCAATCCCATTGGGAAAGCTGAATTTCATTAAAATAGGATAAGAAATAGAATCCCTACCACAAATCCTCAGTTCAAGGGACACCTCACTTCAATGGACAACTTTTTGGTCCAGTCGATGGCCATTGTAGTGAGGTTTCTCTGTATATACATATTTTAGTTTAAACAGACTAAAATTATATAAGTTTAACACAAACACACAATATTTAACAAAAAGAATTTTTTAAATGAGCCGTTTTTCTAACGTAAGAGACCACACTGGGTGATTTTTACCCATACCAGTTTTTACGACGTTCATTGCTCAGCTTCTCACGGTGTGCTGGAAACGAATTTTAATGAAAAGTTCTGTCACTAAAGAAAATCATAGTGAACGTTATTGAAGGGAGTGTCCTGAGCTCGGAACAGTTGAAATTAAAATCGTTGGAAGTGCCGTTTTTTTTTTGGCGGCAATTTTAAAATTTGAATACATTTCACAATATGAATGCTTATTTTATACGTCGTTTTTCATTTAGAAGTATGAGATTTGTCTGTATTATCAATTAATATGATTTTTTCAGCGTTTTATAGACAAAATATATTATTTTTAATAGCATTCCCACTATTACGACTTGTCAGTCAATAAAATAAAGAGGCTATCTTCCCACAATACATCTACCAAAAAAAAGTAAAAATGCACCCCTCCCTCACCCCCCCCCCTCCCCCCACCGTAATTTCCCTATGGGTTTTTAAGATCTACGATGTATTTTACCCTTTCAAAAAATGAAAAGTTTGATTAAACTCCTGGTAATTTGGTTTCGTACTGATAAAAATTTATCGTATGAACAAACTATTAAATTCAAATTATGAACAGAAACATAATTTTAAAATTTAGAATGCACTATTTCAAACTTTTATAAATTTGTAGTTTGGTACACATTCGCTTAAATCTACGTAACCAACATTGGACGTATCGTGTGTAGGGTACGTATGCCTCACACATGAACAGTGTGTTCATTTTTCCACATCATATGATCCAACGTTGGTCGACCGACATTTGTCGATTTCCACACAGTCTGGTCCTGCCTTAAATTTTATTAGTGTTGGCTTAATAGACATAATGAGAGTTTTCCTTGAGTTTTAGATTTGGTAATTTGCTAAAATGCTAAATCATTACGTTCTTACCTAGTGGTATGCGTAAAAGGTGGGAAAATTGAGTTTGTGTAGTTTGATCGTAGCTACCTGATAAGTAGACCAACTTTTTATCAGGACGAAACCAAACTACCAGGAGCTTCAGAAATTCACCCCCCCCCCCATAGGGGAGGATGCATTTTTACTTTTTTTTTTGGTAGATGTATTGTGGGTAGATAGTCTCTTTATTTTATTGACTGACAATTCTTAATAATGGGAATGCTATTAAAAATAAGATATTTTGTCTTAAAAAGCTGAAAAAATCATATTAACTGATAATACAGATAAATCTCATACTTCTAAATGAAAAACGACGTATAAAATAAGCATTCATATTGTGAAATGTATTCAAATTTTAAAATTGCCGCCAAAAAAAAACGGCACTTCCAACGATTTTAATTTCAACTGTTCCGAGCTCAGGACACTCCCTTCAATAAGGTTCACTATGATTTTCTTTAGTGACAGAACTTTTCATTAAAATTCGTTTCCAGTACACCGTGTTCTATAAACGCACTGTATCTGGCCTAAGGGGGGATATTAGTGGACATTTCAAACTTCTCTAATCCACTGGCCCGATAGTCCAACGACCACGCGTTTTAAAATGGCACGCGTTAAAAAAACAGACCTGGGTTAATTTAATCCAGTGTGTCTCTTAAGGGTTAAAGAGAAAATAAAAAAATATTGGCGCACCCGGCACGAGCGTATTTGGCTCTCTCGTGTTTACTTTATCTTGTATTAAAGGCGCTTTTATGGTTACCGTCGTTTCGTTGTTCGTTCGTTCAGTTATTTTTTTAAACCAATCATATTACTTAAAAATGACGAATTTTTTCTTCTGCAATTTTTGCAGCAAGATGGTTTATCTCCAACTTTTTCACAGAACGAACATAGATAGAAAGAGATTTGAAAATAAATGAAAAGGGATGTCTATAATAGTTTTAAATGCAAATACGAACGAACGAACGAAATTTATTATTTTTCAACAATAAAAATAAAACTGCAGATTATTAAATTTAATTAATTTTTAGATTTAATAATTTTTACCACAAAAATGTTTACAACACACAACTATATTCAACAACGTTAAAAACTTGAATAAATATGTATCACAATCGCTTTGGTTTTATATATGCTTATATATAGTTAAATATTTAAATAATATGTGGCGACAAAATCGTTCTGTGATTTTTGCAACAACCATAAAATCGTAAAGGGAACATGACTGAAGGATAAATGAACGAACGAACGAACGACGGCAACCATAAAAGCGCCTTAATTGTATCATGACCAGTAGTGTGTCTGAATAAATAATTTTTGTTTGTCCGACGTAGAAAGAGATAACTGCAAAATTTCAGAAAAATTATATTTTGTGATGTTATGATGTATGTTATAATATATGGTATAATTTTATAGCGGTGTTTCGATTTTGAACAACATATGTATATAATTGTAAAAAATATCACGTTTTTACTGTTAAAGTGTTCTCCTGTAAAAGTTGTTTTCGCAGATATCTCATTCTACGTTGCTGCCATCGATTTGCATTTTAGTTCTCTGTGTGAGTTTTACTTTTAGAAATTAATTTGGAATTTTTATAAAAAATAGCAACTGACCGGTATTATTTCGAACTACCTGTCAGAGTGGTAATATTTCGATTAAAAAATAGCGTAATAAAACCGTACAGCAATTTCAACATTTAAATGAATGCAAGAGAATACTGGCGTTCTAAAATTTCTAATGTTTTAGAAAAATTTCTTGTACATAATGTTTTCATCTTTGTAATCTTTTCTGGGGCTCAAGGCACTCCCAACTCTTTCGCAGTTCATTTTTACCGTCCTACTTTACGCGGTACTCGCTAAATCGCGGAAGTACGGCTATAGACCCGATTTTGTTTAAACCACCTGAATATTACATTAGTTCATGTAAGCCTATAGTGCTGCCTCTAAACAGAGGGTCATAATTGCGTTCATCTTCATCACCGATCGTAAACAGATGATGAAAAATTCCTTTCGCATCCATTTTTTGACAACATCGCAAATCGAGTTCGGATAGGGTTAATTTTGGCGAAAATCCGATTTTTTATGAAAATTTGGTGTAGAATGACAATTTTTTTGGTTGCAAACGAAAAGAAGATCACTATTCGTTTTGTTTCACTCTGCCCTTTGCTTTAATAACGAGTAGAAGTGTTGAATTGACTGAGAAGAGAATCATTTTTTATTCTTCTTTATTCGATACCACATGAATGATCAAGATCAACACAATATATTTATTTTATGTCCTACTCAGTAATCGAATCGATTAGAAGTAGAAAATGAGTATTCGATCAGTTAACAGCGTTTAACAAATTTTAAGCGGTGAGAATATTTAAAAACTGATAAATCAAAATCTTTTCCATACCAACAAAAAAAAGTAAAAATTTAAAAGGCTGAAACCTTATGAAGTGATCTGAACTTTGGTCTTGAAAATTAATTCAAAACTCTCAATAAATCCCTAACTGAACATGTGCAGTGAATCTTCTCCAACTCAATTTACAACCCAACCTCCAACTCAATCGCAGTACAATCCTAAACGTAAATCAACTTTCAAATCAACCCTTTAAGTAACCCCAAATCAACCTTTAAATAATTCTCCAATCGAACAACTCACTTAACCACAATGCAAGGTAACCAAACCCTAACTCAATTTTAACTCATCTCAGCTCGAACCAAATCTCAACCCTCTGCTCAACTCCACACTTAAGGGCCAACTCACACTTAGGCCCAGTGCCCGTATTCTTGAAATTCACCGAAAAAAGTCGCCGGTTACTTTGGTATAAAACAATTTAAATTTTCGACTGAAATGACGTATTTCACTAGAAAAATATCGGCGACTTTTTCGGCTGAATTTCAAGAATACAGGCGCAGTGCAAATTTTTTTGATAGCCGCAAGTAAAGATGTTTACACATCAAAAAATAAATTCGTTAAACGAGTGATAAGGTTTTGGCGAAATACTGTTTCTACCCGTCGTATTGATCTCCAAATGGATCGAAGGACCTTACACTAATAACAGTAAAAATATTTTTAGCTCAATGGAAGATTAGGAACTACAATCTCCAACTGTGACCTCTGCACATACCAAAGGGGGGCTTGGAGAACCGAGTCGCCGGAGAAGCGTATTTGCTGTCATTTTTATCTGTCATGTTCTGCACCAGTCGAATCGAATTCCAAGAATATTTACTGCAGCCAAAGACTCATTTAATACCACAGACCAGATATTTCTATCCCGGTCGCCAATAGCAGTTGAGTTTATGCAAATTATCCAAATTTTTTGGACGAGATACCAAAAAATTTCAAAGATGATCAAAAACCTTTTTTGTATCCCACCCTATTCGAACTCCGATAACTTCAAGTTCAAACAACGATTTAAACGGTATGCTATTTAGTCGATTGCATGATTTTGCCAATTTTGACTGGTTAAAGCATAATCGCATTTCATAGTAATTAGTTTAGTATTCTGCAAAATCGTTCATTTGGCTAAATAAATAAATTTATAGCAAATCGTTACTTAAAGAAAATTCACGCAAACGCCCGACATGTTATTCTTGCAAATTACAAAAAATATGACGATTATTATTGTTCATTAAAATTTGCGCCTAATTTCGCAAATGGTTGTTTTATTCAAATATTAATATTATTCGGTTGACGTTCGAAAATTCACCCTGTGGAACCTATTGCTATCTATGAATGCCTGCGGTACGAACTAACCTATCTATTTAGAAAACTCGAAAATTTGGCGAAAAAAATCCCACGACTTTTGTAAAATTTCATCAACTTGGATTTTCCGGTAATAATTAACATATACGAGTTTCCAAAATTTATTGAAACATTTTTTTACTTGACTTAAAAAAACAAATAAATACGAACTGCTTATTATTAAAACTATCAAAATTTGTGATTATGGGAATAAAAATTAAAACATCAATCCGGGTCGAAGCACCATACATATATTTACTGAACAGTATTACCCTTTAGCTGCCAAATTTTACACTTTGGTTTAACAAACAAACAAAAAAATGTTGAATGGGAACGTTCCAAATTTGTTTAGCTTCTAACACTTTTAATAAATCATTACAAAAAACCTATTATTATTATTATTACTTGAGGGCCATGTGGGGGCTCAAGCCACCCCGCACTGCGACCTAAAAGATCTTTTGTGCATAAGCCCTACTTAATTATCCGTCCAGTCAATATTCAGGCTCTTAATGAACCTGATAACACTGCCTAACGGTACGTGATACATACTATCTGGGCTCATTGCTCTCCCTCCTAGATGTTTTCATTATCCGTCCAGCCAATATTCAGGCTCTTAATGAACCTGATAATACTGCCGACCGGTACGTGATACATACTATCTGGGCTCATTGCTCTCCCTCCTAGATGTAATAACATTTACTTCTGCTAGAAGAGCGGTAGCATTGGGGCTCAAGGACGTCGAGAGGGCAGACCCACTCCCGTATATTCCTATCCGTGCCTCGTCTACCGTTTTGATTTAACTCTTGCGAGTTGCTGGGACATACTATCTGGGCTCATTGCTATCCCTCCTAGATGTTTACTGTTGGAAGTACTTCTACACGTGATACATACTATCTGGGCTCATTGCTCTCCCTCCTAGATGTCTACTGTAGGAAATACTTCTACACGCGTTACATACTATCTGGGCTCATTGCTCTCCCTCCTAGATGTAATAACATTTACTTCTGCTAGAAAAGCGGTAGCATTGGGACTCAAGGACTTTGAGAGGGCAGACCCACTCCCGTGTATTCCTTCCCGTGCCTCATCTACCGTTTTGATTTGACTCTTGCGAGTTGCTGGGAATAAAAAAGTCGCCTGTAGGTCACCCAGGTTTACTACAGGAAGGCTAAATAAAACTGGAGGGTGCCTGGTATCCAGAGTCCGCATATATAGACTGATTAACCTATCAGCCATTCATCCATCGGCATATGCTGTTCCACCTTAGATTAGGGATTTTTTGTCAAGGTTTTCTCCTTTAGCGCCGTACTTTAGCCTGTCACAAAAGTCTATATTCAGCCTAATGGTTACAGTTACCGGTGGTTGCCACGAGGAGGCAGTACGTACACTTGCGCCTACTGGAAGGATACGGAGCCCCTTCCAATAGACGCCAACACAAACAACCTAAATATGGATTTTACAATAATTAATTATGCTTCATCAACACAATTCACCAAAAATCTATAAAATCCTACAAACTTTTCCATAATCATTATTGTCGTTTTCGATTCGCTTTCATTCAAAAATCAAACCGTGAATCGAAACAGGAAAATCGAATTGGCCGGTTATTTTTATGTATGTGTGTATTTTTGACTTCTTCAAAAATATTTTTTTTTTTTTTTTTCGCTGGCGCTACATCCCATGGAGGGATTTGACCGCTTCATATTGAAGTTTCGTAATCATTATTTTAATGGATAATGAGTGATTAATTCATTGATCCTACATTAACCAGCCGTGATTTTTTCATCACCCGCCGGGAATCGAACCCGGGACCTCCGGGGCTTAAAGCAAGCATGCTAACAACTGTGCCACCGGGGCGGCAAAAATATTAATGAACATAATATTTGAGTTGAAAAACTGTCAGTTCTAGTGAAAATGACAGTACTAGTTGTTAATTCTAAAAAAAATGAGATTTGTAACTAAATTGATTTTATTGGGCGAATCGAACAACTTGACAGCAGAAAAATCAATCGATTGCGTCACAGATTTTTTTTTTTTTTTGTGAATCAAAAATGACATAATGATGTTAGGATTACTTTGTTATGAAACAAAAACAATATTTAGAACATAATTAAAGTGTAAACGTAGCAATCTAACTATTAGCAATAAAAATTATTTTGACATTTGCAAAACTAAATTTATTTTAGAATATTTGGATGTATCAATTTTAGACTCAGGTTATTAGCAGGCAATAATTATGCATAAATATTAAACCAAGCAAAGTTTGAGCTTACTTCGGTTTCATTTAAATATTTTGGTAAACCAATGAGGCAATGTGTAAATCATTTCAAATAGCAAATTTAAAAGTAACTTGCAGGTCATAAAATAAAGCACTACCTCATAAACTTGTATATTATATAGTAAATTAATCCTATCTCAACCTACTAAAATTTATGTTATAAAACATCATAATTTTACTGTTCTCTCGTTAGTTTTCCTTGTGTCAACAAATCACAATAAACCCACGAAAGCATAATATACTATGTATGTACATAATTCTACATAAACATAATATATATGTACTATATGTCGAACGAGAGGAGGAAGAAACTACTTTACTTACAAGAAATACATTTCCACTCTATTCTCCAACACTAAACATGTACAAATGCTTACGATATAATAGAATAAGAAATGGAAATGGAAAATAAAGAAGAAAAAAAGAAGATTCATGTTATTATTTGTGAACACAATAAATTTGTAACAGAAACAATTTCTTGCATACAAAATGTTACATGTACGATGATGCAGATAGGTACATAAGTACAAGTACAATATTTTTTCCCTTATTTAACAGGGTGAATTTGAAAGTTCATACAACATATACTAAGTATTTTGACGATACCCAAAATTAACAGACACAACAACATTTCGATATATTTTCATTTGGCTGGAGCGAAAAGAGTGGTGTCTTAAAATGAAATTTATCTTAATTTCTTGATAATTTTCTCTTCCCTCCTAAACATCTCACTTCCCGTATTTATATATACGTAAGACACGAAATCTATACTAAGGATGTCATTTGAACTTTTTATGTTTTGCTATGGATAGGGAATTGTATAAAGTAATTACGCGAAGTTATTTATATTGAAGCTTTTAGAAAATGATAAAGTTTAATTCCGTTCGAAGAAAAAATGTTAGTAGGATTAGAATGATTTTTTCGAATAGTGGTCGGTTTTATTGTAGTCATGCTTATTTTTGTAGGTTGGGTACATACTACATAAGTTAGATAAGAAAATCTCGTGTTTGATAGTTCAACGAATTTTGGTATTTGGTATGAGAAATCAATATTTCCTCGGTTAACATTCTAAGAAGATCAATTCCTTAATACCACATTTACCATTGGTCACAATTTGATGAGTTTTATTCGTTTGCTCAGCGTCTTTTTTTTAGCTATATATATGACAACATGGCTAAAGAAAATGTGTGGAGAAGTTAATGTTATTCCAACGTTACTGTGAGCAGCTTTATAAATGTTGTGGCGCTTAAGATTTGGTATAAAATCAAGAATTCCATAAATGAAAATTATGTAAAGGATTTTTCATTAAGGGGGAGGGAGACGCATTTTTTCTTTTTAATTAAAAGACTTGTGTAGAAAATATTGAGCTGATTTTTATTTCATATGAAAGTGAAACACAAGATCATTCAAATGTCATCCACGAAAACGATTACGAGTGAATGCTCTAAAATACACAATCCTCTATTGAGCAAAAACAATGTAAGGGAAAGAATTCGATTTGCAAAAGAATGGCTAAAAATGATGGTAAATAGCCAGGAAGTGCTTAGGCCAAAAAACAAAGCATTTTGCCCACAGTATTCCAAAAAAATAGTGAAATTTGGTGGGGAGTATTGTGCTGTGTCTCTTTACTCCCTCGTATAGTTGTACATGGCCTTTATATTGCATAAAAGATTAGGGACAATTTAAACGGGCATACAGAAAAAATTTTTTGGCGACAAACATTAGCATCAAAAATAATAAATTGGCATC
The DNA here is from genome assembly GCA_963556165.1 of Tipula helvola. Taxonomy (NCBI): domain Eukaryota; kingdom Metazoa; phylum Arthropoda; class Insecta; order Diptera; family Tipulidae; genus Tipula; species Tipula helvola. The sequence continues at coordinate 153,126,905 of OY744483.1, forward strand.
ACAAATAATATTTTGGAACAACATATGGGAATTCAAACAAATATTTTTGAAGGACATTATTAAATACTGTGGCGACAAACATTGGCATCAAAATTAATAAATTGGCAACAAATATAATATTTTGGCACAGAAAAAAATAATTTTTAGTATTAAAAAAAAAAAAAAAAATTCGAGATAAAAAATTAAATTTAATCGATACAAATTATTTAATATTTGATGGGGGATCGATATAAAATATTGCAGTGTCATTAATAGATTCTATATAATCCGTATATAATCCGCTCCTACGTGCGGCATGCAGTGCGACATGTTTGCTTATCCCGGCTCCTACGTCCCCCGAAGTTTAAATCTAAAGCCCCTCGGAGGGCTAAGCGGGGGGGAGCGAAGCGACCTCCCGCGTGCCCGTGAGAGTTACCGAAGCCGTTAGCCTCTACAATTCTAAGTTAAATTAGGGATCTCCATTTTCCAGAATATTTTAAAACTAATTTCAATATTTTAATTTTTAATTTATTTATTTATAAATTAGTTGCCAGTTAATTATTTTTGTCGCCCAAAATGTTTATTTCGATGCCAAAAAATAATTTTTTGTGTACCTTTCCAATAGTGCCAAAAAATTATAAATGTTGCCAAATTATTATATTTTGTTCCAAAAAATTAATTTTATGATGCCAAGAAATTTTTGTTTGTTGCTCATTAATTTGTGCCGTTTTATTATTTTTTTGTATCTCAAATATTAATTTTTTGTGTGCCGGTTTATTGCCAGCCAAAAGATTATAGACCCACCCGTCTTCGTGAATGGTATTCTACAAAATGTGTTGTATCCTTTTTCAGAAGACGAAATGCCGCTAAAATATGTCTAGATGCAAGACAAAAAAAGTTTAAACATGCCTGTAGGAAAGCAAAACAGTTTTCAGCGAAAATCAGAAGTTTTGACTTGGCCAGAGCAATTCTCTGACCCCAATCCAATTGAGCCTCTTTGAAAGAACCTTAGGATACATGTGGCCCGCAAGAAAATAATAGGCAAACATTGAAGGATGAATGCTTGGCCCTTAAAGAAGGCTGGGAGTCTATACCTGTGGAGTTATGTTAGTATACTGATGAATAGAATGCGATTGCAACACGATTTGAACAAAACACATTTAAGATTACATTGTAATTCCATGAAGTGTAAAGATTTGACTGATGCATCATCTATGTGACCTTCTTTGCATTATGTCATTAGTGTTTCAAGTTTAATGACCATATTCACGAAATTCCAATTCAGTTTAATCGATCAGTAAATCATCGTTCTATCTTAACTGAGGAACAGCTTTAATTAAATGGATTTCTTAAAGCGTGTTACAACATTAAGGTATCAGTAAAGCTCATGTTTACTAGCGTCGAGCCTTTAATTATGGTGGAATTTTTATTATATTAAACTCGTATCACGCATAAAGCCTATACGATGTTGTTGAGCAAAAATGTTGATTATTATGATGATGATGATTTAAACCCAACAAATATTTTTACAAAAATTTAATTTTATTAAAAAATAAATAAAAAGCTCTAAATAAATATCCTAAGCTCTTTTGAATGTATATATTGATCTATGAGGCAAGAAAACACTGGTAAACAACCCTTGAAGTTATTTTTTCCAAAAATTATTTTCTTAATTTAAAGTTTGGGTTATTTTTTATTATGTTATTTTGCAAAAAAATAAATAAATAAAATACTTTTATTTTGTATTTTTTGTTGGTTTGGTTGTATAATAAAAAAAGGAGCTCTCGATTGCCTCGAGCCATAATAAAATTTTATTTATGGATAAAATGTTTGAATAAAACGTTGTGTAAATAATTAATGGGCCCGATTCTAAGACGTTAAACTACATGTTATGTTATGTTATTTCCCTGCTTCCTATTTTGAATTTGTACTGAAAAAACAAAAATAACATAAAAGTTTGGAATGTAGAATCGGGCCTAAAATAAATGATCAATTTAAAATGATTCAAGGTTAAATAAACCAAAGCGTACTTAATAATAGCTTATACAAAATATATGAATATGTAGATATGGTATTGTGGCAGCTCTATAATTTTGCTCGATAGCGATACAATCTAAACAATTTTAATTTTGACGAAACCAAAAATATTTGCAAAAAAAAACAAAAATTTCAATTAAAAATTAAAATTTAATCATAATATGAATTCGTATCTGTAAGATTAAAACAATTTTTTAAATAATGGTTTAGAGCTCGTTTTATTTAAAAAAAAAATCGGGGTAGGCAGTGTCTTCTACACGGCCGTAGGTGTTTTCCGTGATAACGTTTAAGTATAAGCAGTGCGAGAAATGACACGATATATGGGTTTGTTAAAATAAATATCTTTATTATTAGCATCATGAAATGAGAGTACAGTAGTTGTTTACAAACGATTAAATACTGGGCGATGGTACGAGAAGTACGATATGAAGCGCCGGGTCTCAGCGGTGATGTGCCTGACGAATGTGAGATCCAGACAAGTGCCTCCCAAAGTCGTCAAGGCTGGTGTGTAATGTGTTGGAGAGGCAGTCTGGATCCAAGGTGTCCTTGATGAAGCGCACGAATTCGGGTTTAGGGTTAACATCGATGTTGAAATCGCCGCAGAGCACAAGAGGCATATCGGAGTCCACACTGACATATGGCGGTACGTACTGATTCCGGGAGAATGCCTTATCTGCTCGTATCAGATGAGGCATTCTCCTTTACAGTGTTCTCTAGCATTGTAAATCGTCTCTTTGTAGATCTAAACTTTAATTAAAATTTATGTGGAAATTAATTATTTTAATTTATAATAAATTATCTGCCACAGATTCTTTACGCACAAATTGACACCAGAATTTTTCTGATCAGATGAGGCGTTCTATCGCTACAGTGCTTTCAAGCATTTTTATCGCTATTTTGTAGTTTATAATTTTAATTAAAATGTGGAAATTGATTTTAATTTAAAATAAATTATCTGCTACAAATTCTTTACGCACAAATTGACACTAGAATGGCTCCGATCAGATGATGCATTCTCCCATTACAGTGTTCTCAAGCTTTGTAAATCACCATTTTGTAGATTTTAATTTTGATTAAAATTTATATGGAGATTAATTAATTTAATTAACAATAAGTTATCTGCCACAGTTTCTTTACGTACAAATTGACACCAGAAGCACCCCGGTCAGATAAGGGATTCTCATGGTTGATTGTAAATCGCTGTTTTGCACTTTGTAATTTTAATTAAAATTCAGGCCGTGAGTGAATTACCTATAGTTAAAAACCAGTTAAAAATTAAAATTTTGACATAAAAGTTAAAATTAAAAAATTTACTCACCACAAAAAATAAATAAAAAATGCATCATGGTAAGCACCGTATATAAAATTTGACAAGCGAGTTAAAAAAACATAACCTCGTTTTTTTAATATTGGTTCAGTTGATACATAAGCACGACGTGTTTCTTTCTGTTTCTTCTTAAAACAGCTTCATTTGATAAATTACGCTTTTTATAAAGTAATAAAATAGATAACAAACTAGGAAAATGATTGTTATAAATGCGCTTCAGGTTGTTGTTCAGTTGTCAAAATTTTAATTTTTAACTAATTCACACAGCAATATTAAATTTGGTAGATAAAAATATTTTACCACGATAATTTGATTTTCACCAAATTTTTAACCAAATATTTTTAACATATTCACTCACGGCCTCATATGGAGATTAATTATTTTAATTTAAAATAAATTATCTGCCACAGTATAGGCACAAATTAATATTCGAATTGCTCAGATCTGATGAGGACTTCTCTCGCTATAGTACCCTCAATCTCTGTAAATCGCTATTTTATAGTTTGAATTTTTAATTAAAATTTATATGAAGATTAATTAACTTAATTTAACATAAATTATCCACAACGAGTTTTTTACTCAAAAATTGACACCATCGGATCTCCGATCGGATGAGCCATTCTCTCGCTACACTGGTTCAAATATTAAAATCGGTCGAAATCCGAGGTTCGCGGCGCGGGTTATTTTGCCGCCTGATGACGTAACTGCGATAATATTATGCGTGACACATAAAGCCGAAGGACCAATCTAAGCAATCATATCTTTAAATTAAAGGTAATGCTTATAGTAGATGAGTAATTACCCTCGACCAAGAGCTAAGTTTAGGATCAATTTTCTGAACATGCGGTGTAAAACGTTATCACGTCAAAATTGAATTACAGCTTTAGCTTTCGATTCCTTTTCGGAATCATTCTCAAAAGCGTTATGAAAAACTTATATCTAAATTGCTTCTTTTATCGGAGCCTACAGCCTACTGTATAAATAAGAGCTTGCAGTATCGACTGTATTTTTTGCTTAGCTTAAAATAAGGTACATACATTTTTATCTTTACTATGAAACTATATGGGAAAACGGTTATTTTCATTTACAGTTTTAGTTCAATGGAAATTTGAGCTTTTGTTTTGTTTTTATACGAAAATGTTCATAAACATGTAATGTTATTTGGTTGAAAAATCGAGTCTTGAAAAAGTTTATTTCTTAGTGAAAATCGTCATAAAAAATAAATTATTTTTAAAATTTTTTTTACTAATGTTATTTTGAAGTTAATAATTTCCGAAATAATTGTAAGAGCATTCAATCCAGTTTCGAACTGATGAGCTCATGATTATGAAAACATCAATGATTCTCATAAGCCCGCGGCGGCTGGACTGCTTATACCACAATTTTTCATTCTATACAGGGTGTTCGGCACATGGACCGACACAATTTTTTGGGGAATTGGTTGGGTCATTAGCTAGTTTTCACCCATACGACCCTACGTCCTAAGTGACACGGTAACTGAGATATGAATTTTTTTCGTTTTTTATTTAAATTACCTGAAATTTCGCCTTTAAATCGTCATATTTTTTTTGTTTGTGATTGTAATAGCACGAAATAACTTTTATTGTATTCTACAATATATTTTTAGTCTAAATAAATCACTATTTGGTACAAATGGCTTCAAGAAAATAAATTATATGAGCTTCGAAAGTCTCGAAAATGTGTAAATGTATAAAAAATTTCAACTTCTAAATTCAATATAAAAAAAAATAAACATTATTTTGAACATAGGTTTGTTTTAAAAAGTTGTCTAGTTTATACTCTTTCGAACGGTATGCTACATGTTGGAGAAATTATTTATAGTATGGTCAAAATAAGAAATAGAATTTGTCAGGGTCAAGAAAATTCTTTTTATCTTTATTATGTTTTTATTAAATATGAGTTATAATATTTGTTCGAATTGTTCTCCTCTACTCCGTATGCATGCACGACACATTTTCCTTATTTCAAATGTTATTGTGCGAAGTCGCATTTCTCTTTTCATTATTTCAAATGCAGCTGTAATTCGCTCCATTAAAATTTCTCGTGAGGGCATCTCTGTTGCATAAACCAATTTCTTTGCACGTCCTCAGACGTGAAAATCGAGCGGTGTCAGGGACGTAGGGTCGTAAGGGTGAAAACTAGCTAATTACCCAACCAATTCTCCAAAAAATTGTGTCGGTCCATATGCCGAACACCCTGTATTATTGTATTACTAAAATTGTAACCAGATTGTATATAAGTATAAAGTTGGTAAATAAATAAATAAATAAATGAATCCTAATTCCTATAAAATTCCCAAAAATTCCTAAAAATTCCCAAAAAATTCCCAGAAAATGCCCAAGAATTTCCAAAAATTCCCAGAAAATTCCAAAGAAATTCCAAAAATTCCCAAAAAATTCCCAGAAAATGATTTGAATTTCCAAAAATTCCCAGAAAATGGCCTTGAATTTCCAAAAATTCCCAGAAAATGGCCTTGAACTTCCAAAAATTCCCAGAAAATGGCCTTGAATTTCCAAAAATTCCCAGAAAAATGCCCTGAGCTTCCAAAAGTTCCCAGAAAATGGCCATGCATTTCCAAAAATTCCCAAAAAATGGCATTGAATTTCCAAAAATTCCCAGAAAATGGCCCTGAGCTTCCAAAAGTTCCCAGAAAATGGCCTTGAATTTCCAAAAATTCCCAGAAAATGGCCTTGAATTTCCAAAAATACCCAGAAAATGGCCTAGAACACCCAAAAATTCCCAGAAAATGGCCTTGAATTTCCAAAAATTCCCAGAAAATGGCCTTGATTTTCCAAAAATTCCCAGAAAACGGCCTTAAATTTCCAAAAATTCCCAGAAAATGGCCTTGAACTTCCAAAAATTCCAAGAAAATGGCCTTGAATTTCCAAAAATTCCCAGAAAATGGCCATGAACTTCCAAAAGTTCCCAGAAAATGGCCTTGAATTTCCAAAAATTCCCAGAAAATGGCCTTGAATTGCCAAAAATTCCCAGAAAATGGCCTGGAATTTCCAAAAATTCCTAGAAAATGACCTACTTCCAAAAATTCCCAGAAAATGGCCTTGAATTTCCAAAAATTTCCAGAAAATGGCCCTGAGCTTCCAAAAGTTCCAAGAAAATTGCCTTGAATTGCCAAAAATTCGCAGAAAATGGCCTTGAATTGCCAAAAATTCCCAGAAAATGGCCATGAATTTCCAAAAATTCCCAAAAAATGGTATTGAATTTCCAAAAATTCCCAGAAAATGGCCCTGAGCTTCCAAAAGTTCCCAGAAAATGGCCTTGAATTTCCAAAAATTCCCAGAAAATGGCCGTGAATTTCCAAAAATACCCAGAAAATGGCCTAGAACACCCAAAAATTCCCAGAAAATGGCCTTGCATTTCCAAAAATTCCCAGAAAATGGCCTTGAACTTCCAAAAATTCCCAGAAAACGGCCTTAAATTTCCAAAAATTCCCAGAAAATGGCCTTGAACTTCCAAAAATTCCAAGAAAATGGCCTTGAATTTCCAAAAATTCCCAGAAAATGGCCATGAACTTCCAAAAGTTCCCAGAAAATGGCCTTAAATTTCCAAAAATTCCCAGCAAATGGCCCTGAACTTCCAAAAATTCTCAGAAAATGGCCATGAATTTCCAAAAATTTCCAGAAAATGGCCGGAACTTCCAAAAGTTCCCAGAAAATGGCATTGAATTTCCGAAAATTCCCAGAAAATGGCATTGAATTGCCAATAATTCCCAGAAAATGGTCTTGAATTGCCAAAAATTCCCAGAAAATGGCCTTGAATTTCCAAAAATTCCCAGAAAATGGCCTTGAACATCCAAAAATTCCCAGAAAATGGCCTTGAATTTCCAAAAATTCCCAGCAAATGGCCCTGAACTTCCAAAAGTTCCCAGAAAATTGCGTTGAATTGCCAAAATTTCCCAGAAAATGGCCTTGAATTGCCAAAAATTCCCAGAAAATGGCCCTGAACTTCTAAAAGTTTCCACAAAATGGCCTTGAATTTCCAAAAATTCCCAGAAAATGACCTTGAACTTCCAAAAATTCCCAGAAAATGGCCTTGAATTTCCAAAAATTCCCAGAAAATGGCCCTGAGCTTCCAAAAGTTCCCAGAAAATGGCCTTGAATTTCCAAAAATTCCCAGAAAATGGCCTTGAATATCCAAAAATTCCCAGAAAATGGCCTTGAACTTCCAAAAATTCCCAGAAAATGGCCCTGAACTTCCAAAAATTCCCAGAAAATGGCCTTGAATTTCCAAAAATTCCCAGCAAATGGCCCTGAACTTCCAAAAGTTCCCAGAAAATGGCCTTGAATTTCCAAAAATTCCCAGAAAATGGCCTTGAATTGCAAAAATTCCCAGAAAATGGCCTTGAATTGCCAAAAATTCCCAGAAAATGGCCTTGAACTTCGAAAAATTCCCAGCAAATGGCCCTGAACTTCCAAAAATTCCCAGAAAATGACCTTGAATTTCCAAAAATTTCCAGAAAATGGCCCTGAACTTCCAAAAGTTCCCAGAAAATGGCCTTGAATTTCCAAAAATTCCCAGAAAATGGCCTTGAATTGCCAAAAATTCCCAGAAAATGGCCTTGAATTGCCAAAAATACCCAGAAAGTGGCCTTGAATTTCCAAAAATTCCCAGAAAATGGCCTTGAACTTCCAAAAATTCCCAGAAAATGGCCTTGAATTTCCAAAAATTCCCAGCAAATGGCCCTGAACTTCCAAAAGTTCCCAGAAAATGGCCTTGAATTGCCAAAAAATTTCCAAAAAATGGCCTTGAATTGCCAAAACTTCCCAGAAAATGTCCTTGAATTTCCAAAAATTCCCAGAAAATGGCCTTGAATTTCCAAAAATTCCCAGAAAATGACCTTGAATTGCCAAAAATTCCCAGAAAATGGCCTTGCATTTCCAAAAATTCCCAGAAAAAGGCCTTGAACTTCCAAAAATTCCCAGAAAATGGCCTTGAATTTCCAAAAATTTCCAGAAAATGGCACTGAACTTTCAAAAGTTCCCAGAAAATGGCCTTGAATTACCAAAAATTCCCAGAAAATGGCCTTGAATTGCCAATATTTCCCAGAAAATGGCCTTGAATTGCCAAAAATTTCCAGAAAATCGCCTTGAACATCCAAAAATTCCCAGAAAATGGCCTTGAATTTCCAAAAATTCCCAGAAAATGGCCTTGAATTTCCAAAAATTCCCAGAAAATGGCCTTGAACTTCCAAAAATTCCCAGCAAATAGCCCTGAACTTCCAAAAATTCCCAGAAAATGGCCTTGAACTTCCAAAAATTCCCAGAAAATGGCCTTGAATTTCCAAAAATTCCGAGAAAATGGCCTTGAACTTCCAAAAATTCCCAGAAAATGGCCCTGAAATTCCAAAAATTCCCAGAAAATTGCCTTGAATTTCCAAAAATTTCCAGAAAATGGCCCTGAACTTCCAAAACTTCCCAGAAATTGGCCTTGAATTTCCAAAAATTGCCAGAAAATGGCCTTGAATTTCCATAAATTCCCAGAAAATGGCCTTGAATTTCCAAAAATTCCCAGAAAATGGCCTTGAACTTCCAAAAATTCCCAGCAAATGGCCCTGAACTTCCAAAAATTCCCAGAAAATGGCCTTGAATTTCCAAAAATTCCCATACTATAAATAATTTCTCCAACATGTAGCATACCGTTCGAAAGAGTTTAAACTAGACAACTTTTTAAAACAAACGTATGTTCAAAATAATGTTTATTTTTTTTTATATTGAATTTAGAAGTTGAAATTTTTTATACATTTACACATTTTCGAGACTTTCGAAGCTCATATAATTTATTTTCTTGAAGCCATTTGTACCAAATAGTGATTTATTTAGACTAAAAATACATTGCAGAATACAATAAAAGTTATTTCGTGCTATTACAATCACAAACAAAAAAAATATGACGATTTAAAGGCGAAATTTCATGTAATTTAAATAAAAAACGAAAAAAATTCATATCTCAGTTACCGTGTCACTTAGGACGTAGGGTCGTATGGGTGAAAACTAGCTAATAACCCAACCAATTCCCCAAAAAATTGTGTCGGTCCATGTGCCGAACACCCTGTATAACAACGGAGTACAATAAGGATACCAGCAATATATTAAACAATATACTACACAAATATGGATACAAAGTGGCGTATACAACAAAAAATAAACTTATAAGTAAACTAAAAGTGGACATGAATCAGCAAGAGCTTGATACTGGCGTGTACAAATTAATATGTAATGAATGTAATAAATTTTATTTAGGACAAACGGGCAGATCATTCAAAATTAGATTCAAAGAACACACTAACGAAATTGGACAATCTCATATAAAATCCAATTACGCATTACATTTAACTAATGAGAAACACACGTACACCAGCTTAGACGTAAATTTGAATGTGATGTTCAGAATGAATAAAGGGCAGGATATGGATATACAGGAGGAATTATTAATATACAAACACAGGGATAACCCGTTGTTGTTAAATGATAGAATCAACACAAAAACTAATAAGCTGTATGATCTAGTTTTGAACAGTTACCAACACCGATAATTAGTAAGCAATGCTTTTGTATAAAACAAATTTTGTAATAATTAAATCAGATTGACAAAGGAATAAATATATCCCGAAACCGGGGTGGTTTGGCGTCTATTGGAAGGGGCTCCGTAAACTTCCAGTAGGTGCAGGTGTACGTACTGCCTCCTCGTGGCAACCACCGGTAACTGTAACCATTAGGCTGAATGTGGCCTTTGGTGACAGGCTAAAGTACGACGCTAAAGGAGAAAACCTTGACAAAAAATCCCTAATCTAAGGTGGAACAGCATATGCCGATGGATGAATCGCTGATAGGTTAATCAGTCTATATATGCGGACTCTGGATACCAGGCACCCTCCAGTTTTATTTAGCCTTCCTGTAGTAAACCTGGGTGACCTACAGGCGACTTTTTTATTCCAAGCAACTCGCAAGAGTTAAATCAAAACGGTAGACGAGGCACGGGAAGGAATACATGGGAGTGGGTCTGCCCTCTCAAAGTCCTTGAGTCCCAATTCTACCGCTTTTCTAGCAGAAGTAAATGTTATTACATCTAGGAGGGAGAGCAATGAGCCCAGATAGTATGTAACGCGTGTAGAAGTACTTCCTACAGTAAACATTTAGGAGGGAGAGCAATGAGCCCAGATAATATGTATCGCGTGTAGAAGTACTTCCAACAGTAAACATCTAGGAGGGAGAGCAATGAGCCCAGATAGTATGTCCCAGCAACTCGCAAGAGTAAAATCAAAACGGTGGACGAGGCATGGATAGGAATATACGGGAGTGGGTCTGCCCTCTCGATGTCCTTGAGCCCCAATGCTACCGCTCTTCTAGCAGAAGTAAATGTTATTACATCTAGGAGGGAGAGCAATGAGCCCAGATAGTATGTATCACACACCGGTCGGCAGTATTATCAGGTTCTTTAAGGGCCTGAATATTGGCTGGACGGATAATTAAAACATCTAGGAGGGAGAGCAATGAGCCCAGATAGTATGTATCACGTACCGTTAGGCAGTATTATCAGGTTCATTAAGAGCTTGAATATTGACTGGACGGATAATTAAGTAGGGCTTAATGCACAAAAGATCTTTTAGGTCGCAGTGCGGGGTGCTTGAGCCCCCACATGGCCCTCAAGTAATAATAATAATAATAATCCCGAAACCGGTCTCTAAAGAAATATATACATATTATCACACAAAGAAAGTGTATTAATTGTTATTTTATTGTATATTTACTGTAAATTCAAAATAATTATTTAGATTTAATATCCCACAATACTGGAAGTTCTCTGTAGGTACTAATGAAGCTAAATAACGCTTCCTGATTATCAGCATTTTCTGGTGTATCGCTGTTGTCCTTTAAGGCTTTATCTGTGCTTTCTGTGAATTCCATTTTATAAATTTAATTTTATATATTTATATTTGCAGAAATGCGCTGTACATATGCATATAAGTAATTGTTTCGCTTTGTTGATTATACACCAAATTCAAATGTTTTCAGCTCTTCGTATTGATATTTTGTCAATAAAGTATCTCAGAAGATCAATATTATTGTGAATATTTTGTCAATATTAAAAATATTTTGGTTTTCATCAAACCATCGCCACAATATTTTGTGTATTGACAATCCTTCAATTATTGTCCTCACATGTTCAATAGTATTGTCAATACTGAAATATTGGCAATAGATATTGATCATCTGAGGTCCGCATTAGCGATTTCAGAAAAATTATTTAACTGGGTTTAACTTTTAGGGACTAGTCACACGCCATCCATCCAGAACCATCCAGAAATAGAGCCGCCATGTGAAAAATGAAGTTAAAATAAGGAATATATATTAGAACCATTAACAATTCATTTATTTTCATAAAGTTTGTATGAAAAACGCGATTTCGATTGACAATCAAACTTGAATTCAGTGACTATACGCAGTGCGAATTGCGAATGCGATAACCGATATTTCTACAATTATGATATAAAAAACACTTATGTACCATATATCGGTCATTCCACAGTATTTCACTAAATTTTTTGAAGCTTTCAACCTTGACCTCTTCGATTTCAATTTTTTTGTTGTAATCGTATTTCCTATTGAAAATAAGAAGACCGTTTCTTTTCCTTTTTTTTACCTTTGGTTGGCCCGTTATTTAATATTTTAATTTTCACAGTTTTCAAATTCTAATTTTGGACTTCTACATAAATGGTTGTATCTTCAGTTCTAACAGGATTATTGTTAAAAAGCGATACCATTTTGGAACGGTATTAATTTATCCTAAATTCTATCATAATTTATTTTTGTAAAGTACCGTTATCTAAGGAGTTATAAGTAGATAAATCTGTGTTTATATTTTTGACGCTAGAGGGGCAACCACCAAAATATCGAAAAACGTAATACAGCAATTGATAGATAATAGTGTTCAACCTTTCAAACAAGAGTCAAATCGTGTTTGGGCGGCCCCTAGTTTAGCCGTTAAGTAACTCCAAAGTTGCAAAAATGTTATTTTGATAAGTTTTTGTGTTAAATGAGCAGATGTCGCGACCAGTGGAATTTTCAGTTCTAAATTTGACAGACTACATATCTCTAGTAGGAATACTGCAAACGTAGGTCTTATTCTTCCGTTAGATGGCTTAAAAATTATAATAAATTTATTTTTACGTGTGTGGAAGCTAAAACGAGAAATTGCTGCCTGTCTTTAATAGATAATGATCTGAAGTCTCTAGCTAGTATAGCAGCTTAAATGTTTAATTCATATTTAGGGCACTAGGTAGACTCAAATTTGGAATAACACATTTTTTTTGGTATACAAAAGAGAGAATATATCACAGTAATGCTATTTATAGTAAAGATTTTAATAAACAACTATTATTTAAAAGCAATAGTTTGACTTCTAAATTGCTAATCAAAGTTCAAATTAGTTTGCCAATTTTTCGATACTCAACAGTTATTAGTAGATAATACGATTAATGCAGTTTTCAGTATGATTTAGTATACAATAGAGTTTTGCATGGTAGCATTTCTCGATATTGAGGGTGCTTTTAATAATGTAAAAACGGAGGCGATCATGGAAGGATTGTCTTTTTTGAAAGTGGACTGCTCTATAAGTAGGTTAATAAATCAGATGCTGGTAAGCAGGACTATTACCTCAGAGTTGGGAGAGTCCAAGATTAGAAGACGGGTGGTTAGAGGAACCCCACAAGGAGGTGTAATGTCCCCCATTCTCTGGAGTGCAGTGATTAATGGATTGCTGCTGGAACTAGAGAGAGAGGGGATAGGGGTTGTAGCATATGCTGATGATGTAGCGATAGCTGTCTCAGGCAAATATCTAGATACGATTAGGGATGTTATGCAGAATGCACTCCTGATCGTTACGAAATGGGCCAGCAAGTGTGGATTGGGGATTAACCCGTCCAAAACAGAGCTGGTACTATTTACTAGGAAATATAAAATTCCGGTGGTTAGCCCTCCTATCATAAACGGCAGCGGACTAGTTTTTGCTGACCGAGCGAGATTTCTGGGCATAATCTTTGATAGTAAGCTCAGCTGGAAGCCTAACACTTTGGAAAGAGTGAATAAGGCTATTGTAGCCTTATACTCGTGTAGAAACGCTATAGGTAAGAGATGGGGCTTGAAACCGGAGCTGGTATACTGGCTCTATACCGCCGTGGTAAGACCTGTGCTAATGTACGGGGTGGGTGTTTGGTGGCCAGCTCTGGATAAGGTAACTTATAGAGGTATGATGGAGAAGGTGCAAAGAACGGCCTGTATGCTTATAAGCGGGGCGCTTAGGACAACACCTACACGCGCTTTAGAGGTTATGTTCCACCTTATTACAATCGACCTTTATGGTAAACAGATGGCAGCCAACGTGGCTACGAGGCTCTTGGCTGTCTCTCAATGGAAGTGTCTTCAGGTGGGACACTCGACGATAGGTAGATTCGCTGGCGAAGAACTGGCGAATCTGGATTATATTACACCAACGTTGTGCTTCGATAAGGGTTTCCGTACCATCTTTCCCTCAAGGGAATCCTGGAGAAACGGATCAATCCTGGAAAACGAGGCAGTGCAATTTTTCACGGACGGCTCGAGGCTAGACGATCAGGTAGGAGCCGGAGTCTTCTGTGATAAAGTGATAAACTTAATGTTAATATTTCTGTTCGTCTCCCTGACTACTGCAGCGTGTACCAGGCTGAAGTGGTGGCGATCGGGCAAGTCATGACATGGTTGAAGCATAATGTGGTATCCGGGAGGGATATCGCAATTTATGTGGACAGTCAGGCAGCGATCAAGTCACTTGGGGCAGTTTGTCTGAAGTCGCGGGTGGCGCTGGATTGCCGATCATCTCTTAACGAGATGAGCGAGTATTTCAGCATCCAGATAATCTGGGTCCCGGGTCACTCGGACGTCACGGGGAACTGCAGGGCGGACGAACTAGCTAGGTACGGTACGACTCTCCAGATGCAGCCGGAAATGGTAGGTCTGGGGAGGCCTATGACAGTGCTAAAATGGGCGCTCAGTAAAAGGGCAATCGCCTTGACAAATGAGAGGTGGATCAACACTCTCACGTGCAGGGTAGCAAAGCAAGTTTGGCCAAAACTGGACTTGCGGCGCTCCAAGGTACTAATATCCCTGGGAAGACAAGAAATAGGATTGGTCGTAGGGATAATGACAGGTCACTGCCTTTTTGGGGAGCATGCGAGAAGGCTGGGGATACAGACGAATGACTTTTGTAGAAGTTGCATGGACGAAGAGGAGGAGGAGACTTTGGAACACTTCCTATGCTCATGTCCGGCGCTATCATACAGAAGGCATAAGTATTTGGGTGTGTACGGTATGGACAGCCTTTCGGAACTCGCGGACTGTGGAGTGCGAGATTTATTACGCTATATAAATAGCTCTGGTTGGTTTCAACGGGAGTAATGGGGAGATGGGATCCTGTGGTATCACAACGGGCCATTGCTGGCCTAAGTGTGCGATAGCAGCCACTTCAACCTAACCTAACCTAACCTAGTATACAATAAACTTATGTTTCGAGTACAAATTTGGAAATGAGTCAGCTATAGTAGCACTATCAATATTTTAAATGATTAGAAGCAAAACGAGTGCATTTAAAAAAAATTGTGTTTGTTTTCAGTATAAAGAACAGTTATTTAGAATACGAGAATTTGAATACATTTTAGTCTTAATAAATTGTTTATCCAAGGTTGGCATTACTTGATGTATTTGTCGAGTATTATCAACTGTTTTAAGCTTGGAAAATATTTTATTTAAGTGTTTTCAGTTTCTGCATACTTTGTTTTGGTTACATAATTGAAATGAATAGATGTTATACCACTTTTTTCTTCACACCAAACAAAAAACTCTTTAGCAGAAGGAAGCTGCTCTAGCTAACCTCTTAATGGTACCGCCAACTCCATCTAATGGCCCCTTGCCGTGGCTTGTAGCGAAGAAGTTCCATTCGCAGTCAACTTTAAAATCAATTTCATGATGATTGATGTTTGCAAAAATTTTTTATTTTTGGACTGTGATACATCACCATTTGAAAAATAATAAATTTTTTTTGGAGCTGAATATACAGGCTCTTTGCTGTCTAGAAATTCAATAAATTTCTTTTGAAAACCATTTGCAGCTACATTATCATGTGTTTCTTCTTCTGATAAAATGGCATAACAAATTATATTTGTTTTATGCTGATTTGTAGTAATCAACGATTGGAAATAATGTAGATTGTTGTGTACAGTAGTGTGCTGCTTGTATTTCATTTTGTGTGACAAATTTATAGTTCTCTGAAAAATCCAAACTTACCATATATTCACCATCTTGAAGATTACTTTTTACCATATGTAGATAGTTTGATTGTTGTCTAGCAATGTAATCGTGTTGACGTAATTCTGCTAAACAAAACTTTGAGGAGTCTGATAAAATTTCGATAATTTCTTCAATTGGAGTTGTAATTTTTTCCAATTTGTAGGTATCGATATCAGATATCCAATAGCTGTACGTTATTTCTTCTATATTTTCAGCTTCTGCTGCGGTTTTGATTCTATCAATAAACGTATCCAATTGTGCGTTGCATAGTTCACATTCACCTGCAAAACGACAAGAATATTTGTAAAATTACTTTTTATATTTTAAAATTTTACCTTCACAGCAGCTCCAACTCAAATTTCGCAACATACGTGCTGTAGCAGTTCCATTTCACTTCTAATATCCAATTGTATAATTTTTGATATCACTGGACATAATAAATTGTTATTTTGATAAATTGAAATGTTTTCACAAGTAACCTTTATTAATTTTTCCAGCTGCTTTTTACAATAAACATTCTCTGACAGTCTTTTTTCTTTATAGGTAACCCACCCAATTGTACACAACCTTCTGATAATCGTTCTTGTAAATGTAATGCTCTTTCAATAATTGTTAATGGTGGTGACATTCTCTCTAACTGTTCTAGTGAGACATCGTATGATGCAGATGATGTTGCATCAATCGATAGAGTTGGGAAAATTTGCACTACTTTCAAATAATAAAGTTTTCGGCTGCACTTCTCACAAACTCTTTCGCCATTTATTTCGCGGTTTAGGAATTATTTGGCATTTTCGGCTAACTTAACACTAACAGCTCTGATTTATTTTTAGAGATTAGGTAATAATTGCACCTTGTTAGAGTACAAATTCAATTTGATATGACCGTAGCAAACACGAGGAGATACAAATAATTTCCAATAAACCTTATTTTGTTTTGATAGACCTAATTCCATTATGATAGACCCTATTGTATTATAATTGTTCTAACCATATTTAAATATTGCAGATCATATATAAAACCATAGTATGTATATGATTGTATCGATTATATTAAATCATATCGTATGATTGTTGCAATCATTAAAGTCGAAAATTATTGCATTTGTCTTATTTTAATAAAATTTATCATATATAATTCTAGTAATTAGATAAATGATATTTGTTATTATAATATATTAGGATATATCAAATATAGTTGAATATGATTTCCTGGATCATAACAAAATAAATCCAATCATTCATTTATCATATTTTTTCTCTGAGTGTAACACAGATTTATGTGCTCATATAACTCCTTAGATAACGGTACTTTTATGAAATAAATTATGATATAATTTAGGATAAATTAATACCGTTCCAAAATGGTACCGCTTTTGAAAATACTCTTCTTAGAACCGAAGATACAACCATTTATGTAGAAATCCAAAATTAAAATTTGAAAACTGTCAAAATTACAAAAGTCATATAACGGGCCAACCAAAGGTAAAAAAAAGAAAAAAGAAAACGGTCTTCTTATTTTCAATGAGGAACACGATTACAACAAAAAAATTGAAATCGAAGAGGTCAAGGTTGGTCTCCATTTGAAATACAATAGAATGACCGATATCCAAAATGTTTGTCTATATATAAGATAAGTATGATGTTACCAATCAAATTAAATTTAATTAGGCCTGAAAATTATTTCACAATTGGAGAAAAATGAAATTCGCGAGAAAAATGACAATCTTAATTAAAGAGCTTAATTAAATTTAATTTGATTAGCAACATTATAGTAGTCTTGTAAGTAGAGAAATATTTTGGGTTTATCTTATATCATAATTTTATAAAAATTGTTTACTACTATGTAGCATTCGCAATTCTCGCACTCGCACCAATCGATCTTTTTTAAATTTTTTTGCTTTTCGAGACTTTTGCCGTTATCTAATTAAATGGTTTATATTTTTCAAATGCCGTGAAAGTGCACTATTGTTTGAATTTATATTTGGATTTGCGCCTCTTTTATGTTGGTGAATCCGTTTTTCTAAAAACCCATTTGTCTATCCTGTGCATGTTGCGTTGCAACTGCAACATACTTGGTATGTGAGGCAATATTTGATTGTTTTTTTAAAAGTATTTCATTTTTCATTTTTGAACAAAAATTGTCATTTAAATTTGTGGCTACACGTCCTACTCTATAGTAATTTATTTCTTTGTGTCACCTTAATTTTGTTGAAAAGGTAGTTGTATGTGACCGTTGCTCGTTCAGAAAACCCTTCATAAATGTAGCCCGGTACTGTTTCTTCAATAAACCGGTTGTAAAACCAAACGGTTTTTTGTTGTTTTTATTGCTTTTACATATAGTATCGGTGATTTCTTCGTTTATTACACCGAAAATAAATGTTTTTTCCAAATGTTGGAAAACATCCTTCCCGAGTAACCAAAAATGATGATCACAAAATTTTAGACCAATTTGTCACAAAATGTAAGTTCCTTTTTGTCACAAAATAAGTTGACAATTTGGAACTTACTTATGCGGGTATTTTGTGACAAAATGAATGTTAATTTTACCACCCAAAAAAAAAATATTTTAGTCACCAATTTGTCACAAATTGTAAGTTCTTTTTGATGTGACCAATTTGTCACAAATTGTAAGTTCTTTTGATTTGTTGATCCATCCTTCTCCTGAGCTGATCCGTAGTTATTTCTGTAGTTTTTTCGGTTATAATGCAGCTGGTTGTATTGAGATGATCGATTGAGTCGATTATATGGTTTGTAACGATTGTCCTGAACCTGATTACCTCTTTGCTCCTCCCTAGGCTTATTATAGCGTCGGTCATCTGACCCAATGTACTCATTCTCTTCAAACTCACGGCGACCCTTAGCCTTGATCTCCAAAAACTGCTTGAATTCCTCAAGAGTGGGTAAATTTACTGTCCCATCAAGATTACGACGTTGCTCCCAAGAATCTAAAGTACATTTAGAAAGACGCTGCTTGGCATAATGAATCGAAAATTGATCCCACAAATGAGCCGTAAAGAATCATGACTCTCTCGTTCTTGCCAATTAATTACATGCATCTTACCCAGGATACAATGAATTACGTGGTAGTCGTCGTCGTACGTCTTCATTAAAACCTCCCATGCCGCCTTATAATTACCACCTGTAGGTTGCCACGGGCCCAACGTTATGGCTGCTTTCCCTACACAAGCCTCTTGTAGATACAAGAATTTAGTAACCGGATCATAGTTTTTATTGTGAACTTCTTTATAATAGTTGGCTGACGATTTTCAGCATCAACTAATGTTGATGCTCTACAACTTGTCCCATTCCCACACTGCACATTTAGTTTGTCCTGTATCTTAACCATTAAGGACATAAACCGATTCTCCATATCATCGTAATTCAAAATACAAATTTTTTGCTAAATTATTTACTTCCTTGTCATATAAATGAAAAAACGTTTCAAAAACCCAACCGAAAAAACGTGGGTTTTTTAACGTTAGGAACGTGAACGTTTTTCTTCGTTCAGAATAGGAAATAACGTTAATTTTGCGATTCACGTTTTTAACTGTCATACAAAACGTAAATCACAAAGTTACGTTTTTTCAGAATACAGCTAGCTGGTCGTATACCGAATTGGTCTTATACCGAAGCAACCTTTCTCATAAGAAGCCATGTAAAAAAGAACTACGTAATCCGTTCCGGACGTGTACCGAGTTTAGTCATATACGGGGGTATCACTGTATTTTTGAATCCATTAACATAGCTTTAAATATACATATGTAGCTACATTTTTCACTTGGGAACGGATTAATTCGTTTTACATGGCTTTTTATGGCATAGGTTGCTTCGGTTTACGCCTAATTCGGTATACGACCGAACATTAGGAACGAATTAAGGTCGTATATCGGGGTACCACTGTATTTTGTAACTTCCTAGTTTTGGGAAACACTTTTTCTCTTCTAAACGGTAACAGATCATTTTTCAACAAGGAGATTTATAAAAAACTTTATTATAGTTGTAGCTTTCGATTCCAATTCGGAATCATTCTCGTATAAGTTTGTTGAAAATTTTTCGTAATTTTTCCAGCTGAAGTAATTATCACAAAGTTCGGACATGTCCTAAATGATTTGTTTAAATGCTTAAAGGCAGTCCAACCATATATTATTTTAAATATTCGCCGCTCTCCAACTGTGGGAAAAATTGCTTTTTATCTAAATAACACTACTTTGCAAACTTTTGTCCCTGGACAATGAATAGTTGTTTCTGTCGGTATACTGTATAATACACTACCTTTTATACCTATCGTATAAAACTTTCGTATACCGAAAAATTCACGAACATGCAATTTTAAAAATGCGATATCTCGGCGAAAAAAAACATATTTGAGCAAACTCAAAGGCATTTGAAACAAGAAGACTTGTACTATAAGATCCCATATATGGACTTTTAAAGAAAAAAAAAATCGCGGTGCTAGATAACCTCAAATATGTCAAAAAAGTGTTTTTTGCACTTTTAGGTTAGAATATCTCATAAACCTGACGTGATAAAGCAATTCTGAGCCCATATTCGGATTCAACGTAAAAAATTACTTCGGATTCGGAAACAACTATTCATTGTCCAGGGGCACCAAATTTTTAAAATTTTGCAGGGTAGTGTTACCGGCAGATTTGTTTGGTTTTCTAATATGTTACGCTGTGTGTAATTATTCAAATTCTTTGGTTTTAGTTGAAGAAATTATTGTAAATATCAGTCCGTTTCCTATTTCGTATGCCTATCTGTTTTTTACATTTTCGAACTTTTTCTAAAGCATTTTTCGAAGATAAAATATCCTAATTTATTTTAATTATTACCATAATTTGGAAAACCTCACGGAAAATGCTACCAAGTTAGTTGAAAATGAATTTGTAAAGATTCATTTGATTTTTAAAAAAATTAACTTCGAGTCACATTTCATTCCAATATTTTGAATAAACTGTGGTCACTTTTCTTCATACAAAACGTATGACAAAGGTTTTTTCGCCTTTTCTGGATCATTTTTTGCTGCTTTGAAGATGGAGACGTTCTCTAAAGTATGCTTTGAATAAATACTAAAGGTTTAGTTTTTATAATTAAAAAGCTCAGGCTGAATTATATTATATCGTTTACCTCATGTATAAATTTATGTACCGTAAAACAATTACTCTTAATTATTTAAGTAAATAATTCTATTTAATTCTAAATCCAATTTTTGCGTTCTTCTCTTTACTGCTTTGTATTGTTTATATAAAAAATTCTTAATAATTAATAAAAGCTACAGTGAAATAAATATTCACCACCAATTTCTCTTGCATGCAGATAATTTAACCTCATATTTTCACTCTCATTCTATCTCGAAAAAAATAAAAATATTAAATAAAAAATAAAATCCTTATCTTATCTTTTCTAATTAATTAATTTTGAGCGTATTCTTCCAAAAAAACAACAACGTATAAATTAAGGAAGCAATACCAAAACAACCGAATACGATATATGTATGTACATACCAAGTTTGAAATAACGGGAGTCTATTAATTAACACAAAAATTAATGTTATTTTAGAAAAAAAAAGTTTTGTACTGACATGAGCTTTTTGCATATTTTACTGTAGCTTTTGGAGATGAAACTTTTTTTGTTCGCAATTTTTTATTCTTAAGCATTAAAACGTTAAATGAAAAATATACGTGCACGTATGTGGAAAAGAAAAATTTCCAGAATGTGTACATGTAGTGAATAATTAGGTGATCATATGGTGGTGATGGGGGAGAAAAAGTTTTATTGTTTTATGCTTAAAGCTAAACATATTTTAAAATAAAAGAATACTAGTTTAAAAAGTAATCAATATAAAATCCTTGTATGTATTTTTTTTTGTTAGGATTAGAAAATGTAAAGCTTTTAAAATTTTTGTTGTTTTTATATACATTCATACACGTATTAACATACTTTAATATACGTTATGAACATGCGTAATATGTAGGTACATATTTTATTTTCAATGCTACAATTTTTTTTTTTTTTTTTATGAATATTTTCGAAACATTTATGTAAATTATCTGCATCTTTCGTGGCAGCAGAATTCAAAATTAGTTCACCAAAAATTGTACAGGTCGTGATATTTTATATCTTTAAATAAATAATTTTTTTGAACACATATTCAAAAAGTTAAGAGATAAATACAAAAATTTACATTTTTACTACACTATGGTATAGTAATGCTAACAAAGGAATATGTTAACTATAACTTTGATGGTCTCGTTCATGGACTTGTTCACGGGGTGCTAGGATATTTTAAAGGAAGTTGCGGTAAAACAAAACAAGGAATAAACGAAGCATGCATTTTATCAGTTCAACTGCATATTATTATTATTTAACAGAATTCAAATAAGGGTATAAGCACACTCCCGAACAATAAATAAAATTTACAAGAGAAACAAGCAGGTATATAGTTGACTCGAAGAAGCGAGCATGGGCTATGCCCTTTTTTTATGTTGATGGTGAGCTACAGAGCCCTGGGCATTGCGATCAATGAGGTCTATTGTACCTCTCTGGGTAGATTGCAACGTGAATGCCCAGGTCGCTGGTAGTTGGCTCAGCGTTAGGCCACTGGATTATCTAATATATAATTACCCAATTCATTCACTAACTCCGGAACGCTTTTCTTATATTTCTAATTTACATATAAAAATTTTAAAACTGAGTAGGCTAAGTGATAGAGGTGTTGACCAATTAACAACAAATTTCGAACGGAAAATATCTTGGGTTCGCGAGTTCACGCAAATTACATTTTTATTTTCTATTTTTTTTTTTTTTAGTATTCATTTAATGACCAAATATTTTACTATAAATTAAATATTCCGCTTAATAATTATTACACTAATTATACAAGAAAATACGTGGTACAAGTTTATTTTTGCGCCTAAATGTATGCGAACACTACTATAAGCTATTTAAAAACTTTTATATTGAGTTGTAGTAAGCCATGAGAATTTTTTGGTAAACATTTTTTTCCAATCATAAACTTCATAGCATCCTATGTTTAAAATAATATGTATACCAATGAAAGTTAAACAGAACGTGATTTAGTAGTAACGTATTGGACCAGAGCGGCTAAGGTCTGGGGTTCGATTGTGCCCAAGGCATTTTAGTTTAGTTTTTCCAATTTGTATTTTTTTGACGTGATCACGTCTTACACCGCATGTTCAGAAAATGTAATGAAACGAGCTGAAATTAACTCAGCTCGACATATATAAAAGTTTTGTTTCTCGACCGCTGTTGTCACCCCGTGCGGCATTTGTCTGTGCTCAAGGCCGGTAAAGGTAAAATTAGTCGTGGGGTTGGGGTGACGCAGTGGAGAAACCTAGTTATACCGCGGTTGAACAAAAAAATTGGGTGATCATTGAGATCACAAAAGGATTGAGTGGGATTTATTGAATATTGTGGACCTGACTGTGGTGACTACCGAAAATGATGTTAAATGTCCAGCATGAATGGACAATATTGGTGATTTAGCCACTCATATTTGGCTCAAAACAAATTTTTCTTTAAATTTTAGACGAGAATAAAAAAAAACAATTTCTTTTCTTGTTAGTTGTTATGACTGATTAAATCAGTAGCATGTAATTGACCGAAGGGCAACGACGCAATGAACCGCACTTTCACCCGCCTCTAGTGAGGCTGTCAATTATCCCACTACTGATCCTTTTTTTTGTTTTTTTTTGGTTAGTTACACATTATACTCACCACTAAGTTGATGTTTTTTTTTCGTGGTTCTCTTTTGTTTTAACAAAAAAAAAAAATTATTTGCGCGATACTTAAGATTTTATTCAAAAAAAACTCGAATAATCAAACTTAAACTAGTCTAAAACTCAACTTGAATAACTTTTAAAATTAAAACTTGAATAAATCAAAACTCAACCTATAATGATCTAAAACTAAAACTATCATAATCTAAAACTAAAAGTTGAATAATCTAAACTTAAAACTTGAATAATCTAAAACTTAAAACTTGAATGCCCTTAAAACTAAAACTTGAATGCCCTTAAAACTAAAACTTGAATGCCCCATTCAGTAATTTTCAACCACTATATATACAAAAATTAGTGATTTGAAAATCACTGAATTACTCCCACCATAGAAAAAAAATTACTTTATGCTAAATTTACAAAAAAAAAAAAAAAAATTTCTTTAATATTTGAAAACTGATTCTAAATAAAAATTTTTATGAAGTTAAAGTTAAGTCTCAAGTTTTCCATTTTTACAAAAAAAAATGTTTCCTTTACATTTTCTTATTTATTTATTTTTTTTATTTCCCATGTTCTATTGGATTTTATTTACATCTAATTCATACTACACTAACAAAGATCGCCGTTTGCTTAATCCGCATTTTTTTCTAATGTATTTTAATGTGTCGCACTGACGAGGAAACAAGAAGAAAATAAAGATCGTATTCTTTATTTATTTTTTTTCCTATTGTTTGTCTTATGCACTTATGTATCAGCACATTTAAACAAAACAAACAACAACTGAAACTGGACTCACCAACCCATTTTTTTAATTTCGATAATTGTGAAGTCGTTATCTTCATAGTTGGTTTGGCATGTTTATTTACAAAAAAATTGTGAAGTAATAATCTTCAAGGTCGTGTTGGCACGTTTATTTAGAAAATTGATTGATGTGGGATAGATTGACAGATTGATAACGGAGGATGCCAAGCCACCGTCACAAAAATTGAAACGAAATTTTGCCTTTGGTCGTGGGCAATTAACTACTGTAAGCATTACCTTTAATTTAAATGTATGATTTCTTAGGTTGGTCCTTAGGCTTCGTGCCTCACGCATAATATTATCGCAACGAAATCATCTCTGATTTCGCGCGATTTAAATGATTGAACAACTGTAACCAGAGAATGGCTCATCCGATCCGAGCAATTCTGAAGTGATTTTTTGCGTAAAGCAACAGTGGTGGTTAATTTATTTTAAATTAAAATAATTAATTTCCACTCTAATTTTAATTTTAATTAAATTTACAAAATAGAGATTTACAGGGCTTAACGCACTATAGCGAGAGAATCACTCTTCTGATTGGAGCAATTCTAATCTCAATTTGTGAGTAAAGAAACAGTGATGGATAATTTATTTTAAATTAAAGTAATTAACCTTCACATAAATTTCAAATGAAATTGACGTACATATAGAACAGCTCCCGCTGTTTGTCGATCTGTATGGTTTTTTGTGTGATGCCCTAACATGTAAAATCATCCTTAAAAGCCCTTACTCTTTGGTTTAAGGTCTATTTAAGGTACAATAATCTGTAAAAGATTTAAATCTCGAGCTATTCCTACTCGGCTAAAAAAATATCAAATGGTCAAATGGTGATTGTGGCAGCGACCACTGCGGACATCCCCATTATATATAAATTGTGTCCGTCCTAGGACGGGATGTACCCCCTAGTAATATTATAACTCAATACTTCTATTGCCTCATCTCATCCCATTGGAAGACTCCTAGATCACTTTTTAGTTTTTAGTTGCCAATTCCGTAAATTGTTGAATGATCGTGCGCGAATTATATTACTTAGGTTTTTTTAAACACAATTTTTTGGTTAACACTTTTTACACTTTCTGGCGTAGGCACTTGGCGAAACACACTTAATACACTTATTTTTAAATTTTTAAAACACTTGTTAAATATTTCGCAAAATTACAAAAGGCTTAAAAAATTACTCGATCGATTTCGGCTAGTCAGGCCATCATCAGGACTATCTACTAAACTGTAAAAATAAAAATGTAGTTCGACACTAATTCGATCAAAGGGCTCAAGCGACACTATTTCTGAAATTACGTTTTTAATTGTTTAGTTTTCTCCGCTCTGTTCTCTTTCGATAACTGTAAACAGAAAAAAGATAAACAAATTGGTTCTATTGTTTTTACCATTTTTCTATAGGACGAACGGCACAAGCACAAGTTTGTGGTTTCGCTACATTTTTTCCAATGCAAGTGACTCAACTCAAAGAATCTAAAAAATTGGAAAATAAATATTTTTTTTTTAAAATTTTAAGAAATTAAATTAACTTTTAAAATCTTATTGGGATTAGTTTTAGTAAAAGTAGTGTTTCAAAATGCTTCTTTATGACGTTAAATAATTTGAAAACATATTTGCTGATCCTGTTTTGTTGTAAATATACCCTTCACAGTATTTCGTTTCTGGTACACAGTTTACGTTTTGTCGCTTAGGCCCTTTTATCAAATTAGCGTCGATATATATACAATACATACAGTAGAGTCTCGATTATCCGCTGTGGTCGGGACCGAATACAATTCGGATAAGCGGATTTTCGGATAATCCGGAAATGCACTGTAAAACGCTCTTGCATTTTATGGTGGTTAAAATAAACATGATATTTTGAATTTAAATTATTATTTTAAGTAATTTCAATGTTTTATTGATTCATATTTCACTAAACATACATATGTGTAATGTGTAAATAATAAAATAATTAAAAAAAAAAAAAAATTATGTATTTTTTTGTGTTCGGATAAAGCGGAGTTCGGATAAACAGTATTCGGATAATCGAGATTCTACTGTAGTTGGAAAAAGCAAAAAGTGAAACAAAAATGTACAAATAAAAAATGTGGGAGTGGTAAACAATAAAAATGGTGACAGCACTAAACATTAAAAATTAAAAGGGGGTGAGTTAAACACAGGTATAGTTAACGGCCGAATAACAAAATTCCAGATGTTGTTTTTTTTTCTTTATTTTATTACAACCCGACGTGTTAGTCATTTTATAGGATGGTATGAGTATGGGAATAAAACAGTGCGGGGTCGGTAATTGGTGAGAAACGGATTTCTCTCTTTTCGTTGAGGATATTTTGGTTAAGAAATATAGCTTTTCGGATTTCGTAAGATTCTAAGTTGTCTAAACGTTTGCTTTTTGGATGTGTGATTTTCTAACGTTAAATTATTAAGGAATGATTCATGGCTACCAGATAAATGTTCTTTAACTCTAGCTTCAAAATTGTGCCCAGTCTGTCAGATATAAGAGGAACTACAATCATTGCAATTGATCTTATAAACGCCAGACTTGGAAAGGCGATCAATTCTTGGTTTGTTGTTAAAAATCATTTTCTTTATTGTATTATTGTTATAAAAAGCAAAGCTAATATCTGTATATTGTGTCACGATGTTACTAATCCGTTGGCTACATAGTTTTTCCTATATAATCTAAGCGGCGCCAATTTTTCGGCATTGGGCTATCAGGTGGATAAATGTTAGTTAAAGCTTTATGTTTCAGTTTTCTGTTTAACAGCTTTAATATAGTCTTAGCTGCATAACCGTTATTCGCTGCTATTTCTAAAATTATATTAAGCTCTTTGTTATAATTGAATTTGGTCAAAGGAATGTTTATTAATATTGCCACACTTAATGTAGCGCCAGCGAAAAAAAAAACAAATTTTATTAATTCTAAAACTTCCATAATTTCTATAAATTTTATAAATTCTTTAATTTTATAGATTCAAGAACCCAACCCTATAAATTCTACAAACTCAAATTTGGCTTTTTTTAACAATTTCTTTATTTCTATAAATTCGATTGATTCTACAAATTTTAGTATTTCCAAAAATTCTTTAATTGTTATAAAACTAATGTAATTAATTGTTACAAATTCAATAAATTCTTTGAATTCGATAAATCGAATAAATTCTGTAAATCCTATAAATTTTATTATTTATATGAAGCGCTATAAAGCCTGAAAATTCAGTAGGTTAGGTTAGGTTAGTTGGAGTGGCACAGAGTGTATCCCCTTTACCCTTACTGGAACCATTTAGAACTATTTAGGTAGCGTAGAACATCGCGCACTTTACTGTGTTCGAAATCCGACAGGTTGTCCATCTTGAACTTACCTAAGTATTTATCCCTCTGCGTGCTAATGCCGGACATGAGCAAAAGAAGTGAATCGTAGTCCATTTCTCCTCCTCGCCCAAACAGCTTATACAGAAGTCATTTGCTTGTAAACCCTGCTTTCATGAGAGCTTAAAGCCCTGGTGTGCCTTAAATCTAGTTTTGGCCAGACTTGTCTTGCATCATTTCAAGTGAGGCTGTCAATACAATCTTACCAGTTTATGCACTGTCACAGGACTCTCCTTACTTGCTATTTCCGGTTGTAGCAGGTGAAAAATTCAGTAAGTTTATAAAATAATTTCAAATTCAATAAATTTTATGAATTTTTTAAATTTTAAATTCTTTAAATTTGATAGATTCTATAAGTTCTATAAATTGTTTTAACTGACAGAGTTCTATAAATTCTGCTAACTTAAATTTATTTTTATATTTTTTTCTAAAATTTACCAATTTTTATAAATACTATAAATTCTTTGAACTCGATAAATTCTATAAATTTCATTAATTCAAATTCTTTAAACTTTGTGTTTGAGTCTGAAACCAGACTATATATATATGGGCTGTATATAGTTATGATGTACTAAGTACCTTTTTCAGTTTAAAACAACACACCACCTATTTGGCAGGTGTATTGTAGAGACGGATAAAACTAAATATGTGAATGTGTCAGGTAATTTTCAGGGACGAGAAAAGTGAATGCAAAAGGGAAATACTGTAGAACTTCCAAAATAAGCCACCTTCCTATTTTGACCATAGCTCTCTAAATTAATCACTTTTTATCAGTCTCTGAAATATTATTTATAATTGTTTGGTAGTGTACATTGGAAGAAAATTTTTCTTTTTAGCCTGATTATGAATTTTGAAATTATTAGATTGTTTTATTGCTTAATAGATTGAATAACATTTCTAGATCCCTAGAATAGTGACTTTAGCAAAGTTTAACTAAATATGCTTTTTTTTAGTATAAGAAAGACTATAATTACATAAAATTATTTTTAAATTACTTAAATTAGGGTGACAAAAAGAAATTCATTAATTCCGTATTACATGTTTTAAGTAGAAATGATTTAATTTAAAATTCATAACGGTTTGGATTAAAGATTTAAAAAAGCTTTAACCCGTAAAGTGCGTCGTGGAAAATGTTGCATGAAAAGAGTGGTGCGTTCCAGCGCACCGCAATTTTGTATTAATTATTTTTTATTCAATTAGAACAATGCTAAAAATTTCGATTAGAAAGATACCAAAAATTTCAGAAAAAAATTAAAGGGAGTGGGGATAATTTGATTTTTTGAAAAGTAGAGCGGCCCCACGGACCGCACAACGCTCTTTACGGGTTAATTTAAAGTTTTTGATTTCTTTTAGTTATCTAAAACCAAAAAGATTTTGAGCAAAATCCATAGTCACAGATTCTTCAGAAATAAGGTAAAAACTTTTGTTTTTAAGATACAATTTTTCTTAGTGTATGACCCCTTTCTCCGCAATTGTAACAGCCTATAACCGATCCCAGCTCGCTATTTCGTTGAGGTTGTTCATCCTGAAGATCCGACCTTGATTTGTAGCTTTCTGCTTGCTTCAACTGTGCTTGGGAATTTGATCTTCACTTATAGCTGTCGAAAATTTGCAGCTTTTCTCTAAATTGATCTAAAGCGTTGGCTCCATACAGTAACAGTTTATTAGATTCCACATCACTTATACCGTTTATATCAAACTGGAAAGTCGTTTTTTCCTCCACCTTTCCCAGTGAGCCAATCTCCCTCATAGCCAAAAGGTATTCTCCAAAACTTTCCCATTTCTTCATTCTACTTGATTGGAGCTGGTAATCAACAGCAGAACTTGCAAATTTCTTCCTATAATTCACGAAGCAATAATGTTTTGATATCTTCCCAACATTTAATATATGGATCAGCCTCTTTTGCACTACCACTCAACGATTGTTTCGCGGAAAACTAATTTTTGTAGCGGAAGGAGTTCAACTAATTTTTGTAGCAGAAGGAGTTCAAAGAGCTTGCGCTATTCTCAAATTCTTCTATCCAGTTTTCGACACGAATACCACCTGAACCATCAAATTTCGAAATATATTCGGCTAAATCTTTGAATTGAATTAAATTTGATTTTAAAACCGAAACTTTTGAATAATGGTTAAACTTTTGAATAAAACTTTCTTGTTTCTTACACATCACCGGAATTGAAGATGCCAAATTTTTGGAATATTTTTTGCCGTTCCGAAAAGGAAATTTTCACGTTCGAGATATTTTGAGATGGTAGCGACGATATGTACTCACGATTTGGCGTTATACGTATTTTAAATTTTTATATGTAAACTGTAACAGGAGACAATGCTTAAAATTACTGTGTAACAATCTTGTTTTTTAAATATTACTTACATATACATTGATAAATTTGAAATGATAAAGAACTCTTGCAGCACTAAATCTTTTGACTTCTGCTATAATCAAATTAAAATATGTCTAATTGCATATAACACTGATTGATATTTGCTCTGCACGAACATAGTATTATTGCCTTATAGTCAATGTGACCGGCATTAGCAGAGTTGATATTGTGAACAAATTTAGAAAATTGTATTATTTCTTAATACCAAGCTTATTAGAATGGCAAATTTATTTTACTTCGTTGCTAGCTGCAAATATCAATTTTCCAGCAAAATGAAATCATGTCCTAGCTTATAACCAATTGAAAGTATAAATCCCCAAATTGGCTTTCAAAAATATGTAAATTTATTAAATTACCTACCTGTTGTTGTGTATTTCTTTGATAACATGAGACCTTGTTATTTTTTCATTTTTTTGGTAAATGTCCATCCTCAATTTATTTTATTATACGTGTGATGTTATTGATTAATTTAGTACTGGTTTCCTAAACATACGGGTACTACACGAATAGCTTCATTTATTTTATTTAATTGACTTATTTCACATCCAATTCGTATTTATTGTCAGCAGAGATTACACATAATTCCAGTTTGGAATATGTAATTTCATTTTGAATTTATAGGATACATACATAAGCTGTATTCTTTACCACCAGTGTTTTATTGGAAGCTCTTATTTTTATGGATTGACAAATGTCGTTATTTTATGGTTTCGCGAATATTTTTATCCATAAATTTATAAACAAAATAAATCGATTTTTTATTTTATTTTTAGTGTTGCCTAATGTTAGAATTAAACAATAAAAAAAATATTAACCTCTATATACTCATACTCGAGCTACTGAATAAAGACTGTAAAAAAAAGAACTCAGTATGTGTTTCCAATAAACGTTTGATGGTACCCTAACTTATTCAATTCAAAATTTTCAAGTTGTACTTCAGGGTTCTGTGATTTCGTCTTACTTAGTGCTGAATTTCTGTTAATAATTCAACATTTTAATTTAATTTATTAAAAACTGTTAATTATTTAGAATCAGTAACAGTTTCATATGTTGTTACGAGTGTGGTAACAAAGAAATTAATTTTCAAAATTCATAAAATTTTAATTCCTTTAGAATGTCTACATCTACTCAGTGGATTTTGTAAAATCTGAAACATTCAATTTAGGTAATACTACTGTAACTTGGAAACTCTAATCAAAGTTTTTATTATTTTATTAAATTTTTATCGATCTCTCAAATTGTAATAAAGAAAAGTATTAACATTTGTTTGGTAACATTTTTGAAGCTTTTCCAAAGTTTTGATTCTTGAATTAGAATTTGAATCATTTTTAATAACCCCATCTCAAATTGCCACACAATCCACATATGTATTTGGTTTTATTTTTAGTTAGAGTGGGATGATGAATACCCGTAAATTGCAAAAAATAAACGATAGTTACGTCGCGACAACCAAACTTGAATCCCACAGTTTATTGTTATAAAAAGTAAAAATAGTTTCAAAGATGCTTTCCCTTGAAATAAATAAAAGAATTTTTTTTTTTTACCCAACAGATGAATAAAAAAAACATTACAAAGGGTAAACCACTTAAACGGCTTCCAAATGAATCCATTTAAATGCATAAAAAAAAATACACAACATTTTTTTTTGCAATTTTCTTTAATTTTTCTAAAAAACAAACCAAAAATAAAATGTATATGCTAAGTAGAGATAAAACTAATAGTTAAAACCATACACAACTACATCCTATTATAATCCGACTTCATCTTTAACACTTCCATTCACAACCGTTCTAATTTCATTCGTATTTTTTTGTGGATTGCTATAGGCGAGTGATACAATTCCAAAAACACCATAAATCACAGCTAAAATTATAAAATAACATCCGAAGACGATAAACTGCCATTTCACATCTAATTCTAATCCCGATTCGGTTATAGCCACAACGGTTACGATTGTCTGAAAAACTAAAGCGAACAGCGTATTTATGCCAAAGATTAAGGCGAAACTGTCTTCTAGAAGATTTTTGGCTACAACCGCACTGGAACGAAAAGAAAAAAAAAACAAAAATCAATAATCGATATAAACATTCAGAATCATGAGTTTTATATTTACCTCGCCATCGTAATCATAAATTGATATAGAACCCCAAATGCAATATACATAATATACGACATCCATACACTAGTTGTGAATGTGGCAATTAGCAAAAATACTCCTTCCAGCAGAGAGCATACAGTTAATACCCATAAATCCCATTTATGATACCGTTCGCTATTTAAAAAACCAGCTGCAATCGCACTTAGGGCACCGAGCAGTGTAAGAACTGCTTCAACACCACCATTGAAAAGTGTTGTCGAATCAGGGTCGATATGTTTCCACAGCAATTGAACATAAGATT
Organism: Tipula helvola; assembly: GCA_963556165.1. Classification (NCBI taxonomy): domain Eukaryota; kingdom Metazoa; phylum Arthropoda; class Insecta; order Diptera; family Tipulidae; genus Tipula; species Tipula helvola. Next base: position 153,159,293 of record OY744483.1, read on the forward strand.
GTACCTAAAATAGCAAAACAAAAGAAGTTTTTTTTCACCTTTTCCCATAATTTCCGTTTTTCGTTTCTAATTATTAATAAAATTTAATGGGGTGGAAATTAGTACGGTAGATGCATAAAGGAATGAGATATTATATTAAATTAATTCCCTTACCAGCAAAAATCCACACATTGCTAGCGCCCACCATATACTCCATTGCAAGACAATACGATTTGTGTAGGCGGCCACAAAATGCGTCCAAAGCAAATTGAGTGCACGATTGCATGAAAATTGTGGTCTATCCGTCATTGAATCGTCACAACTATCCATACTATTGCCCAATGATTTTTGTGATTCGTGCGTCAAACTAACCGTTGACAGATTTGCCTTAATTTGCGTAGTACTTTGATAACCATTTGCATTTGTAATGGTTGTTGGTTTAAGAGTTGGAGCATAAAAATACATGCTCGTACCGACCGATGGTAATAGTATTGCAATACCAAATGAAATGATTTGAGCTGAAAATCTAAGATTTTAATAAAGTATTCCAATCTAATTTCGATTTTTTTTTTGTTTATTTTCTAGATGATGAATTTCCGCAATGAGCGCATGGATTCAACAACTGAACTGTAAGTAAATAATTTAATTTTAATTACCTGCAAACGATATGTAGTTTAGTTCCCGAAAATCCATCCAATTAAATGATATCAGAATTTGTGCGATTACGCTCGCCAAAAATCGTCCGCTTAAGATTCCGGCTCGTGCATGTCCCGTCACCTGTTGATATTTAGCTTTATCAACTTTAGCATACATATATGTATAGTATGCAACTTCGGCTGCCATAAATGTGCCGTAACACAATTGAACGAATTGTAATCCGGTTAAACTGTAGGTCCATAATAGAAGCGCCCACAAAACTATCCCAATTATTGATGAGGCAACAATAATAGGCTTATATCTATAGAATTAAATCGTGAATAACAAAACAATTTATTACCACATACATATACAAAAAAAAAAAAAAAACTCATACCAAAGGTAAAATTATAGGGCTGTGTATTATGTAAGCGGAAAATGGGTAAAATGGATTTAGAATGTACAATGAGTATTATTTTGTGTTTCATTATTAATTAAAATGCAATTAGCTGAATGAACGGATGCGGGAAATAAAATTGGGTGGGGTGGGGTTTTCAGTTACAAAAATTTCATAAGATTTTCTAAATTAAAATAACCCTGCTATGCAGTAATATTGCGCCGTTATATACGTATAATTACCTTAACATATCGGTGATTAAGAAAACTATAATCAATTGTGCTAGGTATGAATAAGTCCCAAGCGGATATACTTCACGATTTACTTGATCAGCTGTTACGTTACGCCATTCACCAGACAAAAATTCTGTGACAAACGGTTCTGAAGGTCGCATTTCGCGGAAAAATCCAAACGTGCACAGTACAAGTGATACTTTTATCCAGTCCTTCATTATGGTATTGTTGTATCACGTCTTATAATTAATTCGTTTATCGCGAAATACTTATCACCTGTTAAATATGTTTTGATAATTATTTCCAGCTAAATCGTTTATACTTAATAATTCCTGCAATACTGTAGTAGTAACGTAATATATTGATACATTATAAACAATCGTTTATCACGTAAGTGCCATTGTCGCGCGATTTAAATTTAGACGTGCTAATACTTGTGAGTCGGTGTATTTGCTTTCTTATCAGTATACTGAGTTGTTGATTGTTTTGAAATTTGAACTGAAAATAGAATAAATAAGAAAATAATGGTTATCATTATATTTAGCTTTTTATGGGGTGGCCTGTGTGGGTGATGTTTAATGAAAGGTAGACTTTATTGTTTTTATTATTCGTTTTCGTTGATTTAATTTTAGATGCTGATAATGTAATTAGTAATTCGGCAAAATGTCTAATCATGAAAAGAATTTATCTGATGTTAGTTAAAGAATAATTAGTTTCCTATCTTGATTATTTGATAAAACAGGGCTTACTAAGATAGTGCTTTTAATAAGGTCGAATAACGCATTTTTATATTTTGCGTTGTGTATAAGACGTTACGTTATGATTAGGCAAACAAAGTTAATATGTAGAATTTTTATTGGGTTTTAAACCTTAATTATTTTAGAGGCGAAAATCTCTTCATTCTATGGCAAAAAACAATTAACTGGATTTCTTGTTGGATGGAGTGATACACTTACGACATTTAATATACAAAATATTAATGCAAAGCAGTTTCTGTAGAAATTTAACCTGACCAGACAAGAGAGATATAGAAAGTCTGAATTTCATGCTCAATTTCAAAGATTAGACCGCATGAATAAAAACGTTTCATTGCGGTCCTTTAACCCTGCTAGACAATAAAATTAAAATCAATACTCTCAAAACTTTTTTAAAATTCGAACTTTAAATTCTAATAGAAAAATATTTCTGGAATACTAGTCTCGCAGTATTGAACTGTCTTAAAGACTTAACTTAAGGACTATGTATAACCTTTAAGCATATTGGTTTCAAGATATTTTACACGATGGAAACTAGCCATGCCATACATTTTAGGATCCACACTTCCTTATATTGTATCTTTCTTTTCTGCCAATTTTAGGAAATTGAATGCTTTGAGAACACTGCTTTGTTTACAGCTACTAGCATTGCGTAACCAAACACTATTAAACACATCAGCACTGCATAAAACCGAGACTTCCACATACTTCTTTCTTTATTGGCAAGGTTAACAGACTAAAGTACCTCAATTAAGCCAGATAAAAGCTTTGGGAAAATGACGCAACAGACCTCAAATTTTTGACATATTTGAGTGTGTCTGGCGCCACCTACCTACTGCTGGAATCACCTTACAATGATAAGTTCTTTACCAAAATATCTTGCAATTCCAAAAAATTAACTTTGTGGAAATGATGCGAATTACTTCGCATATTTAATTTGTTAGAATTAGCCTTGATCTGCCATAATAACTATACTAGCAAATAGCAAAAAATTCAATTTATTATTTTGAGATGCAAAATAAAGGGAAACGATTATAAATTAACCTTGAGAATATTATGTAAATAAAAGCCTTCAAAATTATTTTTGCATTCAAAGGTTCCAGATGATTTTACTCAGCTACATCAACAATCTGGGAATTATTTAGAGCATTTAAATGTGGCAATTTTATCTTTACTTTTTTGATCGTATGTCACTTTATCAATGCGTCGTTTAACCAACGTGACTATTATTGGACAAGACTGTTTTATGCTTATACAAGAATCCTACTACTACGTATATTATAAATTTGATACGAATATTTAATTTCTTGTTATAATTCATGTGTAAAATAAACCAAAACAAAATATTTGATAGCAGCCGAATTTTCAAAGTTGGCGCCAATGATATGAAATGGTATAAGCTTCATTTTTTGTGGTATACCTTCGACGTCTGTCAAAATACTGTTTATCACATTTTAATAATATTAATGACTCTTATTATACATATCTTCCCATTTGTGTAACTTGCCAAATTTTGACGTCTTTTTCCATTGGTTAAAATTATCAAAACCGTCAAAAATTAACATTAACAATTTTTTTCCAGCCATATAGCAACAGCTCTTGAGTTTACTTTTGGCGTTTATTAAGCATTTTGTCACAATTTTTTAAAATAATTTCGATTAATCGAAAACGTCAAAATCGGGAAGGTGGGCAAATTCGATGATGCCCAATCGAGAAATAACTCATCGAGAGCCCTTAAAATGTATCAATAATTCATCAAATTTTTTGTATGTAGTATGTACGAGCAAAGATCATATATAATGGGATCATTATAACATGGGATCATCTTTGGTACGAGTGGTTCAAAAATACATGGGATTGGCAGAATTCGTTTATTTTCTGTGCGTGCTACTTTTCTGGAAGATTCATATCTAAAACTAATAAATCGGCAAAAAAAATTGAAAAAAGTTGTTTCCTGGCCAATCCAAAGAGCTTAAATATGGCACTATAGAGTATGTATATTGAAATTTAGGACATTTTACCTACAAAATGGCGTGTAGAGTTGTTGGACGTTATAATTATGTAGAAAAAAAATATTTTAATGCGGATTTTTTCAGAATGTCTTACAAATTCTACTAAAAACAAAAAAAAATTAAACTCCAGATGTTAGATTACATTTTGAAGCCATTGAAACATCAAATTTAATGAGTGAAATTTCGTTAATACTCAGCGAGCTTCGAAAAAATTACCCTAAAGACCGAGTAATTATATTTTTATAAATGTCTGTCAAATATCACTTTTACAAAAATATATAATAAGTTTATTTTGTATGTACCGTTATTTTGTTAATTTAATTAGAACAAAATTATTTAAAATTGAAAAAAAATGTTGTGCTTTTCGGTGATTTTCATCTTAATTTCATTTATTAAACAATTTAATCTTTGTTATGTGTGGAATTTTTTTGCGATGATCGGCTACAACTTGCAATAAATATTGCTTCTTCATTACACGTTGTTGATGTATTGAATTCTTCTATAAGAGCAACGCTTCTTTCTGCTACATCATTCGTCACTATAAAATTTTCTATAACGGAGCGACTATTTTGAGCATGAATGTTTCATTCCAATTTGCTGCATTTTCATCAAGAAAATCTGTTTCTATTATGTGTACCGAATGAAATTTGTGATTCCCAAATTTATATTATCTCATAGGTTACTACGCAAAAGAAAAAAACTGGTACCGTTATTTTGTAGAAAAACAATTTAAAAAAACGAATCAACGTCAAATTGGGCATTTGTTTTATTTGTTTCGAAATGAACGCATCATAAGGAGAAAAATGTGATTTAATAATTAGATTGTGCAATGATCATCCCGAGTATACCAATAAAAAAATTGGTAAATTGGTCGGTGTTTCCAATAATACGGTAACAAATGTAAAAAAAAATGTCAAATCAATCTTTCTGTATCACGCAAGCCCGGATCCGGAGAAAAATCAGGTGCTCCAAATAAAATGTTGGATCAGAAAACTGTAAGAGTCATTTCGAAACATCCCTCGATGTCTGTGCGAGATTTGGCAGAAAAACCAAAACAACCAAATCGATTGTGGAACGAGCTAAAACCAGAAATAATCTACGGACATACAAGAAGTGAAAAATCCCCAAAAGAAGTGTTGAACTATTTAATAGAGGGATCGATCGAGCAAAGAAACACAACAAATGGTTGAACGAAAGAAAAGATTCTTGTTTCGTAATGAACGACGAGACCTACGTCAAAATGGATTTCTCGACACTTCTAGGTCCCCAATATTACATCAAAAAGAAAGGTAAAGAACTGGACGGAGCAATTACTACCATAGCTGTTGAAAAATTTGGCAAAAAAACATATGGTTTGGCAAGCAGTTTGCCAATGCGGCTTAAGATCACATCCATACATAATAAATGGGATTATGAAAAGGTGAATGTTTGCCGTAAATTGAACAAAAAGTTTGAATGAATACGATTATTTAAAAACTGTACAATATGTGCAATAGAACAAGTACAGAAAAATAATGATTATATATTGCCGTTTAGTTTTAATTCTTCATGTACAAATCACAAATTTCATTCGGTACACATAATATCTCTAGACTGCGGAAAAAGAACATTGTTCGCTTAGATAAAAAATTTTCAATATTTGAATCCGTAATGGAAAAATTTGGGAGTGCTTTTTTGGTGTTTCCTTTCCTTCCGCATTCACCATATTTTTAACGTGTCTGAACTCAATGTGCGGGTAAAAATAGCAAGCCCAACTAACTCTTCATCAAAAGGTACCACAAATGGTTGCGTAGCTTACTTAATGCAATTTCTGCAATATTATTATTGATATGTTTGTAGCTGAAAATAGGGTAATTAAAAATTTTGCAATGTTGATCCTAATGCTTGCAGATAAAAGTTGTTATACCTTTCAAGGACTTTAAGCAGCATAAGATCATTATTGGGAGGCGATGTAAGTAAAGGTTTTCTTGTGCTTGTTTAAATTACACCATAATTTTACAATTCTCTGCAGTTTTACAACAGAATCTTTCCTGGACCTGCAAGCATGATCGAAAGGTGGCCAAAAACTAATTCTTTTTTTACCTATTACATATTTTAAATTATTAAAGAAATTTTTGCAATTCTGATTCAATGAAAGCAACCCTGTACCGCTTTAGCAAGTACTGTAGGACATGTGCTGCAATTGAATTAGTGCCCAAACAAAAATATAATAATGTATTGTTGTGTTCAGTGGCGCAGCCAGAAAAAAATAACTTCCTTGATTTTTAAGATATCTAAATGTTCTGAAAAACATTTTGTAGAGAACTTTAAGGGCTACAAGATCTGTAAGATTGAACTTCCTTGATCCCTTCGTTTTTGAGATTTTCAAGTTTAAAGGGTTCGGGGAAAGTGGTCCCCGCACTCAAATGCGAAATTATAACGGTAATATCTCAATTAATTTTCATCCTAGAGAAATAAAAAAATAGCAAAATTTTCTGCAAGAAAAACCTTAATTTTTGTACCTTTACATTTTGTGCGTGTCTTCTTTAGTTTTTGAGTTATTGCGAGAAAAAGAATTTTTTTTCAAAAATTTGAAAAATCATTTCAAAATTGAATCAATCTTTTTTTTCAAATCTGAACATTCTAAACCATTCAAACTTCTAGAACCTATTGTTAGTACCTAAATAAAGTGCATTGTAAATGGATTACGTTTAATTTCAATTCTTGCGGTTAAGCCATTTGTTTCATTTCCGATTTATTCTCCGAAAAAATAAGATCACCATTTTATTTTTATCATAACTCAGTAACTTTTAATGCTACCGACTTCTACTATAGCTAATTTTAAAGGTATGTATTTTTAAGTACTTGAAAAAATATTTAACAGGTTTTTTTCCAAAAACTATGTCGTTTTTCCGTTATTTAATGTTGAAAGGCTTGAATTCAGTTTTCGGCGAACAAACCGTCACTTTCAACGAGCCACAACTCGGTTCATATTGTATCTAAAGAAATAAAAATAAATCAATCAATTTATTGTTTTATAAGCTTTATTTTGGTCCTGAAAGATTTTTTGATGAAACTCAAGGTTTTCAAGTTATTCGTGAAAAATCGCTCCAAACATGTATTTTTAGATGAAAAATCAACAGTTTCAATCGCGAATAACTCGAGAAATATTGATTTATCGAAAAAGCTTCATGCAATATTTTTTGCTTTGAATTCATCCCTCTATCCATCCCTCTATTCATGTTATGTGGTTATTTTGAGTGTACTAATTTCCACCCCCTAGAAGGGGTGGCATCCATCCCCAGGGTAAAAGCACACATCGGCACTATATAACTTTTGTTCTTTGAGCCATTCCCTACTTACTGTCCGAATTTCACGAAAATCGGTATTGTCCGTGAGAATTCGGAGCGAAAAACCGTCACTGACTGGACTAGAATGAAAGTGTCCAAAATAGAGGAGTTTCCAAAATTGAGATGTGTCCAAAGTAGGAGGTTTTGCTGTAATTTATAAACAGTCTCAGTATTTTATTGTCACCTGGTATTACATTAGATTCATAAGATTCAAAAGGTTCGTAGGATTCATAGGACTCATAACATTTCATGAGGATTCATAAAATTCATAATATCCATAAAATTAGTCAAATTTATAAAACTAGTATGTTCACTATATTCAAACGACTCATAAGATTGATAAAATTCTTAAGATTCATAAGACTATCATAAGATTAATTAAAGTTTTATAAGATTCATAAGGTTTGTAAGATTGATAAGATTGGAAAGATTCACAGGATTTAAAAAATTCACAAGAATAGTAAGATTCAAAAGATGAGATAATTTATAAGATTCCTGTGTTTAATAAGTTTCGTTTAAATTAAGAGAATTCAAAAATTCATAACGTTTAAAATATTCTTGAGATTGCAAAGATTCAGAAAATTTAGTTGATCCACAAGGTTCATAGGATTCGTAAGATTAATACGATAAATGAGATTCATAAATTCATAAGATTCTTCAGATTCATAAGACGCACAAGATTCATAAGATTCGTAAGATTCACAAGGTTTATAAGATTCATAAAATTATTTAAATTAATAAAATTAATAAATTCACTATATTCAAACGACTCATAAGATTCATAAGATTTTTAAAAGTTTTATTTGATTCATATGGTTTGTAAGATTGATAAGATTGAAAAGATTCATGAGATTTATCAGATGCATAAAATCCACAAGATTAATAAGCATCATAAGATCTTTAAGATACTTAGGATTAATAAGATTCGTTAGACTCACAACATTCATAAGATTTGAAGATAAATAGGATTTACGATATTCATAAAATTTATAAGATTCATGAAATTAATAAAATTAATAAGATTCCTCAGATTTATGAGATTCAAAAAATGCATATAAGCTCAATATTCAACAACTGAATCGGTAGTGATGGCTATTTTGGCAAATGTAGAAAAACTTTATGAGAAATCCGTGTTAAATTCAGAAAGTTTTGTGAATCAATTCAGTGTGTGTCGTTAAGGCTAATTCATCGAGAGCACCGTCTATTGATATACAGCCACATCTTTGTGAATATTTAATAATGCCAACCAATTTAGTCGTGTTTCCTAGATAATTCTTAAGTCGCCTGAGCGCCCTGGAACCCTCCAATTGGAGAGATTATCTAGGTTAAGAGTCGTTCTAAAAGTTTGACAAATATTTTGTGCTTTTTTTTTGTTGTTATTATAGGTAATACCGTTCAAGATCAACCTAACAGTCTTTTAAACATTTTAATTAAGTTTGCTTATGTAAACTAATTTCCACATAATCTGGATAAAATATCTATACAGTTCTATAAAAAAACATTGCTAATATTATGCCGATTTGTTCACTTTTCTTTTAATTGTCGAATCAAACAAAGATTACTTAATATTATACTATTCATTTAAATTAACTGTAGGGTTGTCTGAAATAAATAAATAATTAAATAGTTAAGTAGAACTATACGTTTCTATATCGATGAAAAAAAACTGACGTTGTTTTGATTTGGTGAGATGTACTGGCCAGATTCATGTAGGAGCAATTTAGACAAACTTAACGGGTTTGCATAAACGTGTGAAGTTTATCCTATTCCCAAATAAAAATGGATGTGTGAATAATATCAGAACCATCTTGAAGTGAATAGAGCCGGCATGTGAAAAATGAACTTAAAATAAGGGATATAGAAACACTAAAAATTCATTTATTTTCATAGTGTTTATATGAAAAAAACGCGATTTTAATTGACGATAAAATATGAATTAAAAGTTAAACCCAGTTACATATTTTTTTAAGAAATCGCTAACAAACAACTCAATGTCTTACTCATTTAAAACACAGATTCTCAAATTTCCATATTTTCCAGCAATAATCAAAAGAAAATAAGGGAAATTAAATTAAAAAACATTCTACAACAACAACAATGTGTATTAAAAAGAGAAAATTCAGTTTAATGACGACATCATATCTCCACATCTAAAACTAATGGTAAGAAAAAAGACAACAGGCCTCCGCTCAACAATTAAACTAAAATAAATCAGAAAGAGCAAACAGAAAAAAATAAATCAATAAAATGAGTGCGAAGAAAACAAAAAATCAAAACAATCTAGCATGCTTTGCAAATTCAAAATAACTATAGAAACATATTCTAATTCAAATTAGAATGGAGGCAATGAAAGAGATGATTATTGTATTTTTTATAAACGAATTATGTTGATGACGTAGTATATTACAAAAACAACAATATTTAAAATTTCAAAAGTACCTTATTTTTCATGACGATTTTCACTTAGAAATAAACATTTTTAAGACTCGATTTTTCAATCAAATAATATTACATGTTTCATGAACATTTTCATATAAAAACAAAACAAAAGCTCACATTTCTAATAAACTAAAACTGTAAATGAAAATAACCGTTTCCCCATATAGTTTCATAGTAAAGGAAAAATTGTTTGTACCTTATTTTAAGCTTAGTAAAAAATACAGTCGATACTGGAGGCTCTTATTTATACAGTAGGCTCTGATAATATATAGCAAACGGATAAATCGATACATTTTTAAACTATATACTAAAATATGAAGGGCTGAAACCTCACGAGGTGATCAGAACTTCGGTCTTTGGTATCTTCAATAATGTCATAAAGTTGGTGTGACAGTTTTGACATTATTGATTTCTATTTTAACCAAATTATATTTACTTATACAACAACAGCCAACAGGTCAAAAGCTCCAATAACATGGGTACAGGCATCCAATTTAAAACGAAAAATCGTATTCTAGAACTTTATACCGAAAATAGTATAACAAATTATACTGATACTTCTAACCGTTTAACTGACCATACAGAAACTTATCCAAAAACTCATTTTAGAATCCCATTTACAACTCGCATGTCAAATTTCATAACAAACGGGTAAGGAATAACTAAGTTCCATCCTACAAAGCCATATTCCAAAGCTTTATCCAAAAATCATTTTACGATCCCATTTCCAACACACATATCAAATTTCATCATAATCGGTTAAGAAATAGCAAAGTTCCATCATACTTGGCCATATTCCTGAACTTCGTCCAAAACTCATTTCAGATTCCCAATTTGAATACACATGTCGAATTTTATTATAATCGGTTGAGAAATGGGCAAGTTCCATCATATTTAGCCATATTCCAGAACCTGATACAAAACTAATTTTAGAAACCCATTTCCATTACACATGTCGAATTTCATCATAATCGGTTGAGAAATAGCCAAGTTCCAACATACTTGGCCATATTCCAGAACTTCATCCAAAACTCATTTTAGAATCCCATTTCTAACATACAACTTAAATTTCATAATAATCGGTTGAGAAATAGACAAGTTCCATCATACTTGGCCATATTCCAGAACTTCATCCAGAAATCGTTTTAAAATTCCAGAACTTCATCGAAAAAACATTTAGAATCCCATTTCAAATACAAATGTCGAATTTCATCGTAATCGGTTGAGAAATGGGCAAGTTCCATCCTACTTGGCCATATTCCAGAACTTCATCCAAAACTCATTTTGGAATCCCATTTCTAACATACACATTGAATTTCATAATAATCGGTTGAGAAATAGACAAGTTCCATCATACTTGGCCATATTCCAGAACTTCATCCAGAAATCGTTTTAAAATTCCAGAACTTCATCGAAAAAACATTTTAGAATCCCATTTCAAATACAAATGTCGAATTTCATCGTAATCGGTTGAGAAATGGGCAAGTTCCATCCTACTTGGCCATATTCCAGAACTTCATCCAAAACTCATTTTGGAATCCCATTTCGAACATATTCATTGAATTTCATAATAATCGGTTGATAAATAGGCAAGTTCCATCATATTAATAATTTGTTAAACTATTCACTAGATCCAAATCCAACCCCAACTCAACTCCAACTCAAATCCAACTCAACTTCAACTCAACGCGCAAATTGACCCCTAATTTAACCTTCAAATCAATTCCCAATTCAATGCCCAATTCAATAATCAAATAAGCATATATAAAAAAATCGTAAATATTTATAAAAGCAGGTATTTTGGGTCAATTCGTATGGCAGGTACCCCACCCCCTTGACGTACAGTCTCCAAAAGCTTTTCAAATCTCCGCCTTGACCATAGAAACAGATTGGCGAAAAAAAATCCTAATCGGACAAGCCGCTCTCGAGATACCATGGGTCCAGACACACAGACATCCAGACACACAGCCATCCAGACAGACGGACGGGCATTTTTTTTTTTTTGCATTTTCAGACTCAGGGACTTTCAAAACGTCGAGAAAAGTGATTTTGGACCAACCAAATTTTTCGTCATTTTTGACAGGATTTCAATACTTTGGTCTTTTTAGACCGAAGTAAAACAAATCGGACATGGTTGATAGAACATTTCCGTTCCAGTTTACATTGTACGAAATTTCGTATTTAAAATATTTTCCATTTTGCCCAAAGAAGTACCCAAGAGGACCAGTGTCGGATGTGCTCTGTAACCAACGGATGTAACAAATTCCCAAAATCTAGAAGATAGGAGAAATATGATCCGTCCCTATGTAATTTCATAAGAAATGTGATTTTAAACATTTTCTCCGTCTGGTGCACGTTACCGTTCATTTTGGAAATTTCTTATATTGGTTGGTTAAGGAAGATCTCCGACTACCAAAAGTTTGTGTCGCCTTAAAAACGATCTTTTGGACCAGGCGTAGAAAATTCCTAAAATCAAATTTCGTTTAAGGACAGAAAAAACTTCATAGCCGTTTTTTCTTCAATTTAATGGTGGTGGTTTTTAGAAGTAAAATAGTTTTGTCGATTGTTGATCATTGATCATTTTTGTTCCACTTAAATCTGTCCAATAAATATTTCAGTTTTTCCTTTGTTTTCTCCACTTTTTAAAAGCGGTGATTTTTACAAATAACGACAGTTTTTTAAAACGTTTATCGAGCTGAATCTAATGGTTTTTATCCGTTTATCCTTTGGTGAGATTGTATATAATAATACAACTTTAAAAAAGGCTAAAAATCCTTCATTACGCAACCATAATCAGTTGGTATTAAGTTTTCAAGTTGCATATTGAAAGGAAAGACGTAGTTGTACATCAAAAATCGATTGAGGCACACGCTTCTTTTATTTTACGAATAGAATTTTAATGTTAAGTCAATCTGTCATAATGTAATAATGCAGACCAGAAGAAAATAAAGATAGAAATCATCCTAATCCTTCCTTCCAATAAATCTTTTTGGATTATTAAACGTGTATGCGCTCTAATTGTTTTCTATAATTTACTCAAAAATTTCAAACGAAACAATTATTTCATTCAAAATACCTTCCAAGTTCATTTCAAATACTTTTAATATTAATTAATTAATTCTTTAATATTAAGCCTCAATTTTACACTGAATTAAAGTTAAGTGACTATATATAATTCATTCAAGGTTTGAATCTGAAATGAATTTGAAAAAATTTTTTTTTATTCGAATTCTAATTCAATTTCTATCAATTTAAGTTATCACATGACAAGAATAAATTAAGAAATCGATTTCAAATAAGAGAATGAAAATCGTTGCAATCAGGTACTTTTATGTCAGGTTACTGATTGGTAAAGTTTTTGTATCTTTCGGGCAGTTATGTAAAAGCCACTTTTGCATTATACAAACGGCGTAACTTAAGTATGTAGAGAAAAGCGTTGCAATGTGAGGGGATCACAGCCAATAAATTTGATAGTGAAGTTTATAGTTTAATTTAATAAAAATGAGGTAAATAGATTTCTATCATGTAATTATTTTTGCTGTGGCCCCTACCTATTAGCATCATTTGCTTTTCATATGGCGTTAAAGAGGGATTTTAACCCGCTTTCGTTTCCAACATAACCTCTAAGAACTTTCAACTGGCTGGTTGAGACTGAAAGAAAGGTATATATAGCAACTTCTCTTTAGAGAAGAAGTGAGCCTCAACTTGTATTGTATCTATCTTTCAAGTTTAGTAAATGGACTGCAAATTGATAAGCAAACTTTTTATTTTCTAAAAGTGTATACAGCATTGAAGCGTTGTCTCGAGGAAGATTAAAATGCGTTAAAGAGGCTGTCTGTCTTTTATGTAATGAACTCCAACACTTAACTAATCGATTGAATCAATGGACAAACTAAAATATCCAGAAGATTTCACTTCGTCAATAATGAGCGGTAGAACCTTTTGAGCAATTAATTGAGTTGTTCCCAATTCCCATAAGGTTTTGGTAGACAAAGAAGAATTTAATTTGTCAAAATTTTCTTATTTTAAAAAACAACCTGCTACAAACGATCCTCCTGGAAATGAAATTCCTCTTTCACCAAGCCTACTTTAAGCTAAGTATCAGCGAATAATTGAATGATAATTTTGCTTTGCAATTTTGAACAATAATTGAAGGTTATTGATTGATCCTGGTTGCTATAACTGTAGCTTAATCGGAAAGGTCGGTTAGCAACAATGACAAAAAAAATCGAAATCTCATCATCATAGCGAAAAGAATAATTTTCTGTTAATTATACTTTAATTATTAGAGTATAAATATTTAATAATTACATTACACTAGCCTAAGAAGATTAATCACATTCATGATACGTGAAGCGAAAAGAAAGTATTGTTTTGCTAATATTAAACCTTTCTTAATTGAAAAGTCGCGGAAAACATCTTTGGTTTTATTATTTTGAGTTGTTGTCTAAAGGCCAAAACAAATTCTTAACTAAGCCAGATAAATATGTAAGTTAATATTCCAATGCTTGATATTGGTTTACGGACATTAAAAACAAGATGTCATATGGATGATGGTTTCATTTACCGAAATTTTCAAGGAGGATTTCGAGATTGTTCTGTAGATTTTCGTACTAATTCAGAAATCATGAGTTTTTTTAATTTTCGTAGTCTTTTCGAAGATACTCCAATCCAAAGAAGGAAAACCAGACAATATTCGATATTATTCTTGGATTTTGAAGCTGACATTTTTCTTATATTTATGGCCAAAAATTGTTAGTGGGGTACTAATGACAATTAGGAAATAGTTTTCGATATTACAAAACTGGCCCTAACCATTTACTCGTTGCCATTTTAGAATGATTTTGAGTCATATTTATTTTAAAATTGTCGTTAGTACATATGAGGGCCACGAGCATCTATAGTTCATATACAAATAAACTCATGATTTTCGGGAACCTAAATTATCTACATATGTATATGTATATGCAAAATTACAATTTTCTAAATAGCAACGAACAAATTTGAACGATTCGGTTTTATTGAACTGTTTTAGGAAGTGGAGTGATTTGTCGACTTCCATTAGAACTATTAGAAGTTTATGGCTTTAACCAGGTTTAAAGAAGAAGCTTTTCATTATACCTATAAATTTAGCCAAATTTTCTCCGAAGTTAAATGTAAAATGTAAATTATCTTTTATCTGAACTAATTCACAAATTAAAGTAACTTTCACTTTGATCAACAATATTGCAGGCTATTAATAACTGTTAAACGTAATTTTGCAAAATGGTGAACCGATATTTAAATCAAACGAACAAGTGGATTTTCATTGTGCATTTGATTACAGAAAATATTTTTATATGATAATTTCCACCATTAGACGCAATTTAATTTTGTATTAGAATTAAAGGATTAAGTAATGAGAATAAGATGTCGCTTTTGTTTGTGTTTTGCAAGAGATATTTGTACAAATAATTAGTTTTTTTCATTATTTGTGAGTAAACGTAATTAGAAGTTTGTTGGAGAGAACTATTATAAATTATTGTTTTTAGTTTATTTATCAACTTAAACATTTTAATTACATAATTATATAATCCCTATTAAATATAAATTACAACTCTATCACTATATATTTACACTTGGCTAGGTGACATTTCTAATCTGATACTAATGTACAAAAAATGGTAAAATATTAACGACGCCAGCGGTAAACAACACTTTGAAATGGGTTTCCGGGACGATCCTGTCAACTACAAATGTCATATCAGGTCTGCCAGATTTGTCTTAGCACAAAAGTTTATATTTAATTTAAGTTTTCAATAATTAGTAAAATAAACAAATAAAAAAATATTTTGTAAAAAGTATGACGAGGAGCCATATAACTACGTCAAATAACCATTCCATAGTTACTTATTGAAAAAACCAATTTCGTAGATTTCTCAAAAAGAAGGATTAAGAGCCGGTCATAGATTTTAAAATAGACCTTGACAATATTTTTCTTAAACTATATAAATTTCTAAGAGTAGAATTACTCGATTTTTTATCAATTAATTAATAAGAGATTTTCAGTTCATTTTGACTATCCAGATTAATTCCGAAATACTTAAAATTATTAACAAAAATGGTGTGTGTAGCCTATATTGTTCGCTTGACAATTTAATCCATCACAACCTAAACCGTAATAATCTGAGTTTAAGCGAGTAGGCTATGAAACCAATATACGAAATACCGTGGAACATTGCCGCTCTAGAATCAAGCTTTATTAATGTACTTCTTTAGTTATAACCGGGATCTGCAAGATGACTAATGAATCGAGCCGTTTTACAAATTTTTGCATTCTCAACTACATAATATGTACTTCAGAAAACAGAACGTAACAAAATAGGTCTATAGTTAGATGGATTAGATTAATCACCATTTTTATTCAAATATTTGCGCATATCAATTAATCGGGGGAAAATACCGTAGTAATATGGCAGACGTGCTTACAAACATATCGACCATCTCTTTTAAGTAAACCGTCATTCAAATGATCGTCACCCTGGTGAGAATTTATTATTTAATGTGGTTAAGGTAGATACTATTTCATTTGACTGTGTCATGTCTAACTTTACACGGGATGTTCACAAAAAGTTATTGAGTAATTGCTATCGAAATTTTAAAGGAAGTATTAATTAACTTCTTATCCCATCATTTAAGCAACTGAATATTTTTTTTTGTATTATTCCGTCCTAGATTCCTAAAAGCTTTTTGACGCATTTCTGTTGATTTGTTATTCAGTGGTGGCTGCTGATTTAAACTTTCGCGCTTTCATTAAATCGAATTAAGTCTTTAGATTTGGATTTTTCAAAAACAACTAAAGAGTCTATTCTAATATAAAACCGTACAATCAAGCTAATTGCGAATATTAAACAGCTCGCTGTTATGGTTAACCGATACAACTAAACGTTTCGGGTGGTTTCGGTTATTCGATCCGATATTAATCGATTTTTACCAAGTAAAGTATCCCGTTAAAAATATTGACGCCCCATGGAATTTTGTTAAGTACAATATGAAACAAAAACCGGCTACATATTTCTTGTCATCTTTGCGCATCCTTGAGACCAATAGCGACTTTGAGAATTTTTTTATTTTTTTATGTGAAATACAAACTTAAATATGTCATTCTTGCGAGGATCCAGTACTAGATACTTAGCGCTTTGGAGAGTTCTTTATTTCAGTATGTAACAAAATACATGTTTTTGAAAAATGTAGCTAGAATTTTAATAACTGCGGGGTTTGGAGCAGTAGCCCCATCCTCTATGTTATAAAACGAATTAAAATATTATAGGGTATATATATAATGTATTGAATATATATAAGGTATTGAAGTCTAATGATGTGAAACAAGTACCCCGATCGCTTATGGCGTCTAGGACGACTATAATATTCAAAATATTTACATAAGGCTGTACACACTTCTTTTGTACTGGTAGAATTTACTGGATACAATTTTATATATTTAGTGAATGGATCCACCACAACTAAAATATGCTGTCGGTTCGATATTAATGACGGAAGAGAACCAAAATGATCAATATGAATAGTATCAAACGGTATAGGTTTTTTAGGAATATTGTGCAAATTTCGCTCATTATCCTGAGTCGGAGTGGAAAACATAATACACCGAATACATTACGAATGAACTTTACGACTTGTTCCTTAATTGCGGGAAACCAATAATGTATTTTAAGCTGATCAACGCACTTTGCCACTCCTAAATGATCAATGTTTTCATCAATCAGACGAATGACGTTGCCCTCCATCTCCTTGGGCACGTAAAGCAATAATCTACCAGAAACGTCTCTTCCTAATAGCAGTCCTTAATATTGTGCCCATTTAATCCACACTTGAAACAAGCTTCTGGTTCCCATTTGGCTTTGTGCAGTCTTCAATCACGTGTCCATATGCAAAACAATTGTAGCATCGCGCCAATCTATGGTTAATTGACGAGACTCTTGCTGCGGTAGTATTGTACGATGATGTTATTACCAATTTGGTTAGCGTTTGTGCTTTAAGGCTTACATAACGTGGAAGAAGAGTTTTTAATTATTCTATTGTAGTGGCGGTATACAAGGTAGAAGCAACAACACTATTATCCCGAAGTCCCCTGATCACAAACTCAATCAAGTCAATGTCATCCACTTGCGCCGGACCAGCAATCTCCTGCATGGCAATGATATATCGACGCAATAATTCGCCTGTTTTCAATTTTCGGGCGCCTAGCAACTGATACATTTCTTGACGAATCTGAACACGATCGAATTCTTTCAACAACTTCTTTTTAAAGTCCATCCAAGATTTAACTTTCACAGTTGGTAAAAACATTTTTGCAGACCCATCCAATAACAAGTTTCGGTTGAATTTCTAACCCCTCACGCATCTCTCGTTGTAACATCATTATTTTATGCCACATCCCCTCTCGCGCTAACTCTTTATCCAGTTCAGCGTCCTCATCAACTGCCACAAGTATCTGCTCACTTGATAATGGCAGCTCACTATTTTGTCCAGAATATACAGAAATATCCTTACTCTAATGACCATTTTTTCCATCAACGCGATGATCACCGTCTGAATATTCGGTTGGCACAGATCAATAGTGAAGAGAGAAATGAGTATATTTGAATTTGGAATGAACGCTAACTATTACACTATATTACAATTTTTCACATTAATATCCTTTCTACGTCACTCAAGAACAATCACATTATTGTCCTCATAGGGTTTATTCGAGATTATTCGAGTCTCTTGAATTTTGATTTTCAGTTGCGACATATGTTAATTACCGAACCGATTGATAGGTCCTTCAGAATTTTCGGAATTTTATGTACCTTTTATGTTCATTGCAATACATCGATGCATACATAAGCTTTCAAAAACCGCAAACAGAATTAAAATCGAGGTCATAACTTGGGAGATATGATGAAAAATGTGAAAAGAGGTCAATCAATTGAAAACGAAATACAGTGAAACCTCTATATATTGGACAGCGAAGGGACTGTCCAATTTATGGAGGTGTCCAATATAAGGAAAATTTCATCTTTTTTTAATAAAAAATTAATGGCGTGCACATCGACATTTTTATTTTGCATTCAAATTAATTTCATAGTTAATTCAACATTTTCGCTGTCTGATTACCTTTTGTTGTCCAATTTTCAATATATAAAGGTTGCCCAATATATATAGGAAAAGGAGCATTTTTCAAGGGACTGAATGAAAGTGTCCAAAATAGAGAAGTTTCCAAAATAGAGATGTGTCCAAAGTAGGAGGTTTTGCTGTAACTTGCAAAGTTTTACAGTTAGACCCCTACTTTAAAGGATTTTTTGCGATAATTTTACATAAATATTCCGAATTTTCCGGCCGGTCACTTGCTGACGAAATACATTGTATATACGAGTATTATATAAACTATATTTTACAATTTATGCAAGATTTTATAGATTTTGCGAAATTGTTCAAGAGTTTAGGTTGGAGTTGGATTAAGTATTAATCTTGAGTTGATGTTCTCAAAATTCGAGGTTGTGATTTTTGTTTTGATTAATCTAAATTAATGGAGATGAAGTTATTCGAGATTCTTAGTGATTTCTTGATTTTTTAAGATTATTCTAAGATTCTAAGATTATCGGAACTTTTTCGGGTATATTCGTTTTTTTTAGAATAATAGTGTTTCTCGATTTTACTCAAAATATGCGTAGGATTGAATTGCTTAATGTTACAGAATTAGTAATGTAGAAAGAGCAAGGTTTGCATCGATAATGGAGAAGTTAAGAGGCATGCCAACATCGATCGCTAAATCTGCCAAAAACGTGATCAAACGTGATTCAATGACACCACCGCCTCTATAACGTAATTATTTAAATTTTACTGACCTTCTCCATTATCTCCTATCATAGTTTCACTAAAATATATAAACAATATACATGGTGTGATCTAAAAATAACCGAACTTTTTAGTTATAGAATAAAACAAGCATGGTATTATGTTTCAAAGCTAATATTTATTCGAGATAGGATCCATTGAACTTATTTAATGCAGCGTTTGGAACGATCAACCAATTTATTCATAGACCTTTTAAACTCCGTTTTTGGGATGTTCTTTAGCACCTGTGTCACGGCTGCTTGAATGGCTGAAATGTCATCGTAAAAAGCTCCTTTCATTGCATTTTTCAGTTTTGGGAATAGAAAATAGTCACACGGTGATAGATCAGGCGAATACGGAGGGTGGTCGATGACACAAATCTGTTTTTTCATCAAAAATTCGTTGACTTTTTTGGTCTTGTGAGGTGGTGCATTATCATGTAATAAAGAAAGCTGTTTTCCTTTTGGATATTCGGGTCTAACGCGAACAATTCTCGACCACAAACGATGTAAAACTTGTAAATAGTATTTTGATTGACAGTTTCACCTTCTGGAACAAATTCCTTGTGAACAATACCCTTGGAATCATAAAAAGTTATCAACATTGTCGCGGCCATTTTTAAATTGTGTAAACCACGTGTAAACTTGAGTACGACTCATACAATCAGCAGCATAAATTTTTTTTAGCAATTCGTAAGTCTCAGCAAATTTTTTACCGAGTTTAAAACAACAAAATTTAATATTTACTCTTTGCTCCATTATGTTTTTACGACATAACTACAAAAACTACTGTTATTAAAACGTGTGTAATTTTGTAACCTGTCAACCGAATAGCATGAACTTAGCTGCGTTCGAAAGAAGAAACATGTACCTTTCTAACGCTACCGACGTTTAATAGATGGCGCTACGTGTTCTATGATTTAAATTAAAAGTTCGGTTATTTTTAGATCACACTGTGTATGTTTACCTGTAGACAAATATGACCCAAACGTGACGGAATTCCTTCTCATATCTTTTCATATTCCGCTGAACTACAACAAAATGTTTACAAATATTTGGAACAAAATTTGTACTAAATAAGTTATGTGTAAATACTAAATACGTGGCCATTTTCGTATTTCTTGATATTTGTCAAACCGGATTAAATTTTTATGAAGTGCAGACGAGTAAAATTTGCTATGAAGCGATATACGCCAAAAGAGTGAGCAGAAATGCTTAAATTGTTTTATAAAAGTAAATCTTCGTGTTTGCGCTCAAAAAGCATTTCGATCAAAATGTCGTTGTCTAAACATAAGTTGGCGTGACAGCGGTGAGACAATAACCTTTTTACATCAAACTTTGCATGGACGTCTCATATCGAAAGTCGGCGATATCACACCTCATCGGCGATTTGACACCCCATTTGGTTTTTTTTCGTGGGGTTATCTGAAAAGCGAGGTGTACATCAATCGTCCTTTATAGTCTCCGCCGATCTAACAGCCAACATTTGACATGAAATTGCGATCATTTCGACCGAAACACTGCGCCAAGTCGTGAAAATAATTTTTGAATAGAAACCTAAACAAAATGATTTGTAATGATGCCAATAAAAGATATCAATCGTAATTTTGAAGAATTTCCATTTAGTTACTGTGTTATTCAATAAACAAATATTGTATTTAATTATGACGCATCCTCCTCTCCTATTTTGCCACCCGCTAATAACAAGTTACGTTTCCATTCTGTAAGAAACTATCATTGTTTAGAAAAACGGTTCCCTAAAATCGAAGACGAAATCTGGTTGGAAATGGTTTTCATGTAATAATTCCAACGTTGCATTCTGAAGACTTTGTGGTATTACAATACATAATTAATGTTTGGCTATCCGTTTAATACCAAGTCATATACCTGAGCTAAAATTATATCCTTTTTCATTGCTTCTTGTACATTACTAACATTCATAGGGAGATCGAAAAGTTAAAGTAGCCTATTTTCGAACTTTCAAGAGTGGTCCCTTTACTCAGCGGTAACCTCGATAATGCATTTGCATTTGACGTTGGCGATCCTTTTTTGTAAACTACATACATATATCGTAGTCGTACATGGACAAAATTACTGCCCATCTTTGCAATATTGATGCAGTTACTGATGGAGTTGACTTCTTAGGATTAAAATATTTCTTTTAAATCTTGATGATCTGACATTATAATAAACTTGGTTTCATATAAATATTTGTGGAAATTTTTAAGGCCAAATATAACAGCAAGAGCTTCGCGTTTAAGTTGCGAATAGTTGCGCTCGGCTTGTGTTAATGAGCTAGACACAAACAGAACCAACGCCATATTGACTGGCATCTGTAGCTAAAATTCTTCTCTGGATTATATATTCCCAATATATTATTTTCTTTAATCAGCCTCTTAGCCTTTTCAAACGACTCTTCACAACAAGTGTTCCATACGTATGTTTCCCCTTTCTGTAATAATTTATATAGATCCTTTAATTCAGTCGATAAGTTCGGAATAAAACGGTTATAATAATTTAAGAGACCTAGAAAAGATTGGAAGTTCTTTTATGTTTTTAGGAGATGATGCTTTACCTATAGCTTCGATTTTTTCTTCATTAGGTTGAACTCCCTTGGATAAAATTGTATGTTCCAAATAATTTACGTCTTTTACTAATGTTACACTTTCTTCAAAATTAATTTTCTCTTTATGTTCATTTAGTCGATCTAATACTCTGTACAAGATGTCTTTACATTTCTCAAAAGGACCAGCTCCAATAATAATATCATCAATATAACACTTTACTTTATCAAAATCTTTCAATATTTCATCCATAACACTTTGAAAAATTGATGGCGCACTCTTAACACCGAATGGTAACCTCGTAAATCTGAATAACCACTTATGGGTATTAATTGTCAGTAACTCTTTCAACCAATCGGTGATCCCAAGTTGCTGGTAAGCTCCGGACAAATCTTCAACGCAAAAATAATTGCAATTTGTAAAAGAGGCTATAGAATATCATCGACCCTTGGTAGAGGGTAATGTCCATCTTTAATAAAGTTGCTGACAGTAACCTTGCAATCGATGCATAATCTAATCTGCCCTAAAATATTTCGTTCTACCAACCGGTTTAACTCACTTTCCACTTTATTACGAATTTTAAATGGAACCATGTATGCTTTATGAAAAATTGGACAAATATTTTCTTTCAGAAGCCTTATATCCGACAACCGAATCCTCATTTTCCGCTTTAATACCGTACAAATTAGGAAATTTCATTTTTATTTCCTTGAGTATACTGTCGTCAACTTTACAATGTCTCATATTAATACTGACGTTATGAAAATGATTTTTCTCCAGTTTAGAGTCAACACATCTAACGGACCATGTTCGTCCTACTAACGGTTTAAATCTTTTTCCGGTTCTATTATTATTAATTCTAATTCTGCCCGTAATTCATTGTACTGTACCATGACTTTAATTTTCCCTATAACCTTTATGGATTGACTTGTAACAGTTGAACAATTCTGAGAACATTTTGAAATACAGCAAAACCTCCTACTTTGGACACATCTTTATTTTGGAAACTCCTCTATTTTGGACACTTTCATTCAGTCCCTTGAAAAAATGCTCCTTTTCCTCTATATATTGGGCAACCTTTATATATTGAAAATTGGACAACAAAAGTAATCAGACAGCGAAAATGTTGAATTAACTATGGAATTAATCTGAATTCAAAATAAAAATGTTGATGTGCACGTCATTAATTTTTTATTAAAAAAAGAAGAAATTTTCCTTATATTGGACACCTCCATAAATTGGACAGTCCCTTCGCTGTCCAATATATAGAGGTTTCACTGTAATTAATTTTATAAAATTGGATACTTATAATATAACTACAGGCTCCTTCCTGAATCTACTTCAAATTCTACCTTAACTCATTCCACTATTAAGGGAATTGTTGGTGGACAAGTTAGTTGGTTAACTCCATTGATAACCTTTAATCGTTGCTAAATCTGCAGACCCTCGCTGTATGACCTTGCTTTCCAGACACATACCAATTCCAAAATCTTGCTTGACATTGCTGTGGAGGATATTGATATCTTCCACATCGGTAACATGGACTTTTGTCTCTTTGACGATTAATTCCCTTTGAACTCACTGGGCTCACTCTCTTTGATTAAAGTAATTTTTGAACCACCTGGACTTCTGTGTCGACTTCGACTGGAACATTTTTGTTGGTTGACTTGACTATGGGGCATGCTTATAGTAATAATATTCGCCGCTGTTTTTAAATGCAGCACCCTCGGTACAGGTTAGAATGTCAAATGTCATTAGTGTTTTGTATCGAAACTGTATGGTGAATTTAATAACACAAAAGAATTTTTATATTTTAAAATGTTTATAAGTCGTTAATCGACGCGTTCGAACTTCGTATAGCCATAAATTAAACATCAAACGTTATTGTAACCTTTATCACGACGGTAATGACATCTGATGTGTGGAAACAAAAACAAACTGTTTTTGCATGCTCCATTGTTTGGATATCGCAGTGATTGCTGTAACATAACATTATGATTTCTGAATCTGTTTGTTGACATTTGGCGACTATTTCGAGTTACTGGAGCTTGACTTTACAACCGCGTATTGGTGATTCGGGTTAATGGCTCGGACATTTGGATTAATGGCCACAATACACACTTCTTCAAAACTCAAATCATCCTTTTTTAATAAATCCCGTTGAATTGTTTCGCTTTGTATATACCCACAATGAATTTATCAGTGAGAGCCTCATCTAAGAAGGTCTCAAATTTACACGACTGAGCTGCCTTTTTTAACTTCACACAATATGTATATATTATAAGTTTCAGAACCCATTAACGTTATTAATAACGGTATTTTTTCCCACATCGCTATTATTAATGATAAAAAATGACCTAAGCGATCTACATAAGGCGCAAAGTCCTCACCGGGAATAAACGCTTCTTATTGCCCGATTAAAGCCATTATCCTTAATTTTTTTTTTTTTTTTTTCACACTTTAACAAAATAACAAGCAGTTTACTTCTGCACTATGTTTAATCCGTTGTATAGCATGGTTGATTAATTAATTAATATTTTGGAATTGTTTAATGTTTTTTTCACACTTCCTACTCACTTAATTACTTTTAATTTGTTTTATTATTATTATTTTAGTGGTTATTACGATTCCATCCTCGTCGCCAATATTATGTATTTAAGAGTAATGTAATTAATACAACTCTAATTCTTTATTGGTATTATTATTTATTCTAATTCCTCTGTATAATACATATAATGGTTATAATCTTACTGTTTTATTTATCTACCTCGTACAACGAGTTTAACCCTTTATGAACACTATACAACACAAATTTTCAAATTTTATTTGATATTGGTCATTTTTTTCTACTATTAGCTCATTTTGTTTTAAAAGCTTTTCATAACATCAATTTTGTTGGTAATATTGTGACGACTGTTACTAACCAGATTCATAATTTTTTATTCCAAAGCATTAAACTTATTATCAAACAAGTAAAAAGTTATAGTGTCTACAATTATGATGGTTGAAGAAACATGAATTGAGTTAACACTATTACACCTTGATGTACCAAAAGGAGGCAAAAACTTACTTTTACGCTTCAAAAAGTCTAAGATCGTCTTATCTATATTTACGCACTGGCCATAAAAGACACTTTTACAGATACCACATGTTATTTGTAATTGTTATTTTCGTTTCTATATTGCCTACAGTTAGACATTATATTGTTGATCGTGTGCCAAATAGAATTTAGTTGTGATTTTCTATTATGCAAACTCATAATTACTTAAAATATAAAATTGATGAGTAAAATAAATATTTTTATTTCACTATACGATTATATTTTATTGTGTAGAGGGAATTCAAAATTTTAAAATAATAATAATTAATTTGATAAACTGAACCCCACGGAATCAAAGAGTGAATTTTTGATTGATTGATTTGGGTGTACGATCAAGACTAAGCAAGGTTCCCGGTAAGACGCCGGGTCCACCGTACACCCTTTTTACATATAACAAAACCGAAGGAAAGGAAAGGTATGTTAGTAACAAGGAATCGACCCGGTTCCAGACACCTAAGTAGTCGATAGTTAGTATGTTTTTGTTAGTAATATATATGATAAAATAGTTAGCACAGGACAATACAATTTCTAAATTACATGTTCGCTGGATGCTTGAATTTTCTGGATGCTGAGGGAGGTTTTTCCTCTATTTCTGAAAATTTAAATCGAAATTAATTACTTATAGCTAACTACTACTTTAAAATAAACTAAATAATTATGCCTCTGAAAATGATGTTTTAAGTTTAGATCAAATTTTCGAGCCCTTCTAATAAATAAAATTAGTTTCCGCCACCTGAGCGCTGAATGCTTAAAGTTTCTGATAAAAGTATTTCTTGTTTAAGATATCCGAACTAGAGACCTTCAGCACATGAAGCACACATTCTGCAGTTAAGCTACCTACTCCTACATTAGCTTCTTGCTGATCCTGGAGAGTTGATTCATTCTGAAAATCGGCATTAACTTTATTCCTTAAAAATAATTAATTCTGGATTTATGTTGTATTCTGAAAATTAATTTATTTATCAGTAAACCGAGGAAAAAACTACTCTAAAAGTATATATACTCTTCACATTTATATTAATAAATAATAACTGATGAATAAAATAAAAAAGCTGCCATTCCTGGTTTCTTTATTCTGAAATCAAAGTGTTTCCAATCCAATCCTAAAACTAAAGTTTAGCTTAAACTAATCTTACACATGAAGCATTTATCCGCTAACCTGCCACTCAGATATAGAAGTTTGATCTGTGATGAACGCTGTCCTTATTTTGATTGATACGGATGTACGACCAAGTCTCAGCAAGATTCCCGGATACGCCGGATCCACCGTACACCCTTTACATAAAACAAAACCGAGGGATAGGAAAGGAATGTTAGTATTAGAGACTCGGCCCGGTTTCAGCCACCTATGCAGTCGATAGTTAGTAAACTTGTTAGTAATAAATATATTAAATTAGTTAGCACAGGACATCACAATTTCTAAACTACTAGTTTTAGCTTCTTGTTGATCTTGTAGAGATGTGTCAAAATATGACCTTATTCTGAAAGTCAGGGTTAAATTAAATATTTAATAAACATGATTAATTCTGGAACTGTGTAATATTCTGAAATAAATTACGTTATTTTCAGCAAACAAGGGTGAAACCCCATTAACTATTTAAAATTTGGTTTAAATTAATTATTTATTTATCGCTAACTACTATTGTAAAATAAACTAAAAAAACTAAAAAATAAACTAAAAAATTATTTGAACTTTGAAAGTTGCTGAATCAGATTATTTTAATAGATATAACTAGTATCCGCTGCCTGACCTTTGAATGCCTAAAGTTTCTGGTAATCTGCCTTGGGTTTCTCCACAAATTCAGCTCTGAAATACTCGTGGTCTATTTGTTAAAATTGTTATAGCATAAGTAATTAATTAAATTCATCATTATGATCATGGTCAATTATATCCCTGAAAATTTAAATCTAAATAAAATTAATCAGTTATTTGCTATTTCTATGTAGGTGATCATCATTAAGTCAAGCTACATTCAAAACCTATAGAACAGCAGCTCCAATATAACCTGTATAGTAAATCCGAACAGTATCATTCACCCACTCAAAAGCTCCCCGCTACATCAGACACCATTTCATCTCAAAAATACAGTCGTTACCCTTCCACCAAAACTACAGAACTACAGAAGTTCACCCCGTGATGAAAGTGTAACAAAAATGTGTTAAAACGAAATAAAATAAAACAACTTAGATAAGAATAAAGATGACAGCAATCAATTATTCATTTATTTCTAACATATTAATCAAAATAATCCAATTTGTTTTTATATGATATGCTATGAAAAACAAAAATCAAATTTGTGTCATCGGACCACCACAACTACTGACAAAACATCAACTAAGATCACTCCACAGCAGCTTAGCCAACACATCCTCTAAGACACTGTGCATGATGAAAAAAAACCCCCACACACACCAGCAATTCAACCGCATTTCTTTCAATTTTCACTCCACTCATCCATACTTGAGGATTCTGAAGGTTGAGCCAGGTTCTGTGCGCCTTCCTGAAAAACAATCGAGATTTATCCCCCCCCCCCACTCCACCCAATAATCGCACTCCAGAACTCTCAACTTAAAAGTCAAAATTAAATATTTAAAACTTTCAAAATGTGAACCAATTTAAAGGTTAATAAGTTAACAAATTTACTTCAGATCCATTCCCAATTCAATTTCTCTGAAAATTGAAATCAAATTAATCAGTTGTCCCAAACAACCCCCAATAAACCGAACTGGAAGATTTAAATTCAAGTTTATACACTGAAACAAAGTATAAGTTAATATCTCTGTGAAAAATCAGAAGTATCCTCCCCAGCTGATTTAGGGTCGTGGTTCCAACTTCCGAAAATCTAGTGCTGGTTCAGCTCCTGTTAGATTACTAAGTCATAATCCAATTCACCAGTTCACCCGAAGTTACGTCTTATTTCGATTAGAAATATAAGTAAACACTATTGTAGAAAACGTCCGATTTGAATCCCAATCTTGCAGTGGCATTTCCTGATTGTGCGCATTGGGTGTTCTGCTTCGGATTTTGATCATCAAAATTATTTGACATTATTGTAATTACATATTACAAATCTAATACAAATACATTTTTAATAATAATTATGAAAAACTTTTCATATGCATATCATAATAAAGTTTTTAGATTTTTTAGAATACAAAATACAATCAAAAGCAAAAATTGCTTAGTCTAGTCATTCGGCGCACGATTAAAACATTACTAGAGAACACCGCAGGTATATGGGCAATTTCTACATACAACTCGAAAATCAATTTACGGATCATTTTAAAATGAATGTAATTCACATCTATTTTAATTATTAAATTACGTGATTTATATAAAAATTTACAATTTATGTACATTTTGATAACACAAATATGTATTCATAAATTGTATATTACTATCGCGACACTGTCATGACAGCAATAACGATCGTCACTATGTACTTTCCATTTTGGTTTTCTCCTTCTTTACACTATACCAAATTCCACTAGGTATTGCGTAAATGAGATAGCCCATAGTTCGCTCAATACCAAACGAAAATTCCCCTTTAGCTACACACGCACATCTACCTTGCATATAAAATCATAAGAACCAAATGACATGTTTGATGTTCACGTTCTTACGATAAGAGAAAGACCAACTATACTATATCTCCTGCATTCTTTGCCTCGCGCTCGTACTTATATAACTCACCCATTCACACATAACAAACACAAACACGATCGAGAAGGAGATGGAAATGCCTCATGTCGGCAAACATAATCATCACAGTTGTCTCGTTCATGAATACATCGAATACAGAGAATGAGACAAGTAAAATAAACCACATAATAGAACCGTACTACATACTCAACCGCTCACACACATGAGAAAATAGATACATCAAACATTCATACATTATGTATTTTCATACAATCTTCCATGTGCGCCTGCGCAGTAGCGAAGTACCAATGCGTACATGTATTGGTATTCTCTAGTCTACATAATAAAAAATAAGACGCGTCCGTGCATGAAATGTACATAAATTCAACTGCATTTATACAATTTTCCCGATTTTAATTTTAATTAGATCTACATAATGGCCCCCACAAATATTAAAGCATGCATTATTAAGCAAGAAATCAAGAAATTAGACTTCTTCGCTATAAATCCAAAACATAACCTGACAAATGCATCCCGGTGGATTGCATTTTCCATATTCACTTATTAAAACTTTCACTGATTTCACTGATTTTACAACTTAGCACCATACTAATTAATTAATTAAATAGACACAAAATAAACACTAATTAATTAATTAAATAAAAACTCTATTTATGACTAAAACAAATAATAAAATTAAATTAAATTAAATTTGCTAAGAGGACAACAAAAACACGTCGTTCCTCTTTGAATGTCAACGACCGGAATCAAAGAGTGAATGCTAAATTACTCGTTTTTAGAATATTGAAATCTTCCAAAACTTAAATAATGTTTGTGTCTCAGACAAATTTAATTTGATTCAAATTCTACTTAATCCATCTAGATACCGCGAAGTAAGGCTGGTTTCCATTGTGAAATAATTCGACGACCTAAAAAGAAAGAAGGATGTACATACATATACAAGTACTCCTTTGATGCGACAGAGACAGGTTTTAGTTTTGACAGAAAAATTGGACGCCCAATTGTCAGCATTTTACTTCAGCACTCCGAATATTGAACCTCTAATCCTAAAAATGATTCAAACAATCTTGTTGATGGAATGGTGAGTAGCAGTTGAAAAGCTTATCTAATTCCGGAAATGATTCTTGAATTTTAAATTCTCTAAATATTAGAAATATTTCGACAATGCTTTTCTCCCTAAACTCTGGTTTTCTGTATAAAAGACCTAATTCGGATTTCAAATTGTAAAAATCAAATTCATCTGGATATGCATTTCTTAATGAATTTATTGCTGGTGACGGAAAATTATTATTATATATCTCAAATTTGTTACTTGCCACTAACTCCAAAAATTTCATATGATTCACACTTTTGAAACGCTTGTTTATATTAGGTATTATTAAATCATAAATTTCGCAATAGAGCGTGTTTTAATATTTGGAATACCAAAATTTACCGCTCAACTACTGATATTTTCTAATTTAGTACCTTCTTCTGAATCTAACAAATTATTTTGGCGTAGTTCATCTTCCTCATCACCATTTTCAGAATAACATTTTGCGGAACTCCAAAATTGGTTAAATTCATTTCTATTTTAATTTAAAATGATTTTCAAATTTTCCACAATATTTCTTTATTCGAAAATGCTATGTCCAACACCCCCTTTTGGAGTATTTGAAATGCTTGTTCCGTGTACATAAAATCATTAGCAAATAAATGCACTAAACAATTAAATTTAAAATCTGTTAATTCACGAATAAAACCGTGGGAAGCTGATATTGCTTGGGCGTCCCAATTTAGTAGGTGCTATTTTTGGAAAACGGTTTAATAAAAACTCGTCAAATAATTGAGTTTGTTTAGACGAATGGCTGGAAATCCTTCCAACAACGAAAAAAAAATTCTACAGCCTTTAATCTTCTGTACAAAATTTTGTAGCACCAAATTAAGCTTATGATCATAACAGTGGACGAATATAGCCTTAGGAAATCCATTACGAATTAGTTGCTGTACACCATTTACAGGCTCAGATAACAGCAGCTCCGCCAAGTTTCTGCAACTGATTTATCAAATTCTTGCTTTACTTTTAAAGCTAACGCACAGAGACCTTGGCCAGTTCTATCACATACATCATAAAATCCAACCTTTAACCTACAAATTTAGTATCTTTGATTTGTTTTGTTATAGTAGTTGTTAACAAATTTTGGACGCAAAAGATAAACTCATTTTGTATGGTCGGTGACAATTCATCAAATACTGTCGATGTTTCCAAATGTAGCTTTAGGATTGGGTCAAATTCAGCTAAATTTTTAACAATTTCTACAAAATTACCTCTATTTTTTGACTCCTTAGATTTATCCTTTCCACGAAACGCAATTTCCTGTCTTCCAAGGTGACTAGTAATGGAGAACAATCGCTTTAAAATTTCTCGGTTTTTCGTGACTTTTTCGTTGTGTATTAAAACTGATTGTTTGACATGCAAATTATTTAAGTCATTATAGCCTCCAGTTAACTAATTATTCCAAATTGATTTTTCCTTGGAAACAAAAGAAATGGCCAACAATACAATTTATTTTGTTTAGAAAAACCACAAAGCCATAGAGTCGTCGAATATAAATTTGGTTGAAAGGTTCTTTTCAATTTTTTCACATTTTCGTGCACTAATGTTGTGGACGCTCTTTCCCAATCATATTTTTTTTTGTCCTCGAAAGAACGTAAGCTAAAACTTTGTTTGGTTAAAAGATTGTAGTTGTCGAGTGACGAATCCATCAAGTTTAAATACTGTTTTAAATCAATAATTGTTGTTAGTTTAATAAATTAATTATAAAACTATTGAAAAACACTTTCAAATTCAGCTGACTATTGTAATGTCACTCAAAATGAATTTATCATTTCAATATACTCGAATATTTCACCAATACGTTAGTTTTTAAATTATTTTAACTCAGATTATGATTATCAAACCTGTACTAGAGCAGTTTGACTTGGAATATAATTCCAATTCAGTTAAACTTGAAATAAATCGTAATTTGAGATGAAGGTAATTAAAGGATTTACTTAACGGAGAGATGTGTTAACTCTAATTGTAAGTTCTAATTAGTTTAAGCTAAAAAACTGTATTTATTAAAATATGTAAACAACTTCAAATTTTTTGATTTGATTTCATTAATTGAAAGCTAATCAGTTTAATTTGTAAAATGAAATTTAATCAGTTTCAGTGCAATTAAAAATGTTGACATTTTACGGTTAAATGTAATAAAATAACAAATCGTATTGCTAAATTATGCAAGCTTTGAAAAACTAAAACAGAAAAGTCCTTCTTCTGAACTATTTTTATTACAGAAATACATCCTTTGACCAAACCACCTTTATTATCGTTAAAACAAACAATTTTTTCACCCTAAAGAATTGTTATATTATACGAAAAGATTGATTGAATCTCATTAATTTTAATATTTTTAGAGTAGTAACTAACTATATAAAGTAGAATAACTAATTAAAGTTCCACCAAAATAATTTTAATGATGATATTAATTATATATGCTACATTATAAACATTTAATTACAAATTTTTATCTTATCTAAATTAATGAGACTTTGATTAATTGGATAACAACAGTTATTTATGAGTATTTTCAAATATCCAAATTTTTGCTAATATGTATGAAGCATTTTATCAGTCATCATAAATTTTCAAAATTCGTACACAATCATTGATTGACCGACCGACCCGACTCATTCATCATAAAAAGGGTAATTTTAGCTTTTATTTTCTTTGCAATTTATGTTTTTTTATGAATAAATTTAAATTATTTATCTCGAACAGAAATATTATTCATAAAATTGTTTCGGCATATTTTTTCGCATTTAAATAAAACGCAAAATCATCATAAATAACCCTCCTTGAAAATTAAACAAAAAACCAAGAAAGTAACACGAGAACCCAACAGTTCATTTAAAATTTAATACGTTTTGTATTATTCAAAGAAGCATAAAATTTGTTAGGGACTAAAAATTAAGCAAGAAGACAGTTGGAAATGCATATACACACACACACCTTTTCAATTCATAATCGGTTGGTAGGTAAAAAGAAAGTAAAAAATTAAAAATTTAAATCAAATGCGAAAATCGCGTGCTCCAGCAATATACATAAATATATGTACAATGTATGTATTTTGATTTATATTTTCGCTTAGTTTGCATGATACTTTTCAGAGAATCGAACCACCGCGAAACATTGAACTAAACCGTATTTAAAGATTATGTGTTTGACCAAAAAAAACCAGAGATAACTGGCAAACAGTTAACAAGAGTGAAGCAAAATTATAAATAACGATTATCTATACTACCGATGCTGTCCAGTCCAATGTGGTACTTTTATCAGATTGCTTTGTTTTTTTTTGTTTAGTGGTTTAAAATAAAAAATAAAAATCCAATTTTCTTAAGTATTTAAGCACACTTAAGAAAATTGGATTCATATTAGTTCGAACCTCTGATAAATTTTGATCAGATTGGTGACCCTGACTTTTCTTCTTAACACGACATATTATTTATTATGTACACAAGAAATAGGAAATTTCTTTAAGTAAGTTCTTATACACTGCAAATTAGTCTTAATTGTAAAACGACGTAATCAATTAAAATCAATTAATAACACCCATACATAGAGATATGGCAATACCATTTGTTTGCCCCGATGATACCAATTCGAACAATCAATCAATTTATTTTATTAGTATTTTTGAGTAGTGAACATTTATTTTGTCGTTTATGTTTGCAATAATAATACGAAAAAAACCTGTTGGCACTTACCCAATCATGTGAATTTTAAAAATACATACAATAAGAATTTACCATTTGTTACGTTCTAAATTTGAAAGTTAAAGTTTCGAATGCAATAAGAAGTGATACATAATTTTCACTTTGCACCGCTCAATCGAGAAAAATTAAAAACCCCTTTCTCACATAAATACTGCTATGTAACGTTAAAAAGTTGATTGACCCTGTCTCTCACATGTAATTTTCATTCATAATAATCGGCATTACATGTAATCGTTTATATTTATAAACAATTTACATGACCTTCCATTTAGACTAAATTCTGAGTCGCCGCATTCAGTCGAACTAAACTGTCACACGTAAAATTGCACAACACATGATTTAAAAATAAAATTTTGTTGAGTATTTATAAAATTTCTCTTACATTTAATTAAATTATATTATAAAATCACATGTTTTGTATTTTTTCTGCAAAAAAAAAAAAACACTGTACGCAAAGGTTGTGCACAAGTAAATAGGGAGCACGTAATAACTTAAAAGAAAAAAAAAACACACCAAACAACAAACGACAATACACTTTTACGTCTTTATCGATAAAACGATCACAACCAACTAACGTTTTCGTAACAATTCTCTTGTTTTATTTTCAACTTTCAATTTACACAGCAAAAAATAAAATACAAGACTCTTAAGTTATGTAACCACACGCAACACTTTACAATCTTACATTTTATATTATATTATTCTTATGATTAGATAGATACCACACTCACGATTGTAAAATGCATTGCACTATAGTTTTGACATTTCTAAAAAAAAATTTGACGTTACCACCAAGAAATAGTTTTCACACATGAAAATAAAATAAAACCACAAAAAAAAAAATACCACGTGCATTCACATTTCTGACAATTCCGAATTGGCATAAAACAAAATCGATGTAAAACGCGGTAATTTTTTTTATTGTGTCGTCATTTTTTTCTATTTGTAGATGTGTGTGCGCGTATCTTTTTTTTTTTTGTTAATTAATAATAGAAATCTCAGGCGTGCGCACATAAATCGGGGGTAAACGGTATGACGAGGTTAGACGGTTCGGTTTTTTATATTAAATTTTTTTCTCTTTGGTAGAAGTTCTGTTTTAAACTTGTACGAAACATGAGCAAATCAAGATGTAAACATAACGTAAGTAAATGCGATAATAGAGAATTGTTACGTCAGCTGGTTTAGAAAACATTTTAATGGGCAGGAATGTTTTATTTTACTGGTTTGTGCAGCAGTTCAATTTTAGAAAATTACATCTAATAAGATGACAGAATATGTAATCGCGAAGTATTCACATCTAACAGTAACTATGTTGTAATATTTTGTCATACATTTTTTGGGATAATTTGAACTAATGAACTACATATTAATACTAAACCTTTTTTAGATGAAAGACTAATTTTAAACGAAGATAAATTTAAAAATCTGGTAAAAAGAATTTTACCTTGGAATAAAATTAAAAAAAAAAGGGCCCAGAAGAGTACATTGTTACATCTTCCAAATTAAATATTATGTATTTTTACTATATAGTACTTAACAATAAACGCAGCTTCCCCTATAATTTGGCCAAGAATATAAGTGAATCTGTAGAAAACTTTGAAAATAAACAAAAATCCAAAATATGAAATTTTTTATTTTTACTAGGTCTATTACAAATGTCATTTAACAAGAATTATAAATTATGAATATAATAAAACTCATTAATATTTATTTTGGTTTTGTGTTATTTTGAAATGTTAATTATTTATTACAATAATGAATTGAAACTTGGGTCGCATAAAAAAGTGATCACCATGAAAAATCATATTTGTTGCGTGAGTTAAGACTGTTTTGGAAAATTATATTTAGTGAAATTCAATATTAATAAATGACATCTAATAATAACGTAATAATGCCGCCCCGGTGGCACAGTTGTTAGCACGCTTGCTTTAAGCCCCGGAGGCCCCGGGTTCGATTCCCGGCGGGTGATGAAAAAATCACGGCTGGTTAATGTTGGATCAATGAATTAATCACTCATTATCCGTAAAATAAATGATTACGAAACTTCAAAAATGAAGCGGCCAAATCCCTTTATGGGATGTAGCGCCAGCGAAAAAAAAAAAAAAATAATAATAACGTAAGTAAAACAACTTACATATCTATAGTGTATTATTATTAAATATTCTTATGCATTTTGAACTATTCCTACAGCGAAGACCTCTCGAGTAGGATTTCAACAGAAACCGGCTCTGTTGAACTTTGTCGAACAAAATTAGAATATCATAAGAGGTAAGCGAATTTGGATAAATGGGAATGTTGGGACAATATGTCGAATGAATTGGGAACTGTTTTAAAAGCTGCAGAGCAACGGAAATTGGTAAGTTTAGAAAACTAAAGAAATACACCTAAAGTGTAATATGCAATATTTTACTATACTCTGAGATTTTATAGGTTGCATCATCTAATTTTTACCTTATGTGTTAAGATTTTAGAGATAAATTGAAAATTTCAATTATTAGGCAATGGATACAATGAAATCGAAATAATGGAAAAATTAAACAAAAATTTGGAACCATCGAAGCAAAATCTGTGTGGGTCCTGCCACCTCCGAGGATTTAGGCGGTGCCACATGCCGTAAATGCTACAGTCTTAACTGAAGATGACTGAAGAATTTTAAATCTATAATGAAGGTTGAAAATGCTAATGGTCTAAATATTCAAGAACTTGGAACGCCGAGAAATGTAAGATATCCACGTCGATTATACAACTCGCAGCATTTACTGCGGCGGGAGTATATCCGATCCGCATTAAAAATTATTTGTATTATTGAATCCAACGGGTAACTGCATTATCGATTCACAGTTAAACTGCAGTTTCACCATAATGTTGACATTGAAATTAATGATTTTTATTCTATTATTGTCATTCATATATTTATGTAATACAAATTTCGCAAGAAATAAATATTAAAGTGTGGTAAATCCAATTATGGATTCAATAAGCCATTATACAATTCACCGGCACATATACACATTACGTTCTAAAAGAACTGAAAACCAAATTACAGCCAGTGATGAAAACATCATCTTTAACGCCGGAATATAAATTGGCAGCTTGTTTACGATTTTTGTCTGAAAGCGGCTACCAAAATGGTGTTGGCCAAAACGCTTTTATAGGAATGGCACAACCAACTGTTAAAATTAGTTTATCTGAAGTTATTGGAATATTAGAAAATATTTTGAGTTCAAAATGTGTGACCCTAAGTTGACCGAAGCTGAGAAAAGTGAAGCTAGGGTTTATTTTTTTCAAAATGTAAGATTCCGGTTATTGTTATGTGTGTGGATAGTATAAACATTAAAATTGCCAAGCCAACATTTTTTTTACAATAAAGAAGGATTTTATAGCTTGAATGCGATGTCAGTAAGAGTAAATTGTGAATATTTTTTTTTCAAATTATTTTATTTCAGATATGTTACCATAAATTTAGAATCCGAAGCATCGATACGACTTACTTGAAAACACAGTGATTTTTGAAAATATTTTAAGCTTATCCCGCCGTCTACACTATGCAAATTCACTGATATTTTCTATCATGATATAAATTTTATCAATGTATGTGTGTGTATATTATACGCATTTTGACATAATTAGCCAATTCTCAGGAGGCTATTTCACGTAATTTTATTAGTAAATTATTATGAAATGTCACAAAAAATTAATGCTTGAGGTTATGTTTTGCCATTTGAAATTGTTCTCTCAAGTTGAAACATCGCAATAAAACAAAAAATTTCAACCAAATACAATTGTTTGTCTTTTAGTAGCGAAAGTACAGTGCGATTAATCAACTTGTACCGCAAAAATAAAGTTTTATGGAAGATAACCCATAAAAATTACAGACTTGTTGACATAAAAACTTCTGTTTTACAACAAATAGCGGAGGAAATAAACGTAAATGCTGAAGATGTATGTAAAGAAAAAAAAAAGGAATCTTCGAAGCACATATCGTCGTGTCCAAATAAGAGTATTACATCTACAAATCATTAATTTTTTGGAGGGGCGTGTCAAGTTTTTAATGTTGAATTTGGCTTAATTTTTTTTTTAAATAAAATTCTTGCCACACTTTGTGGAAAGGACTTTATTTATAAAAAAGTTAAGCCAAAATTAGCATTAAACACTTCAAAGGCTCTCCAAAAAATTAGCGATTTGTAGATGTAATACTCTTATGTGTAGGGTGACCACACGTATCACATTCTGTGGTTCTGTACCATATTTAGAATGAACGTAGCACAAAATCAACCGTACCACGTTTTCTCCCACAACTGAATCGAATGTACACTATGCGAAATAGCTATATGGGACAAAGTAATTTGTACTGTTTTCTTCAAAAGCATTTCGCTGATTTTATTTTACGATGTATGGAACAATTTGTCAATGCTTACTCAACAATCTGAAGTTAAAATTTTCGTTCGTCCCTTTCTCGTAATACCGTTATATTGATTTAATGTTTTTAACAACCGCCAGTTGAAGGAAATAGCTATATGGGACAAGTGCGGTTTTTGATTGTAAAACCGTTTTGTTGTTAATTTTAATATTGCTCTTATTGTTATTATTTTATCTCTAATTAAAAAAAGGAAAAAGAATTATTGTCTACATTAAAAAAATAATTTTTTATGACTCAATAGCAATTTTTAAAGTATTATGCCACGAGGAACGCAACTTTCGACCGATGAATGGGCAAGGATCTTATGCTATAGCAAATCTGGCGTTACCATTCGTCAGATAGCCACAAAACTACATAGAAATTAAAATACCATCAACAACTTTTAAAAAAATCCCCAAACATACGTCACAGTAAAAAGAGGGAAATAAAGCGTCTTGCAGTCAGGAAAAATATCAATCCATCCCAAATAAAGCGTGACTTGTGTCTAGACGTCTTTAAACGAAGAATACAACAGATTTTAAAAGAAAATATTAATCTGAAATATCAGAAGCGAGTGCGTAAACCTAAACTTCTATTACGCCATAAATTGGTGAGAATGGAATTTGCTAAGAAATTTAAATTTTGGGATGAAGAGTGGCAATTAATAAATTTTCGGATGAAAAAACATTTAATTTTGATGAACCAAATGAATGCCAGAATTATCTGCGAGATTTTCGTGAGTCACCTCAAACGCGTCATTCCCGCAAATTTCAAAGAGGGTTACTTATGACATGGGGTGGTTTCTGCTATCAGAGCAAGACCCCAATTTGTTTTGTTTCCCATAAAATCAATGCGGGGAAGTATGTGCAGTTAATAGACGACGCTTTAATAAATTTTGGGGGGGAAATGTACGGTGAAAGTTGGACATTTCAGCAGGATAATGCACATATTCATGCTGTGAAGTGCACCAAGAATTTTTTTCAATCACTAAATATACCAGTATTGCAGTGGCCTGCTACTAGTCCGGACTTAAATCCAATGAAAAATCTCTGGAGCATTCTTAGCCAGGGAGTCTACAAAAATGGACGCCAATTTAATACTTTAGCGAAGCTTAAGACGGTTATTCAAGAGGAATGGGCATAAATTGACGTTTCTGTTTTCCAAACGTTAATAAACTCATGTCACGTTGATTGATGGATGTTATTAATAATAATGGAAGTCATAGAAACTACTAAAATGCACTTATTGTTAGTATTTTTTTATTAATGAATAAAATAAATGGATTTTAAGTTTTGTCCCATATAATTATTTCCTTCGACCATTGAGAATAAACTGCTATAAATAGCGATGTAGGCACAATGAAAACTAACCGAACTAAAATCTGTACGCCCTCTGCATTGGCAAATATTCTGATGCAAATGAAAATAAAATAAGAGGTTGCTTATTAAAAAAAAAACAAAAAAAAACTTGGCCCATATAGCTATTTCGCGCAGTGTATCAAATGTACCACTATTTAATAAATTTTTAATAGAATTTATATTTAATTCCTTAACATTCTCTTACACTAAATTTAATGCTAAAAATTATAGGTTTACAAGTAAAACTCCGACAACGCGGTCGAAGAATGCCGGAAATCACTTTATGGGAGGCATAAAGTCGGTACAGTGAATTAACGCTCGTGGTATTAACGCTCGAGGGCCTTATTTCCTTTTTCCTAGGAATTAAGGTTAATCGGTTTTATTTATTTTCTGAAATGATATTAAGGTCCACCGTAGGAAGGAAATAATGCCCACGATCGTAATTATCTTTTCGGATTGCCATTAAAATCTATAAGTTGTAATTATTTTTGAAATATTCTTCTGGAAAATTGAGATTTCCATTCTAATTTTAAAATTAAATCTCAATTTTTCAGAATATTTTAAAATTCTACTTTCCTTTTCCAGAAACAAATTCCTAATTCGCTCCAATATTCGTCATTTTATTTTAACACAACGTATCAAGCCAAACTAAAACCAACTTGGGACATTTGTGGTACAACTATGAGTAGAAGCAAACTGAGCGAGACAACTCCTTGATATGTGTCTACAAGGTTGACAAAGCATTTTCCAATTTAAAAATAAACAATCCCTCCAATACATTATTGTTGATTCTATTCTAACACAATGGATTAAGACAACTCAAAAATGACTTGAAACATCCAAGGCTTTGGGGAGTTCCCTACTTTAATAAATTACTATTATTAAAAATCATACATTTTTGAAAAATGTTCAAATTTCTGTGGGATTTGGAATTCCCACAAATCGTGAAAGCGCCAGTTTTTGGCGGTAGCCTCCTTGCTATAAGGTATAAAATGAACAAAATAACATTTAAATAATTTTTTTTTTTAATTTCAGATTTTTTTTTAAAAAAAAAATTGGGGATAATGCCCAAGGGGTTATGAAATTTTATTACTACTTAGGCTTTATTGCTTTTCCCATAATTGAAATTAAAAGCCACATCCAAAAAGGCACAAAACTTTATAACATTTCAGAAAAGAAATAACACTAATGCACTCTAAATAATAACCCCCCGCAAGGGATTCAAGAGCCTAAACTGGTTAATTTACGAAAATTATATAGTGCGAATTGAAGTTCATTTCTCCTGCACAACATGGATTTTATCCCGATAGTTACATTGTTTATTGTTTTAATTGTTTATTAACGATGTTGTTTAATGGTTTGAGTTTGCTAACTGCCTTCTCTTCGCAGACGACATTAAAATGTTCGCCCGGGTTGCTAGTATGCCTGATTGCGTAAAGTTGCAGGAGGACTTAAACAGATTTTGCAATTGGTCAATTAACAATAGATTGGCTCTGCACGTGAGCAAATATATATAAGCATCCGCTCACCTATTTTTTACCAATATCAGCTGTATAATGAAGACATTGACCGAGTCGTGTTTATTTCCGATATTTGTGTGATTTTTGCATCCGATGCTACATTTACCAGACAAATGTTAACACCATTATTTATGTTTGGCTTTGTTAAACGAAACTGCAGGGATGTTAGTGACCCGATAACTTTGACGCCCCTTCCGCGTTTGACGTGGCTTCCGCACCATTAATTTCGTAACGATTGTACGGTGTTACTCGTATGTCTAAAATTCTAGACTCCCGAACGTCGGATGCGTCAACGTGATGGGCTTTTATTCATTGAGCTGGTGCCAACAAACTATGGTCTCTCGGAACCGATCCTGAAAACATCATGGCTGTCCAATTCAATATTTGAAATTGTTGACTTTCACTTGTCGAGAGTTTCATTCAATAATGTTTTATTTAAGTTTTATTGTAATTCTAATTAATTGTAGTTAGCCGTAATTGTTTGTTCCGATTGTAATCACTGTAGGTATCAAATAAATAAATAATTCCTAAAAAAAGAAAATATTGTAATATTTTCAATATTTGTAAATATTGTATAATACGTGCCATATTTGGCACGAATGTTTTATGTTTACCGATCTAGCTCAAATGTGCAAATGTGCAAAAGAAAATATTTGATGGCAACCGAATGTTCAAAGTCGATGCCACCGGTATGAAAAGGTCTAAGCTTTACATGAAGCGAGACGTCTAGTATGAAAAGTACTTAAATTCTTGTTAGGTTGGTGGTTGCACAAGTAGGCCTATCAGAAAATCATGACATGTTTGCCGATAGAAGGAAGTTTTAGATATCGATTTTCTTAGACTTGCATAAAATCTAATTTTTAAGTTTTCGAATAATTGTTATTTCAATAGGTAAGCTCAATATTTAATTTTAGCTATTATTTACTTATTTAAAGAAAGAAAAATGCAATTCGAGAGTAATAACTCTCACTATCGAAAAATTGTATACATTTCCAAAAAAAGAAAAAGGATCCAAGTAAAAATTATAAAAAGTAAACTTAAATAATAAAATTAACAAAAATTAAAACTTATTATAAATAAATAAAAATTTGATAATAATAATAAAATACAATTTGCTGAATCACTGAAGGAAATGCTGCTTGAAATTAGAAACCGTTGAATTTCTTATAACAGGATCAATATCATTGAAAATGTGAATGCCGCGAACAAACATACAATTATGATAAAGTTTACACGCATTTTTCGGTATAATAAGCGCTCTCTTGCACAAAAATTGGCCAAACTGCAACTGGTTATACAAATATAACGGTTCAGTGTTTTTTTTAATATTCTATAAATAAAATAACAAGCTCTATAATTATAGTAATCAGTGATTTCAATATTCAGAGTAAACTTGTCTTAAGATGAGATACATGATCATATTTTCTTAAACCAAAGACATATTAGTTCGAGCTATAGACGGTACTAATCTTTTAGCAAGAGAAACGTTAATTGCTAATTTGCTACTTTACAAAAAGAACAATCCGATAAGACACGAATACCCATCAAATCACATGTAACTAGTCAACCTGAGCTTGAAATAGAGCAAGCACGAGTAATTTATGAGGAACTAGATAAGGTCACAGATCCTAGAGAAGTCGTTTCTTCGTCGGATTTAGACATCTGCTTGGCTAGGTCGATCCATTGGCAAAGCCGCCTACAACGACTTAAAAACTCATTTGGCGAAATTTCTTCTATCACCAATTGGATTTCTAAATTCCGTCGCAAGAATCAAGAAATTCGGAACAAGTTGGATGACTTCAAACAAAAAGCGACAGTAAAACCAAACCCCAGTTCAACAGTTACACCAATATCGAAGCTGGATACTCATAGGGCGCCAGGAAAGCAAAACTATGAGGGGATGTCCGAAGTTATCTCCACAACTAATCACTCGATTCCTGTAACTAAACCACCATTTACAGCTAGCGAGTTTTCACCCTTCAATAGAACTACCCAACCGGAAGTGACTTGGGCTAGAAGTGAAGCTCCACCCATAGGCAGTGTCAATTATCAAAGAGAGCATGGATTTTATTCGCCAATATCAATGCCAAATATGATACCCACTTATTACCCCAATTATATGTATCAACCTAATTCCATGGTTGCTCCTACATTGTTAAATCCGTATATGCAACCATATTCATCAACCACGCAACCGATTATGGCGACTTCGATGGCAAACCCATATTCAGCGTTTGACAATCCGCCATTACGGAGCAACAACGAACCAATAATTAATGATAATTTCGACCGTGGGAACCCGCAAGGTTCGCAACTTAATTCACAACCGATGAATTTCAGATCACCTCCAAAATGGAACATACAATTTTTAGGATCAAGCAAATCTACTGATCTCGAAATCACAGAATTTCTATTCAGATTGGAATGTTACGCCAAGAGAGACCATATACCTCATTCTGAATTTAGTTCAATTGTGCCGCAATTTCTTAAGGAAAAAGCGGAAAAATGGTACTGGGTTTATGCGAGGAAGTATCCCGAGGCTTCATACGACCATCTTAAGACAGCGTTAATAAACCGGTTTAATAGTCATACCGACCGAGAAATTCGTAGAGCAATCGAGACAACTAAACAAAAACCGGGCGAATTTTTCGAAGATTTTCTATTGGAAGTTGGGAAAATGAATGGTCATTTAAAAACACCGTTTTCTGAAGAAGAGTTGCTCGAAAGTTTACGGGAAAATATGGATTCGGCTTTACAGAGCACAACCTTGTCCGAAATTATGCACAATACTGAACAATCGCGTATAACATGTCTAAAGTATGAAAAGCTTTGGAGAAGATCAGGTCATGACCCTCATAAGCTTACCGAAAGTCGTTTACGGAAAAGCTATGCACTAGAAGAATTAAACTGGATAGCCAAACATTAAATCAAGATACTATCGATCCAAATTCTTCACCTGATTCCCTCGGAAGCAGTTTCAACAATATGCATGTCG
Organism: Tipula helvola; assembly: GCA_963556165.1. Lineage (NCBI taxonomy): Eukaryota > Metazoa > Arthropoda > Insecta > Diptera > Tipulidae > Tipula > Tipula helvola. The sequence goes on from OY744483.1 coordinate 153,203,345, forward strand.
ATGATTTATTCAATCGTGCTTCGAATATTAAAAATATGTCGCAAGCTCAGTCTGTAAAAAAAGGAGAATATATCTGATATGTTGGAATTGCAAAGATATCGGCCACCGATATCAAGATTGTCCGGTATCCTTACTAGGTATATTCTGCTTTGGTTGTAGACAAGCCGGGATTTTGAAACTAAACTGCTCTATATGTCTCAGGCGAGATTACAGGGAAATGGAAAACCACAGCCTCGAATCGACCACCTCGACCACTGAACAAAAAAGATTCGGGCTCAGACCCTTAAATTCTAACTTATATTATGTATCACCATCGATATCAAATTCCACTACAAATTATAAACATGAAGTTGACTCGCTGTCCAATCTACCAACAAACTCGGTTAAAACTGACAATAAAATTCAAAATACGAGTTTGAAAAATTCATGCAAAACGAGAAGGCTCTTACGAATTATCAAATATTGAAAGTCTCGTAAGATGTTAAAGAGAGTCTGTACAACTACGATTATATCTAGCAAAGATGATCCTAGACCACACATACCCTTGACAGTGCTGGGTACACCCTTGCTAGGCCTTCTCGATAGTGGTGCATCTATTAGCATCTTGGGTAGAGGGTCAGAAGTTTTACTGGAAAGAGCGGGGGAATCTTTTCGGAAAATGTCGTCCGGAGTCAAAACAGCAGATGGCACTTTTAACAAAATTTTAGGATTTATTGATCATCCAATAACATTTAACGGAGTGACAAAAACAATTAGATTTCATATCGCCCCTTCGTTAGATAGTCGACTTTACTTAGGCATGAATTTTTGGGAAGCCTTTTGCCTTGCGCCGGCAATTGTTTCGGAAATTATTAAAAATAACGACTTAGGTCTCAATGACAAAAGACATATACATATTAACATCTGAACAAGAACTGGAGCTCGAGATTATAAAAAACTCATTTCCATCGTACACCAAAAACAGATTAGGTAATACTTCGGTAATCGAGCATTGATGTAGGAGATAATCGACCAATAAAACAAAGATATTATCCAGTCTCACCTGCCAAGCAAGCCTTAATCTATAATGAACTGGATAGAATGCTCGCGATGGGAGTCATAGAGGAGAGTAATAGTTCGTGGAGCTCACCAATTTTTATAGTGACCAAACCAGGAAAGAATAGACTGTGCCTTGATTCAAGGAATACCCCGTTACCCCTAATTGATGGCTTATTAGGAAGATTGAGGAACATGAAATATATATCTGGGGTCGATCTCAAGGACGCCTTTTGGCAAATTTCCTTCGAAAAGACGTCAAGAGAGAAGACGGACTTCGCGGTACCGGGAAGACCGTTGTACCAATTTTATGTAATGCCTTTCGGCTTATGCAATTCCCCAAAAACAATGAGCAGATTAATGGATAAGGTGGTGCCGCATATATACCATGATCGCATATTCGTTTATTTAGACGACCTATTAATTATATCTGCCACCCTTGATGAACATTTTCACCTACTTCGCCTCGTCTCCTAATTTCTTCGAAATGCAAGTTTGACCATCAACGTCGAGAAGAACAACTTTGTGATGCGTGAAATAACGTATTTAGGATTCATAGTAGGTGACGGAGGCATTAAAACTGATCCAGAGAAAGTGAAGGCAATAAAGGATTTCCCTTCCCCCACCTCAGTTAAACAAACCAGGAGGTTATTGGGTATGGCCGGGTGATATCAGCGGTTTATTCCAAATTATGCTAAATTGACAACTCCAATCACCAATCTGTTGAGAAAAGGGGTAAAATTTGTATGGACCGCTGATGCTCAAACGGCATTTGACGAATTAAAACGACACTGACAATAGCCCCTGTCCTCGTAAATCCTGATTCTGGGTGTAATCCGTTTTATATTCGGTGCGATGCCAGCACATCCGGGAGGCGTCCTTTTCCAAAGAAACGAAAATGGAGATGAAAGGCCAATCGCCTTTATGTCAAAAAAATTGAATTCGGCACAAAGAAACTACAGCATTACCGAGCTCGAGTGTTTGGCAGCGCTTCTAAGTGTAAAAAAATTTAGGCCGTACATTGAATGTTATAAATTTACTATAATTACAGATCATGCCAGCCTGAAGTGGCTTATGTCACTAAAGGAATTGAGTGGACGACTGGCGCGCTGGAGTCTCCAGTTACAGGCATATAATTTGTCAATCGAACACCAAAGTGGCTCTAAAAATGTGGTGCCTGACGCTCTATCTCGTTGTTTCACCGATTCAGTTGAGGAAATTTCTTTGATTGGCCAAAAATTGTAAGTGCTATAGACTTTTCTGCAAAAATTCGAAGATACAAATTATACAGCCTTTCGCAGCCGCATCAGCGCAAATTCCGAAATGTTTCCTTCTTTTAAAATTGAGGAAAATAGAATTTTCATTCGTTTAGAACCAAAAACTGATATACAACTATCTGATTTGCCATTGTGGAAAGTTTGGATACCAGAAACCTTAATAGAAAATTTAATTTATGAAGAACACGACGTCGCTACCGGTGCGCATGGAGGCATCAATAAGACTTTGGATAGATTTCGACGCTTTTACTATTGGCCTAAAATGAGAACTCAAGTGGTTGAACATATTCGAAATTGTGAAAAATGCAAAATATCAAAGAGCAGTAACGTGATATTGAAACCACCTTTTGGTCAATTCCGTACTGTAGCCCGACCTTGGCAAAGAATGTTCATAGATTTAATGGGGCCCTATCCCCGTTCTACACAGGGAAATACGTATATTTTAGTAATACTGGACCGACGCGGACGAATCACTACACTTTATCAATAGTTAAACAATCGTTTTTCCCAGGCATTGTACGACTAACATCATCATCGTTATAATATTCTAGCACTGAATGCCTGATCCGTTTTCCACCTTTGGGGGCTGGAAGGCTCAGTGACCCATTCTTGTTTTGAATATTTTTAGCTGTCCGTACCATATATTGGGTTGTATTGAATTCTTCCTGGATTTGTTGTATAGTTAGAGATTTCGGCAGGGTAGACAGCAGCTGTATTTTATCACAATTTTTCTCCAAATGTTTGGAATTTTTAGTTGATCCATTGAAATCATCATAAAGACGTGCCTTATAATGATTTTCCTCTGAGTGAGTCAAAAGAGAGAACCTCCAGATACCAAAGATGTTGATGATGTCGGTAATGTGGTAGTTAAATTTAATAATTTTCTCTGCTCATGATATTGCCAGGATTCCAACTTACTAGGATATATAGGGGGCATGTCAATGTCTGGTAATATCTTAATAAGTTTTTCACGAATGAGAGCACTTTTTATTTAGCATTCCTCACTTTCACTCATACTCGAAATATTTTAGTCATTGACTGTTGATGATGTCTCCGGAGTAACAGGTGAATTTAATGAATTATTAACCGGTAATACCTCGTTTTCAACTTTTTAACGTTTATTAGTCACCTGGGTAATAACATGATGTATAAATCGATGAATTTTCAGTTACATGAATCGAGCGCGGCAAACAAATTTTAATATAATCATTAACATTTCTTAAATTTTTAGAACATTCCAACTCAGGAAACGGTTTACAACACTGTTTGTACACAACCATTATTACAACTATTATTTGAAATACTTTTGATGTTATTTAAATAAACAAATGCTTTAAATAGAACTTCACAAGTTAAACCAACTGAAATATTAATTTAAACACTAATTTATACCAAAAAATGTTAACAAGAACCACTGATTATATATTATGTTGTTTTACAGGCTTACCTAAATTTTAGGCTAAATTTTAAAAAATGCGTCATTTTGTTCCAAAAGATTACGTTACGGTTTTGTTCCAAAAGATTACGTTACGGTTTATGTACCTTAGTTTGGAACTAACAAAATAAATTACTGTCACCAAATTTTTTTTTTTCCTACGAGCTTTATGGGCTATCCCTAAACTACGTTACGCCTTTGTTTGGGGAAGGAGTATTGATTGTCGTCACGTTAGGCTGGGGCAGAGAGTATTTCATAAAAGATGACGTCATGTGATTATAAGAAGTTACTGTTATGGGATATTACATATCACATAATACAATAATTTGCAGGTATATCATTAGAGGCGTATTTTTTTAATATACCACTTACTTCATGTTCTTGGAAAAGGTAAAGGACGTAAAATTAAAAAAAAAAAAAAAATTTTGAACGATCATTGCGAAAATTCAAAAATAAAATCTTGGCGGGAAATTTGAGAATGAAGAAATTAAAGAACTTACCATTTTTGTATTTTTTTATTAATCCGTATTAACTTACCTTTAAAACGAGCCCTATATCATAAATATCGGATATTTATTTTTCCTTTTATAGCCATAAACACAACATCATGTTTATCATTTTTCTCAAAATTTGACACCCTGTATTTTAAACAACAACAACAAAAAATCATTTTCTACAAAATGTTTTTTTAACTAGTACTACCAATTGAAAACATAAGAAATATAAGATTTAAACACGACTTCCGTTCCCATATACCAAATTTGTGATTTGACGTATTTTTCATCATGTTTGCCGATAGAGTTAGGGTAAAGTTTTTAGGTATCGATTTTTTTAGACTTGCATAGCATCCAATTTTTCAAGTTTTCGAATAATCGTTATTTCAATAGGTAAACCTAATATGAAATTTCAGTGGTGAATTAATGTACGGATTAATGTACACCATAGAATATCAAAGTCAGATGTTGCCCAATGAAAAAAAATTTTGAGATATCGATTTTCTTAGACATGGATAATATTAAATATTTATATGGTCAAACATTGTCGATTAATATATTAACGCTTTGATCCGTTATTAAGTTTAAGAAGATTAGCTTTGTGAAAGCCCAAATAGTTTAAATCTTGGTAAATTTTGTCTAATTGGATTTTTTTTAAAATTTAGCATTAAGCTCAAATATTTGATTTGAATGAATTTTTCCTTATACATACAGTACATAATAATAAATTCGCCCAAATGTATGATTTTTTAAATACATACAAACGGATTTTTGTTTTTGTAAAATCTAATATTAATTTAAGATAAACTTTATTCGCAAAAAAATGTAGCTAGTGTATAAGCTTATCGACTATCCTTTGAGATTAATGACTCTGAAATTTGTCATGTAATATTAATTGTTTTGTTATTTTAATATAATTCCACCTCATTAAAGCAAAACTTTCTTTGTGATTATAAATTATTTATTGGTATAGATAGGCATACCGAGAGAATATCAATGTTAAAAAAAAAAAAACAAATTGGCGCCAAAAATGTTGAAGTTTAAAGATACGACCTAAAACTATTACGAAACTTCGTTTGATAGAAAATTTGTGCGCTATTTATCAGATTATATCGGCATTGTGAAGGTCAATAAAACTTATTTTAACTCTCTCTTGAAAATAGATTCAGCTTTATGTCTCCAACGAAATCTATTTCTCCATTCATAAATCAAGATAAATTTTATGTGTAGTAGTCTCGTCTACTTAGTAAATAATGTAAATTGTAAACCAATGATTCAAAATGTACATATAATTACTCAAAAGAATATAATTTTAAAGATTTTCATGATACATAAATTCTTAATAGTAAGCTATTAAAATTTATTTAATGTTTATTGTACAAAATTTTATTCTACCCCTCTAAAAACATTTAAAATGGCTCTACAGGGTACCTATCTCGCCTTAAACAAACACTAATGAGAATCACAAACACTAAATTAACATTATTATTCCATGTTTTATGATTGATAAGACGAAAATTGTATTACACAGCTATGTATGTAAAATGTTTCATTCATCGTATATTTCATTCTCTACACCCGGCATATTAATTACTCTATTATGTTCGTTAAATTAACACAATTTTCCATTCAAATTTTTCCATTTCCACAGCGGTACACAAACTCTAAAATCGTACTATTTAGTGATTAAACTGTGTATATTGCCTACATAAACATAATATAAAACGCGAATACAATTTTCTTTTTCTAATTAAGACATGATGAGAATGATGTTGATGTTGACATGTATACAAAATACATACAAAGTTTATACTTGAATAATAACGTAATGGGATTGGGTTGTTGGTATAAAGATTAATTTCGTTTTATAAAATATTTTTGAAGTTTATATCCAACAAAAACAACAATTATCTGTGTATAAGATATACCTAACTGGTACGAGATGAATACATATAAGCAAGAAGAAGATAAGCCGTGGAAAAGACGTGCATCCGCCAACCAAGAGGAATTTTATTTTTTCTTGTAAAAAGATTAAACCATATTAATCATGACCTTGGCAAGCAGAATTATCCCGCCATTATATGTGTATACAGTAATGTTATGAAAATGAAATTAAATTCGTTAACTGAGTTATAAAAAAAAAACGCTAAAGATGGAAAACTCAAAATGAAATTACATTCAATTAAGAAAATTATTTATTTTTTTTTGTTTCGTTCCTTCGTCTTTTTTGATAAAGAATTTGTGTGTGGTAAAGAGAGGAATGATGGACACAATATACATACATAAAATATGAAATAAAATAAAAACTTCTTGTACGAGATTTTTTTTTTTTAATCTCTTAACGATTGCTGGCGTTGGCGTGGTATGGTGGTATGGCTAGAATGATATTTTTGGTTTGTGTTCCGTCACTGATAAAGATTCATTTATTTATGTGGGCTCTTTCATTGCGCCTTATTTAATTTTAATTTTTTTGTTTTGTGATGGTCTGAATCATCCTTTTAAAGGTTTATTAGTTTTCTAAATAAATATAGCAAAGTAGAGCAGAAAAGGATTTGTTGATTTTATATTTTCATATAACAGGCCAAATAAATTAAGAATCTCAAAGTTTACTCAAGCACAAATTAACTATTTACACGATATTTATGTAAATTTTCTTGGAAAATGGCCTAATTTTTTATGGAATATGACCTAATGAACCTACATATGTATATGTAGATATCAATCTGCATTTTGTGAGTATTTATGAAAAAGTATTTACCTACTCTTCACGACTGATTTATATTTTTTCATCTTAATTCTTCACCTAACAGTGAAAACAATTATTAATTTGTAACAAATATATGTTTGGGTTGTAAGACCAAATTCATTAAAATTAATAATTTTATAACTATAGTTAGGTTACCACTGGTAGATCCAGACTTTTTAGAGATAAAACTATTTAGTTGGTGTCTAAATTTTGGCCCTTTGAAACAAAGAGTAAGTCGAAATAGCGTTTCCTAGATTCGAAATTTTTTTGAAATTTCTCAGTACAAGATGTGATGCCTTGAAATCGTGCATGGCAATGACGAAACCAAGTCAATATGTGAAATCCTACTGCACAACCCAATCAACCAAATTTAATTGTGTCGCATGTAAAAAAAGGTCATTTAATATATAAATATCCGTTGTTTAAAAGCATGAACACCGAAAACCGAACAAAACCAATAGACAATTCCAACAGTTGTACTAATTGTTGGCATAAAGACACATACAACCACAATGATTTTCGCTTGCTTTTCGTTTAATACTTGGCATCATTCCTTACTGCATAGAGAGCTACCATCAACAAATCTAGCAACTGCCAGTAAGGACGTTACTGGATTCCGGATCCCAATCCATATTTATTTCGGAATCTTGTGTTTAACGCTTAAGCCTAATGCAAAAATATGCAACAAATTACCATATACTGTTACCATTGGTCGCTTAAGCTCGCCGTTCCAGTACGGATTTTGGCAACACGACAAAGTCCATTTTTCCCACTGTATAACTGCTGGAATCGTCCCATGAACCAATAAGATTGGTCAGATTTTGTCGTTCGCATTTCCATTTGGTTCTTTGATTGAGTGTGATGAGGTAATCCCTGTATCTCGTCTTCCAGATTACTTGAAATCTGTTCTGAATGTTTTACCACTTTGAAAGTGCGACGTCTTCTGATAGGCTGCATAATGGTCTGGAGCTGGAGTTGAGTACGGCTTCTATATGAGTTAATAGAGTATTGTCATCTTTAAAGTATGCCTCCGGTGACTCATTTCAGGTGATACTTAACTGTCTTTATATTGGCCTCCATAAGGTCAACACAAAGTTTGTTTTCTGTGGTGTAAGAAAATTGGAAATTAGTTTAAAATACTTTTCGTTTTTAAAGAGCTCGAATAATTCATTTAATTCCCTAAGGCTGCCCAGAAAATTGCTACCGTTATCAGAATGAATTTGATTAGGTACATATCTCCGTGATATGAACCTTTCAAGGGCCGCCAAGAAGGTTTTAGTACTCATGTCACTCACTAATTCGATATGCATGGCTTTGACGTCATACAAACGAATAAGGCGATATAGCCTTTCACCCTAGGTAAGTTACCCATCAGTTGTTTGTTGCTTAACTTTCTTTGTTTGAAACATTTTAAATACTTCGATACATAATACCTGGCCACATTTCTATAACCGATAATCCAAAATCTTTGGCGAAGTATAGGCTGGTTAATAGTGCTGGCCCTGGATGTAAATTTTCGTATTAGGTATTAATTAGTTTGCTTAGGAGATGACGCGTAGATAATACAATGGGATTTTTGGTGTCGAATGAAAATGTCAATTTTTCTATTCTGCCTCCAACTCTTGGCACCCCAACATGATCTATAAACGGTGCTAGTGTAAATCTGCCTGATTTCGTTTGAGAATGACTGTATTTGGGCCCATCTGAGGCAAACAATTTCCAAGTAATTCATTTCCTGACCCTTGGTGGAGGTACATCTCTGTGGATTGTGTTATTTTGTGTTAGAATATGTTGTAAACCGACAAACATATCCGAGAATTCTATTTATTTTCTTGCAGTGCTGAGAATTTATTGAACAATCCTGAGATTATATCAGTATTGCACATTTCAATGTGAAGATTTGTACTAAAATTAGGTTTCTCCTCCAAAACATTTAAATGTTTTAGCTGGATTGCTTACTAGATAATTTGACAACCATTCGGGTCCGTTCCGCCATAAATGACTTATCGCGAGATGCCAAGTCGCCAGATTATGTTTAGATCGATCGAACATGTGACCAGTGTTTATTAAGAACCTATATGTTCCAGAATTTCTGAAGTGCGATTTGCCATGCAACTTTTCCATCTTCTTGGATGATCGGACAACCATGCTAGAACTATTGATGAATCTGTATACGCGTGAATAGAAGTGATGTCAAAATCTAGATGTTGCATAATGCAACAAAAGCCTTGCAGCAATCTTTGTGTTAGCTGCGGTTAGTCGTGTATATCACTGCTCCTGTTTCATCTTGAGTTCTTGAATATACCACCGTGCTCCGTAAGCCATTTGAAACTGTGAATTTCTTCAAATACCACGGAATTTCGAGCTTTTCAATTTCCTTCAAGTCCATTTTAATGTTATTCCATTTATCAGGAACATCAAGAGGTAGTTCATCATCCCATGCTTATTACGGTAATTTTTAGGTGCCGCAATATTACAAAAAATCCATATGATATGAAATCGATTACGGAGATTTCAAATTTGAAATAAAACGAAAATGGAATTAATCGAATTATGTCGTTATTCCTTGTGGCCACTTATTTCTCCAGACAATGCGTTCAAAATCGTGGTCAGCAGGATGCATTATCACCTGTCGATGCATTTTCTTTTACCGGCGGACACTGGTACTGCGTGAATTCTGTATCGAAGAAGTATTGCTAAAAAATCCTTTTGAATGGTTGGCTCCACAAGCAAGGTGTCATTAATTGAGGCTCCAGATGTAGTTTTATAGGAGCCATCGAAAACGACCTTGAGCTTAGTAAGGAAGGTAAAAATGGTTTCCTTTGATATTTTTATTGTCTCATTTTTTCATTGCGTGCTGCCTTTTGATAGCTGTAATGACCGACTTTCCCAGTATGTTGCTTCCATTGGTGCCTTTAAAAAGAAACCGTACGAGTATCGCCCATGTTGATCTCGTGTTGTATAGTTTGTAAATAGTAGTTTTCGCATTGTTCCTCTTCGACCGAATATTCAGCATTTGGCTTTAACTATAGCACTATGTGAATTTGAACTGGCCTTTTGTCTCCAAAGCAACACAACAATCAGTTAGAAAGCATAGCAGGTGATCGATCGTAGGAACGTTGACGTCATTTACATGCTGCATCCACAACTGTTAAGTCTCTAAATCTAGTTTTTCACTAGAATGACTATCAACCAAGTATCTCTGTTTATCCAATCAGTTTCTAAAGCTGTCAGTCCTCTCAGAATTTCATCGGATGTATCACATAATGATGTTAGTTGCTTATGTGAACCGTGTTTCATTGAAGATTGGCTTAAAATAATTCGATTAATTCCTTTACCATAGATTTCTTCTTGTTGTATGTATTTTGTGATTTTTCCGAAGTATACTCATAGTTAGCATCAGTCATGTGCAAGTGGCGAATTAGATTAGCCGCATCGCCCTCCATTAATCCTTTAGGAAACTGAAATTTATGAATGTCAGAAACAGAATGCTTTTCGTTATTGCGAATAGATGTTATAAACTGATTAAATAATGATGGCCACTTCGTATAATCTCCGCTGAAGGATGGTTATACGCGGCTCCTAAACAACTTGGATTTCTTTCGTTCGGATTATTGTTAGCAGTAGTTACTAAGCTAGGACTTCTTATATTGAAGATGCGCCTAAGCATCGACTTTGCCTCGAAATAATTTTCTTCGAATTCCTCTGCTTCAGATATATGGCCAGCAACGAGTAGTATTTGATTTTCTATAATATGAAATTCAGTCAATGCTTCATTTAATTTCTTGGCACGTGTTTCAAGCTGTGCACGATTTATGGCTTGACGCGATTGTAATTCGCTGTTAATTTTGTCTACTTCGATTTCCTTTTCAATATTAGTAACGGTTGATTTTATAATTCCAAATTTTCTATTTATTATGCAAAGTATGAGATTAAAATAAAAAGCATTTAACTTAAAAATAATACTCAAATCTGATGTGTTGTGGGCGGCAGCTAATCTCAAAGTGATTAAACAATAAAACAAAAGCTTTGTTACTCTTGCGTCTAAATTAGCTTGAAATACAACATCACCGTGTATATGCAGATTTTATCGATAAGTATAGGCGATAGTTGCATTTAATTGCAATGATTGCGTCAAATGTCATTGAACTCAACGTGACAGGTAAACATTGACTTGAAGTTTTTAAAAATGATTTTTGATTTATTTAAATTAAATATACTTTATGTATTTTAGGCCTCAACAATATCGTAAAGATTGTTTATGCATTGGACCTATACTTCGTCGATACATAATTGCCATAAATGCAGATATTGAGTATATATACCGGCAAATACTAGTGAATTTGTCCGATATAGATTTTCAGTTTGCCTTATGACACAGTGACCCACAAGAAGAACTAAATCGGTACAAATATTTGACCGGGAGAATATGTTCGGTCAATAGAAGAATTAACTAGAAATTCGGAAATAGAATATTCTGAAGCAGACATTTTAACTGCAAGTGCGGCAGTGGAAAGAGTGATAACGTTAGAAAATCAAATAATAAAAATTCTAAATACTTTTGGTTTTAAATTGCGGAAATGCAAATCTAATTCTCCCGTTTTCTTACGGTCATTAGCCGTGGATAACTAAGAAGAGATTCCAAAAGTAATCGAACCCGACGCAATTAACAAGCCACTGCGAATTATTTCAACCGAATAGTAAAACGCTCGCATTTGACATTTATCGTGTATCAATTTCTCTGCCTATTATCGTTTTGTAATCAATTTGCACCGAGAAACATGATTTGTATTTTCCATGCAAGTTACAAAATTGATTAAGTGTGCTCCAAAATCATGTAAAATTTTCCATTCTGATTTTTGATTATGCGGTCGTGGCAGAACACAATTTTGTTAGATTTTAGTTTTTTAACAGTGAACCAAGTGAAACCAAGTTATTCTTTTAAATTGTTTCTTTTAAAAAATATTTTAAACTATAAAGTGAACGAAAATAAATATTTTCAGTGTAATCTTGATAATTGTACAAAAAAAAAATACCTTTCATGTATTAATTATCACGCATTAATTTGGGTGAGTTCGATTTATTGACACTGACACGAATGTCCATGGGTGATACGTTGTACCATCACTTTCAAATCGTTTTCGATAATTTTTTGTCTCATGTAACAAGAACAAAATTGTAATCGTATGTCCCTTTTTCATTACGGATTTCATTGGATGATAAAGAGTAATGAATAAAAGTAGAAATAGAACGATGCTTTATTCGAGGAAGCTGAGATAACTTTAAAAAAGCATAATTAAAAAAGAGACAAAACACAAACGAATCAAAGTTATGGTACAACATGTGACCCCATTTAAGATTGGTGTAACATGTATTCGACTAAGACTGGATACCTTTTAAACAAAGTTGGTCAGGTGAAAATTGAATTCTTTGTGCAAGCTGAAAAAATGGTATAATGCTATAGCTTCCTACTTATATTTCCTACTTGTGGCACACTTAAGGGATACCATGGAATGTTGAGTAAGAATTCTTACAGAATTTGACGAAATTATATCCTTACAGAATATTTAAATGTCGGCCACCAAATCCGTAACAAAATGAGTGAATAGCAAAATTTAAAATTTTTAAGAAAAGTATGCTGTGCTCACTTCAGTTTGCGCGTTAATATTTGCGCTGTTAAGTGAATGGTGAACTGAACGAAAAGTTATTGAAAGCTCGCTGTTCAGTAAAGGTGCTATTCCATGGGAATATATTACTGAATAGTAAAGGAAGAGAAAATACATATATATTTGCTAGATAGGAGAATGAAACAAAAAACCGAATCAGTAAAGAAATATTGTTGTCTGTAGTTGTGACACTCCTCTAAAACGTATCAAATTTGTATATGATGAAAAATATTTCTCGCACACACTAATCATTTTAATAGGATGGCGATTTTATGGTAGAGAATTTTTTTTTAATTTTTTATTCTGCGACAGAAATTGTTCGAAAAAATTAAATTCTGATATGAGTATTAATAATATTTAATTTATTAGATAACTTTGAGACGAGAAAATAATCGAATAAAATACTAAATTTTTTTAGTAATTATTGGTTAAGTTTTTGTTTAATGTCGAATTTTCCTCTTTTGCTATAAAACAATAAAAATAAATAACACATCACGTTTGTTTCATCAAATTTTCATTCCGTAAAAAATTTATTTGTACGTGGGGAACGTGACCATTTTAAATCATCAACAAATGGAATTTAGTCAACAAATCGAGATAAATTAAAAATATGAGTGAATAGAATCTTGTGGTTGATAAGATTCTGTGAATTTATCATATTTTGTTGTACTTATATAGCGATTGTAAAGAGTAAAACGTGATTAGATTCGATTGTGAATGGTTGACAGTTGGTGATGCACATCGTCCAGTAGCACTAATTCATCCATAAAGGATTATGTGTTTTAAATTTAATTCGATTGTGCCACTTGAAGAGAATTCCACAGTAATTAAGAGAATCTATTAATGTTGAGCTGGATAAAGATTGGCGTATTCGATGCTCAGATTGTGAGGCACTCACACTAAATGAACGATAAATCGTTTATGCCGCGAAAGATGCTCATGGCGCTTTCGAACTTTTTAAAAAATGGAGACGTATTGTTCTAGTGTAAATCGTGCTTGGCTCACGAGAAAATCAGATCTTCCTAAAATTCTACTGTTGTATACCCAGTGCCATCAGATCAGTTATATATGAGCGATCTCCGTGTTCGTTACACATTAAGGATAAACAACTTAACGGCAACGAGATACCAAATATGAAGGAAATCTATTCAGCGGCGCGAGCTTCAGTTAATTCAAAAGATAATATTTCAGAACACCGAAAAGAGGAACTACGCGATGTAATAAGGCAGATTTACCCTAACGGATGAGCTGTCCGAGACATTCTTTAACTATTTACTTGACCTTCCCCATAGCGGAAAATTACAAAACTTTGTATTCCATGGTGAAAAAGTCGTTGAGCATTTCAATAATAAAAATTGAGCCTAGTTGAATTTGAAAAAATATGGCGCCAACATTTCTTACAAACGATGAAACCACAATTTTTACCCCCACTCTTGTCTGTAACTCATAACAGCGACCGACTAGAAATTCGTGCGGAAGAGGCGCAAATCGATCTAGAGGATATGCTATCTGCCGGTCTAGACCCAGCACTATTAAAATCAAAACTGGATAAATCGAATTCAGAGAATAATAACGTGTCTCAACACACGACTATTACGACACATTCGATGGCCGACGATGAAATAGCAACGAATGAAGAAAATTTTAACCGAAATACGCTTAGTTTGAACATCATTGGAGCATGAGTAGGATTCGGACGATTTAAATTCATAACCCCTTTTCTTAGATTTAGATTTATGGTTGTCGCAACCAAGGTCACTATCGGGACATTTATCCGATGAATTTGAACAGGGAATGAATTAAATTTTTTACATACATATTTCTAAATTGTATCATTAAAACTAATAAATTTTATCGATTATAAATACAAAAGTGGTTTTAAGTTGAAATCGGTCGTTTACATTTTGTAAATTCAATTTATGTATTTAATTTCCAATTCATGACATGTTTTAAATTTTTTCTTGGTGGAACTCTTTCCTCTATCTCGCTTAGTCTTTTCGACGAGTTTCCCCCATCCCCCATCACTGGTCTCGACAGCAAAGGTAACGCAATTCACGAATGCACATACAAGCATACATTGGCAAATTCACAATTCACTTGTACGTCAAATAATAATTTTGATTTTTTTGTAGGTTAAGTTAAAATTGCTGTCAAAGTTCCCCTTAAAGCTTTTGCTATAAAAAATACAAAAAAACACCTTGTCCTTGTTTATTATATGGTATTTTATTTAATTTCTCTTTTTGACGTTTTTACTATTCAGTAAAACATTCCCATGGAATACCACCTTAATATGCACTTTCGTATATCGCATTATTCCTTAAAGTTGTTACTTTGAATCGCTGGTTTTGCCATTATACGGGAAACAAATATACTTCTGTGGTAAATATTTGTTGACATTTATTTGATTCTACATTATGGAAATTCATAGAAACTGTTTATTTCCTATCAACAAACTAAAAAAATTGGTTGAAAAAACAAAAAAAATATTAAAATTGTACTAGATTTGTTTTCATTAGTGTGATGTATCCTACATGAGTCCACATATTTTCCTCAAGGGTCTCTCCACCGAAACATTCATGGTATATATTTTTAGTCGAGTCAGATATAGTCTCCCGACATTTAGCTATTTCAAATTTACCACAAATGTAAAAAAACACATTCGGGTCCCTATCACACTGATGTCTTCTTGTAGCCGTATACTCCTCAAAGGCCAAGCTGCCTATCCTTGAGGAGCTACGGTCGAATGATGACGACGCCAGCGGGCCCGCTGCATCGTAACATTTTTATATGTGGTTGCAATGACGGCATGAAAGCCGTAACCCAGGGACTTAGCCGGATAGTGGGACAACTCCATTGCGCATCGTCACCACATAGAGGTTCCCTGGGTGCAGCTACACGTTAATTTGCTGTTGACACGTGTTTTTTGCGATAATGAAGAGTCAGAAGTAAATTTGAATTACGGAATCCTTTTTTGCGGTTAAAAGTACTCCGGAAACGATATATCTGGAATAAACGGTACAAAAAATAGACTTTGGTATTTTCTTGGGCATTTTTGACCCAAAATTGGGGTTTTGTGTAAAACTGGTGGGTGATGGAGCAAAACGGACATCGGGTTCAGATTTTTTTTTTTTTTGTGTGCCGGTGTAATTTTTCATATTGAATTGATAACGTAAACTCAATTTAAACATAACACTTACAGACTGGAAGCTGTGGTATACACGGCTTATGGATTTCTAAAATCAACCTTTCCGTCTGTTTCAGAAAATTGAATCTAAAAAAGTCGTGTCTGGTCAACTTCATAATGTATCCTTTCAGATCAGACAACAATTTCGTAATAAAGAAAAAACGTTGTGGATCACGTTTGAATTTGTTTTGTTTATTAGATTCAAGATAAATAAACACGTTAGACAAAATTTTATTTGAAAATCGGGTCAGCTGCCTCTTTAAAACGGTTCTTATTGATACATTATAACAAAAAAATGTAAAAATAATATCGAGAAGGTTCGGGCCTGAACTCTAGAAACATTTTTGTTGTTTATAGAACTATGCAGATGCAGCATGCAGACAAGCTAATAAGAGAAATAAAATAATCTTGATATAAAAAATTTAATTTGTGTACAGAGTGTCCAATAAGTGTAGGCGCAAATGAAGGAGGGTGATAAGGGAGGTAATTTCTAACCAAAATAGCCAAACAAAGTTTTATCGAATGGTTAATGGTTCTCAAATTAAATGGATACGGACGGACGGTAGGCAAACCGAAGCCATTTAGCCTTTGTTTTACAAAAATGCTTAAAACTGAATTTCTGTGAATATTGTACCAAGCTGCTAAAACAGCGAAGTTAAATAAAAATATGCTATTGGTGAAAAATACGTCAAATCACATTTTTTTGGAAGTCATATTTTTATTTTTAGATTTTGTATGTGTAGCACTAGTTAATCGAAACATTTATGGAAAATAATTTTTGTTTGTTGTTGATGTTTTTATGATACAGGGTGTCAAATATTTAAAAAATGCATGCACTTGGTGTTGTATTTATTTTTTACAGAAAGTGTAAAAAGTATGTTGTATTTATTGCTATAGGAAAAAAAATAGTTATCCGAAAATTCTAAAATTGGGCTAATTTTAAAGCTAAATGAATTAGGATTATAAAATAATTATAAAAATGGCACCACCGTTCAGTTCTTATTTTTCAAAATGGCTGCCGAAACATTCATTTTGAAGTTTCTCAAATTTGCATAAATTTTCTTTTCTATCCAGATGGCTGTTTTTCGATCAGAAATATATTTAATTTTGTATAATTGCTATCGCGATCTAGAACAGACATGAATACTAAAACACACCTATTGTTGTCTCGGTCTGTAATGTTCATCATTGTGAACAGACCGAGACAACAATAGCCGTGTTTTAGTATTCATGTCTGTTCTAGATCGCAATAGCAATTATTCGAATTTAGGTAATTTGGAACGAAATATTTTCAAATTTTTGAATTATTGGGATTTTTTGGGACCCGGTATAACGGGGACATAATGATATCCCGCATTTCAAAATCCCGCCCAAAAAAAATCCCACTTTTTAAAATCCCATTTTCATAATCCTGCTTATCAAAATCCCGGTGTTGCAAAAATAAAAATCCCAGTTTTCAGAAAATTCCGGTTTTCAGAAAGTCCCTGTTTTGATTTTTATTTTACTTTAAATTAAAATTCTGGGATCACTACATTTGCCTGAAAAAAAAATCCTGAAATTTTAAAATCCAGAATAGTTGAAAAGTAAAATTCCAGAAAAAAAATCCCGAAAAAGTCTAGAAATTACCGGAAAAGCAATCCAGAAAAAATATTTTGTTTAAAATAAATGATAAAAATTCAATTTTATAGACATTTTTAGACTTTTGACACCACTTAAAACATGTGTGGTAGATGATCAGTAGAAGCGATACGAGTGATAGGTACAATTCCTTTGATCTGTGTCTGCAAGGTTGACGAAACATTTACGAAACATTAAGTCAATACATATCACAATAAATTCGTCGATGCCATACTAACTCAACGAATAAAGCCAATTAGCCAACCACAAAATAACTTGAACCATTTGTGGTAGAACTATCAGTAGAAGCGACATGAGCGATAGGATTCCTTTGATCTGTGTCTGAAAGGTTGACGAAGCAATTTTCATTATCGTAAATATTAAGAACTTTACGGAAAAAGTCAAATTCGATAGACATTTTATAAATTTTAATTTTAAATTGGTCCGCACTTTGATAATTGCGTTTCTGGATTTTAGTTTTTTGGATTTTAATTTTTCTGAATTTTTTCGTTTCTGGATTTTTTTTCGGGATTTTCAATTTCTGTATTATTTTTTCGTTTTATTCGGGAATGCTACCAATAGCTCAGTGCCTACAATTCTTGAAGGCTTAACCGTTGCAAAGAAAGGAACTGCAACGTTGAAATATTCACTTACTATTGAACCTACAAGCGGTATTAGCCTGTTTAATACTAAACAACAGCCAGCTTCGATGTTCATCGAATATTGGGTCAACCATTGTGGAGCAATCGACATCTACTACTTCGCAGACCAGAGAACTAAGATTTTGAGAACTAAGTCTTCTTTATCAAATAAATGATTGGTGTGGCTTCCAGAGAGTTCTCCGATCGAATTGCGGAGTTGAATTGTTTTCATAGGTCAGTTAACTATCATTAAAGAATATAAACTTTTTTATTTTGTATATTTTTTTTGTCATTGAATAAATCTAAATTGATAACATTACACTCTTAATTCAGAATTTGCCTTGATTGATGTGAAATTGGGTTTGGTTGTGTCAGAGCCGACAAATTTACAAGCACTGCAGCTACATTAGTGGATTTGGTCATCACAAATACGGAAAGGGTACAATTTATTAATCAAAGCTCGGTTGGATTGTCGGTTGTAAGTCGGATTCTTCAATTAGTTTTCGGGATTATAAAGGTAAAAATACATATGGTCTCCTTGAGAGATGCAGAAACCTACAATGGTATATATTATATACCACTTCAGAGCCCAATAATAAGGTGGAACTTTTTTCCTATTGGATACGTTGTTAATTTAATGAATTTGTTCCGATCAAAGCAGTAACTATTAAGCTATCTAAGCCACCCTGGCTCAATGCTGGCATACTAAATCTATTAAAGCTGCGGAATTTTATGTTTAATCGCTGGAAAAGGACAAAAGATGAGAAAATTTATAAGGAATATTATAAATCCATTAGGAATAAGACTAACAATGCTATTAAGAGTGCTAAGGTTCAATATTTCGCTAAAAGTTTGAATACAAGCTTACCATTCAAAGTTTTCTGGAGAAATACGTATCCAAAATAAAAATGAATCTAGAATATCCAATATATAATAGGAAATTACCTAGAAGTTATTCCTTGTAACTTGGGAAAATTACTTTACGCTCAGGAAAACCTCATAAATTAATACACATTTTTCTCAGCTTAGTTCTTACAAATTGGTAACAAGGACAACCGGATGCTTCAAAAGTTTCAATTTTCTTAAGAAACTGTTGCTAAAGTCATGCAATTAGTCATTCAAAATTAAGGTCTGTGAGTTAGATGTAACATAATTGCATAAAGTGTTGAAAAATTCAGCAGGAGGATGTTAAACGTGATATTTTAATATAATCTTTGTTGTCCGTGTAGGTATAGATTCAGCAGAAATGGTGTCTTATTCGTAAGGCAGAAAATACAGAAAAGAACCATAAAAGTAATATGCTTAAATATTCCACCTCCTGTACACCAAATATTTTATTTGCTGAATTAACATTAAAATAAATATGCTATAGTAAAAATAGTCAACCAAATGGCCTTTTATTGTCAAACAACTTTTCGCTATACATATACGCATTCTCAATTTTTTCGTTTGCCTTTACGCAGCGTTCAAAAAAAGTTATCCGATTAAATGTTGAGTTCATAATTAGCTTTACGTTTTGTATGTGTTTAGTGTAAATGAATGTTGAAATGGACTGGAATTGGAAATATTAACGCAAATCCAATGAATTGACTAAAAATTACTATTATTTTTTATACTTCGAATATAGCATTGAAACACATTAATTTTCATAATAATTACGCACGATTTTCCAATCTATTATCTGTTTACGAACACGCATACACGTACACATTCACAAGTATAAACATTCCCATGAAGAAGATGTTTTACCGTTTAGAAACAACATAAAAATATTTTCCACCAGGGAAATATACTTTAGCTAAAGAAATCAAAACAAAAACAAGCAATGAGAAAATTTAAACCAATTGAATCAATCGGAAACGAATAAAACGGAAAATGTATAAATGCAAGACAATTTCTCTTAATTTAAAAATATAAAAATATAAAGATTTGGATCTCGAAAATGAAATCACCACTATTTTCCGTTCTATAACCCCAAATACAAAAAAAAAAAACTTTTAAACTTGTGGATACACATAGCGAACAAGTTATATATTACTTTATCTCATGGGAAACATTACGATACGTTATGTTTGTATAAAACATTCGCGCTAGTTCGTAACATAAACACCCAACTACACATTCTGAAAGTCGCTACCCACATCCCACATCAGTATTCTTTGGGAGATAGGAATATATATATGTAGGTCAATAATTTTAAATCAAATCAAAATGTTACAATATTATACCAAAATGTAAAGATATAAAAAAGTCACTTTGGCGCCTGGTATATAGAAAACTGGAAAATCGAACAAAAACAAAATTTTTATAAGGTTCTATAGAAAATTGTTATATGCATGAATAGCATACATATACAGAAAATGGTTAAATTATTTTGTTATCAGATTTGAAATAATATCATTGGTTATACAGCAACAACAATATTGATTGATCCAAATTGGGTTTGTTTTCTTTTAAAAGGGATCGTTTAAAGGGATTTTAGAATTGTTAGCTGGTGTATTACAAAACCTAAGCACATCATGGCTAGCATAGGGATTCCGTGCTACGTCAGCTAGAACTTGTTCAATTACTTTTCAATTATTTGCAAATTATTTTGCAATATTTAGACCTTGTGGTTTTTGGAGAATTATCTGTTTTGGGGTCCGAAAAATTGAGTTTCAAAGCGGTGTGTGTCTGTCCTCTCTACAGCCCTGATGGTTTTGTAATGTTTATTTTACTTCATCAAATTAATTTCATCTTTATGATTGTTTTTATTATATATGTATATTTATTGATAGCTTTCTAATTTACTTCTTTACTGTTTGGCGCTCTTCTTTCAATTCTTTTTTGTACTTAAAACTAAAATTACTTATTTACTATTTTACAATTCAATTTTTAATTAGTAACCATGTTTTATATAGTCAGCACAAATTACAATATATTCATTCATATTTAATTTGTGGCCGAAATTCCAATGCACATTTGGCAGTCAAATATGCTTACTTTACAAATGATAATTTAATGACCTAAAGTAACTTATATATATATGTATATATATATATAATTACGTATGTGACATGTAAGTCTTAATAAAAAAAAATATTTATTTATTCAATTTTTAACATTTGTTTACTTTACATCTCACTTTTACGGAGTTAAAATTACAACTGACTTAATTATGAATTATATTTTCTTAATTCTAATCTAAAATTATTAAAAATGCTACGCGTGCGTCTTATGCTTATCCGTTGGCTCAGGTTTCCCGTATTTTATGATGTTCTCTTTAATTACATTTCCCAAGTGTGGGAAATGCAATTAAGCATTTTCTTTATGTTCGTCTTTTACATGTGACGAATGAGAAATGCTATTATGCACTTTGTTGGAACGTAATTCCTCCGGGGGATGAAAAATGGGCGTCCCCGTCCTTTAGTTTGTTGATCGCTTCTTTCAATATGTTTGACAACTGGTTGACTTTTTCCCTCTCTGATGGTTTTGGAGTTGAGCTGCTTATTTTTACCGTAGCGGGTTGTATACCACGGAGGACAATATAAACGTTACTGTTCCTGATAACGTCCATATCCAGTTTTGATGTTTGATCTGTTCCAGATACACGTTTTTAATTTCTTTTCTGTTTTGGGTATTCTCCTCCTTTATTGTGTTTATGTCCAACGCTTTTATTAGTTGCCTGGTTGCGTTTATGTTATACAGCACACCTTGTATTTCCTGTAGATCACTAGTTAACTCGTATGATTGGAATTTTCTGTTTCTAATTGTTATGCTGCAGTTCCAGAATGTTAGTAAGAAGTTTCCGGTTAGCTTTCTATCGCTAGGTCCGCAATCCGAGTGTAATGTTTCGTTGTTTGCGTTATTTATAATTAATTTGTTTTCAGAAATAAACTGCATTTCTGTTTCCGTCTGGGATGTCACGTTGCAGTGGCTTGATGTGCCCATTATTAACGGTTTGATACAATTATCATCAAAATCTTGTATCTCTGAATGACTTTGTACAAATTGCTTGTGATCTAATGTTGTATATAATTTCTGGTTGTTTCTGATGAAGTACAGTGGATGGTCCCGTATGACTGTATTGTTAATGACCAATGGTACGATCATCAATGTGCTTGAGGTTTCCTTTTCCAATTTTGGTACCTGGAGGATGTATAATAATGTTTCACCGTTTATAGCAATTTTCGGTGTTAAAAACTGTAATGCCTCGTCGCGCAATGAGATTTTGATACCCTGGTTGACCAGTAAATCTTTAATCTTGATGATTTCGGTTAATGTCAGAATTTTACTGCTCGGTAAATTTACTTTTGTCCTAACTATTGCTTCTTGAATTTCTTCCAATATTGTATTTATAGTGTCAATGGTTACTATAGTTGCCAACATGTCTTTTTCCGTTAGTATTACTTTATAATTGATAGTGCTGTTCATTATTGCCCTGTTCACTGTTGCAGTTATTATTTGGATTCTTCCATCTATTTGTTGATTTATATAAAATTGTTGATTATTGGCGTCTATTAATTGGTTCATAGTATTGTTGATTATACGCAGGTCTTCAGCGTCGGGAGTCCCCGCAAGCCATTTCCATCCTGAACCCAAAGCATCCCATCGTTTATATCTGGTGCTTTGAAGTGGTTTTATTTGACGTAGGTTGTCGTGTAGCTTTTTAATTTTTTGTTTTATTATATTATGTAATTCTAATTTATCGTACATTTTATTGTTGATTAGTTTGTTAATTGCTCCTACCGTTACTTCTATATTAGTGAGGTTAATTGGATGTATTACCTTAATATTTCCTACTTGAATTTTGCAATGCCCTGTTTTTATTAACAATATCGGGTCATCGTATAAACTTTTAATTTCTAATTTTTGAGCAATCAATGGTTTAATGAATACAATTAAAAAGATACAAATTTGTGGGTACATTATGATATAATTTTCAATTTTAATAGTTTTCAATTTAATTTTAATAAACGAATTTGTTGTCCCTACACTAGGTTTCAGAATATTGCCTAAAAATGATGATAAAGAATATGTGGGACTTGCTATGGAACTTACAATTGGCCTATATTGGCCTAAAATCCATAAACCAAATTTACCATATAGGCCAATTGTAAGTTCCATAGCAAGTCCCACATATTCTTTATCATCATTTTTAGGCAATATTCTGAAACCTAGTGTAGGGACAAC
Organism: Tipula helvola; assembly: GCA_963556165.1. Taxonomy (NCBI): domain Eukaryota; kingdom Metazoa; phylum Arthropoda; class Insecta; order Diptera; family Tipulidae; genus Tipula; species Tipula helvola. Next base: position 153,226,612 of record OY744483.1, read on the forward strand.
AAATTCGTTTATTCAAAATTCTGAAGATTTCAAAAACAAAATCAGTAATGTAACCATCCCTCCAAATTTTCTGTTAGTCTCTTTAGATGTCACTTCCTTATTTACTAATGTCGATAACCAAATTGTAAAAGAAATTATTAGTCAAAATTGGAGAAATATAAAAAGAAATTCGAAATCAAAATTAACAAAAATACAATTTTTTACAGCGTTGGATATCGTTTTAAATAATTCAGATTTTTCTTTTGATAATAAAATTTACAAACAAATTTTTGGCTCACCTATGGGTTCCCCAATAAGTCCCATCATTGCAAATTTACTTATGGAAAATTTAGAAATTTCAGTTTTAAACACTTTAGATTTTGAACCATTATTTTACTACAGATATGTTGATGATATAATCACAGCCGTACCAATAGACAAGATTGAATATTTCCTACAAGCTTTTAATTCCATAAACAACAGAATAAAATTCACTTTAGAAAAAGAAGTAGAGAACAAAATTTCTTTTTTGGACATTCTTTTAATTCATGAACCAAACGGCAAAATTTCCTGTGATTGGTACCATAAAACTACTTGGTCTGGTAGATATCTAAATTTTCATTCTTGGCTTCCAATTACTTACAAAATTAACACTATAAAAATTTTGACCCAAAAAATTCTAAAACTTTCCGATACTAAATTCCATCATAAAAATTTAAAAATTCTAAAACAAACATTAATTGAAAACCAATATCCGGAAAAACTAATTAATAACATATTTTGTAAACAAAGAAATTTTCACACAAATCCTGATTCCCAAGTCCACACTGAAACTACACATTATTTGGCCATTCCATATATAAAAAATCTTTATGAAAAAATAAAACACCTTTTTCGGAATTATAATTTTAAAATTGTAGGACGTGCAGCTTCAAATTTAAATGACAAATTTTTTTCAAAAATGAAAGATGAAGTTCCATTTAAAAAACAATCAAATATTGTTTACCAAGTATGTTGCAGTTGTAATTCAACATACACAGGGCAGACAAAACAGTTTTTAGAAAAACGGATTTATCAACACAAAAGAGGCGCAAATCCAAATATAAATTCAAACATTAGTGCACTTTCACAGCATTTGAGAGATACAAACCATTTAATCAGTTTAGATAACGTCAAAATTCTCGAAAAACAAAAAAATTTTAAAAAAAGATCGATTTTAGAAATGTTGCACATTAAAGCAAGTACAAATTCTATAAACATAGTAGAAGATTTCGCATATATTGGGAATTCATATGATTTGTTTATCTAAATTTTTTTTGTCTCATACAAATTAATTTTAATTCTAATTGTACAACCTTTTTACATTTAAAGCATTATAGTACAATTTTATTTTCAAATAAATTGTCTAGGCTGTGCGTTTCTATGATAAATGGGTTTATTAAGGTAGCTTTGCAAAATTTAAAATTTGTATAAAAGAAACAATTTTGATATAAGGTTTTCATAACGCTTTTGAGAATGATTCCGAATAGGAATCGAAAGCTAAAGCTGTAATTAAGTTTTTAAATAAAAAGAGCCCTAAACCAATATTTCAAAAATTCATCTGTAGATGTTTCGAAAATGCATCAATTATGGATAGGAAACTTGACTTATTTATACTAAATATGTCAATATGAAGCCTCTGTAGTGGCCTGTGAGTGATAGGCCTAGGTGATATTTTAATATTGTACGGTTTCCTATCGTACTTGTGAGTTTGGCATGTATTGCAAACATTAATATGACTTTTGATTTTTTTCGCCATATTTGGAAAAAAATATGAGCGTCTGATTTGGTTTTCTACTTCCCGAATACCTCTGTGGGCTCGTTCGTGCTCTTTTGAAATAATGGCATTTTGACGATCCTCGTTCGTCACGTCTTCAACCATTTTCGTAACGAAGACGAAATTGCCGTCTCTTGAAAAATTCTCCCTGAAAGCTTCTTGAATGCTTTAGTACAGTATCTCTGGCGCTAGAATTGCCGACTGTTTACCGTTGTGGAAGTTTTTCATGTAATTTACTATATCGTTTTTCTCAAATACTTTTTGAGCGATAATTATTCTTTTAAAATTTTGAAAAATTTGTTCCGAAATTATTGTCTCTATCTTGGCAACCTTAAATATAATTTGGTTCCTATAATAGTTTATAGGTCGCTCCGAGAAGTGAATAAAATAATGGTCCGAGGTGTTTGCTGAGTGAACAGTCTCTATTTCACTATCAGTTTCTGATGTATTTACCTCCCTAACTTCGAGTTCACGTGGAGTGTTATGACTTCTTTCATTGAGGTTTATTTCATTAGTAGGTATCCGACTTAAAGCGTCTGCTACCACGTTGTTTTTCCCTTCTCTATATACGACGTCGTAGTCGTAATTTTCGAGCTCTAATCGCCATCTTAATATTTTAGAATTTTTTTCTGAAGTTTGAATAAATGTGAGAGGCTTATGGTCTGTGACCAAGGTGAATTTGTTTCCGTAAAGGTAACACTGGTATTTTTAATGGCCCATATTATAGCCAGTGCCTCTTTTCATTTGTGGCGTATTTAGATTCGGTCTCGTTAAGAGTTCTCGATGCGAACGCAATGGGTCTTTCGACTCCATCTTGCACCTGCGGCGATAGGACTGCACCAAGAGCAAAATCTGATGCATCCGTAGTCAGTATGAAATTTCGTGAAAAATCAGGGTATGCTAAGATTTGATCCGTTGAAATGATCTTTGTAAGGCTTTCAAAGGAAGTATCTTTTTTCAGATATTTCGTCATGTGTTTGGTTATCTTCGAATAATCTCTGATAAACCTCCTGTAATACCCTGACAGTCCTAAGAACTGTTTTATTTCTTTAGCCGTTTTAGGTATTGACCAGTTTAGAATTTTTTCTATTTTCTCGGGGTTTGGTTTTACCCCATCCTGAGTGATTGTATGCCCCAGGAATTCGGTTTCCCGTTTCAAAAACTCACACTTGTCGAGCTGAATTTTTAAATTAAAATGGGAAAGCCGTTTAAACACAGTGTCTAGATTATTTATGTGGTGTTCTAAATTTTTACCAACGATGATAATGTCGTCGAGGTAAACGTGACAAATTTTTCCTATCAGACCATTGAGAACGTTGTTCATCGCCCGTTGGAATGTGGCGGGACCGTTCTTAAGGCCAAAGGGCATTCAAGTGAACTCAAAGTGGCCCTTATCTGTCGAGAAAGCTGTTTTCTCTTGAGATTTTTCCTCCATAGGAATCTGGTGAAATCCAGATTTTAGGTCCAATGTTGAAAAATAAACAGATTTCCCCAAATTATCGAGAATTTCCTCAATTTGTGGCATTGGAAACTTGTCATCTTTGGTTTTTTCATTTAGTTTCCGGTAGTCTATCACTACTCTTACTTTTTTTATGCCTGACGCATCTTTCTTTTTTGGGACAACCCAGATAGGTGATGTGTATGGGCTGATCGAATTCTTTATGATACCACTATCTAGTAGCTCTCTGACTTGTTCCTCTACATCGTTAATGATGAGGATATCTGTAGGTTTTTGTGTAGATAGGACTATCGTCAGTTGTTATAATCTTGTGTTTTGTGATCGTAGTCGCTGATAGCTTTTCATTTTGTTTTAACAGAATTGATTGGTTATTGAAAATGGTTTCTGTTAAGACGTCTTTTTCTTTTTCGCTCAAATGGTTCATTCTAATCAATTTCTGGATACATTTTTTATCTATAGTTTTGTTCTCAGAAAGTGGTATTGGATTTAGTGTTTCAAAGTTATTCACTTTGAATTTTAATTTAGGAATCCGTTTAGGAGGTTCGGGGTTTCCCGTAAGAATTTTGACTGTTGTCTTGAAGTTTTCAGCTTTATACAGTCCTGGTTGTACTGTTATGTCTTCGTTTAACTTTTCGAAGCCCGTAACTAACCATTCGCCGTTTTCCGATGTATTAAGCGTGACTGTATGGTTATAAAAATTCTTCTGTGGATAATATCTGTTGAATTTGTATACACGGTTGTTCAGTGTAATATTGTTAGACTTAAAATCTATCTTGGCATTCATTTTTGCCATTGTTTCGGAACCTAAAATTCCATCAAAGAATTTATGGAAAGCTAGTTGATAGGATGTTTGTTCTGGTTGATTATCTCCTAATAAATTTAATTTCACTTTTTTTTCAACTTTATGGTTGCCTAAAATGTTTTTAATTGTGGTTCTATTTGTATTAACGAAATTTTTGAGATTTAATAAATTATTGATTTCTGGCGTAATGACATTTTTATTTGCGCCCGTATCTATTAAAAGTGTTATGTGGCCTTTTAAGTACTCATTATAACACTTGAGGTACGGAAGATAATTTAATCTTCCGTATCTGACTCGATGGTCCCTTGAAAATTTCCTGAGATCTTGGATCTCATCGTGATTTTCTTCGTTCGAATCTGACGCTAGGTCGTCTGTAATTTCATTTTTAGTTTCATGATTGTGAATCATTTTCTTAAATGAGTTCCGAGTTCTCATGGATTGATCGACGTCCATGGGAGACACTGATCCTCGAACTGAGTAGGTTTGTTTTTTATTATTAAAATTTGGTGGTAACGAATCTTTATTTTTTGGTTGGTAATAATCAATTGCTTTTGGTTTTTGAAAATTATTGGGATTGTTGGTTTTTTTTCGAGTTATTTGATATTAACTCGTTACTATTGAATTTACAGAGGAAGGCATATGCCTCCTCTATACATTTTGGTTTTGCCGCTTGGGCGTAGCCAAAATAAGGTTTTCGTAATCCTGAAATGAAAGCTGCTAGCGCGTCTTCTGCAATAAAAGCGCTGATTGCCGGCCATGATTCGCTATATATTGTATTTTGTTTTGACAGTAATTTAATATTTTGCACATTTTGTTTTATTTTCGTAAAATAACTGTGCACTGTCATGTTTTCGGTCATCTTTGTGGACCATAATTGAGATTTATAGAATGAAAGTTCCTGGCGATTGCCTATAAGGCTTCCATTAAAATATTTTTTATTTCTAAAAATGATTGAGGATTTCCGGCAAGACATATTATATCTCTTGCGTTTCCTTCTATTTTATTCAATACCGATTGAATGTATAGTGCGAACTGTTGTTCAGAAACTAGAGGTTGAAATATTAGCAGTGTACTTTCTGCTGTTTTCAGCCAAGCTGATAATTGTTTACGACTCCCATCGTAATGTGGAATCGATTTGATAGGATCCGGGATCCTGAACAAGTCAACTGTTGACATTTGTTCTTTAACTTTAACAGGGGTCTCGAATTGATCCTGCGGTTTATCAATTTTTTCGAAAAGAAAATTTAATTTTCCATCTTGCTCCACTTGTGCATCGTTCAATTTTTTTAATTGTTCTACGATCACGCTTAATTGTGTAGCTAATTCTTCCATTTCTAATATTGAGTTGATTTCTTTGTCAATGTTTCTATTTTGATCAAAGATTTTTAACCTTTTCCTCATATATTAGACACTAATGGACTTAATATTATTATTATTTTTGTTTACTGTCACTATGCGATCCACTGATGCTAATTGTGAACAGTATGGTCCCGTTGCGTCTATCTGGTAGTGCGCGATCGAACCGAGGTAACAATTTTAATAATATTTTATCACTCTACTTTAAAAATCACAGCAATTGCTATCTACTGATGCTAATTGCCTTTTTTTTATCGTAAAAGATTAATAAAAAATAAAAAATCTTACCTTTTTGCAATCGTTCTGAGAGAGTGGGTTACAGTGATGTCTTCAATGAAATCCGGCGGAACCTCAAATCAACCAACGGTTTATTAACCTTCAGTTGGCGATGTAACACTAATAATTTTTTCACGAAATTAAACTGTCACGGATTCACTTCTGAATTTGTGTTTAAGTTCAAATTCTTTGCACTGTTAATAATTTCACTGATTTTTCACTAAACCGCGGCTGCGCCAATTACGTATGTGACATGTAAGTCTTAATAAAAAAAAATATTTATTTATTCAATTTTTAACATTTATTTACTTTACATCTCACTTTTACGGAGTTAAAATTACAACTGACTTAATTATGAATTATATTTTCTTAATTCTAATCTAAAATTATTAAAAATGCTACGCGTGCGTCTTATGCTTATCCGTTGGCTCAGGTTTCCCGTATTTTATGATGTTCTCTTTAATTACATTTCCCAAGTGTGGGAAATGAATGCAATTAAGCATTTTCTTTATGTTCGTCTTTTACATGTGACGAATGAGAAATGCTATTATGCACTTTGTTGGAACGTGTATCACAGTTTAACCAATCGAAATGAAACTTTTTATTTAAGCTTAATTTAATAAATTGGGAGGTCGCAGTGAATATTAGTGAAAATCGGCCAACCGGAAATGGTAACTTCCGTGGACCAGTAAACTTATTTTGGAAATATCTCAAAAATAAACGTTTACAGAAAAACTATAAAATATAAAATGTCCCTCCCTCCCCCCTCCCCCCCCCCCCCGCCAATTACGAATTTGATTGTTTAATTATTATATTTTTTATTTAATATATCTAGGAATTATTCTAGATATATTTATTTATTTTTAATGTTTTATTTAGTTTTTTAGTTTTACAAAAAGGTTTATTTAATATAATAATAGTTGTTAGTAGTTTAAATTATAATAACAAAGTGACCGATTAATATATTTGTGCCCTTTATATATGGTTAGTTTGATATGTCTACATATATTTTGTATATTTGTATAAGATGTGCAAAATATGCATTTTGCTAGATGTGTTTATTATTTCCTGTGCTAATCTCATCTTCTTTGTTCATTGTTGTTCAATGAAGATACAATGTATCATGTATGTTGAAGAGATCACGAGAAGTCGTTTATAGCTTTGTGGTATTGACGATTGGAGGGTCTCAATTTTTATGTATTCGCTTCATTTTTTCTATTTTCTGCCGAAGCACTGATAACATATTTACTATGGTTGCGTCGCAATTTGTATGTATCCGGTCTACTTTTTCTATCTTCCGTAAAAGGCGCTTTTCTTACTTTTACAATCGTCAATTGGTTTCGTTGATTCGTTCATGTTCTGCTAGAAAGAACTGTCATACATAACTCCTCCCCTATAAGATTTAAGCGTGGATTTCTCCAGAATTTATGCGAGAACCATTTATTTAGTTTAATAAGGATATAAATTATTATTGCTGGAAAAATGATACTTAATGCTCCATATTGAATGATTTTATGTTTTACTTGATTTTTATTATGAATGTGAATTTCTTCTATATTGTCTAGGGTCCAGTTGTGAATTTTATGGATGTTAAATTCTGGTAATACATGCTCTTCATTTACGTCGTTCCATGGAAGTTCTGATAATTTGATTGTAAAAGTTATGTTTGCATTGTTTACTATGTTGTGTTTTCCGATGCTTAGGTAACAGTTAGATATTGTTACCAATGATGGTTCCTTTATTTTATTTGTATTCCTGCTGCAATTTGATTGGAATTCAGTAGGTTCGTGTCCAGGTGTTATGAAAATAGTTTTATCGTTAATTTGGATGACCTGTTCTCTTTCCGATATTTGTGTGTAATTGCATGTTGCAATTTGCTGGTTTATTATTGCTGGTATACAGGTGTTTTGTACTTCTTGTAATTGTAATTTTTCGCAATAATATATTTGATATATTTCTTGACATTGGTTTTTGTAAAAATCAGTATATTTTTGTTCATTGGATATTATATAAGTTGGAGGTTTAGGATATATTATTTTGTTATTTATAGGAATAGGGATTATTTTATGTAATTGAAAACTTTCGTTCCTAAATTTAGGAATATCTATCAAGAATATTAGTTCGTAACTAGTTGTTATTAAACCTTTAATTGTTAACAAATTAAAACTGCAAGTTCATGTGGTATTATTACATGTTGTTCGTGTAATTTTGAAATTATAAAGTTCATTTCTTCTTCGTTTAATAAATGTCTCGAAATTGTTTTGTTTTTTGAACATGTTATTATGTCCAGTAAACTGTCTAAGTGAAAATTGATCCCATATTAGCTTTCTTGTAAGGCTTGTGATTTTATCTTTGAATGTTTTCATTGTGTTATTTATGCGTCCTAAGTTTTCTTCTATCTTTGATTACGTCTAGTCTGATTGCTAATTGTTGATTAATAATGATCTGTTTATTATTGTTGGTTGCGATTTGATCTAAAGAATTTTGAATGTCTTCTAAATCATTGTTATCTAAATTACCTGTTATGTCTTTTATTATTGAGCCTAAGAAGTTCAGTGCTCCTCTTTTTATTCTTTTGGGAATGATGTTATTGAATTTATTCTGATTTTCTAAAATTTTGCTTTGAATTATTTTTATTTTATTTTTAAAAAGATTTTTTGCTTCGTCGCCCATTTTGTTTTGAGCTTCGTTTATTAAGTTGTCTGAATGGGTTATTATATCTTGATATTGAGTTAATGGGATAATGTGTATTAGTTTGTTACTAATGGGAATTGACCGGTATATTACTGTCCGATCAAAGCGAAGGAGAAGCCCTAGATCAGCGGCCAGTGCAAGCACGAACAAATTCACTAAGTTAGCTTCCGTTGAATTAACACATGGCAATAGGTATTCTTGCTTGGTTGTTGAAGATCCGCCGCCCGAAAAAACTCCAAAAATTGAGAAGCCACCACCAATCTATTTGAGGGAAGAATCAAATAGAGAACTTGCAAAAACCATCGAGTTTATTACGGAAGGTGCATTTTATATTTCCGTTATCAAAAGAGGAGATATAAAAGAAACAAAAATTCAACCGCTCAATATTGATGCTTACAGAGCGTTAATCAAGCATTTTGATCAAGTTGGTAAACATTACTACACGTACCAACTAAAGAGCCAAAAAGGATTAGTTGTAGTATTGAAAGGAATAGAGAGCTACGTAGATGCAAACGAAATTCAAGCTGCTCTCGCTGAGAAAGGTTTCCAATGTAAATCTATTACCAATATTATTAATCGGGAGAAGGCGCCGCAGCCATTGTTCCGCCTGGAATTAGAACCAGATAATAAAAAGGTCAAAGGCAAACATGCAATATATGACCTAAAATATCTACTGCACAGAAGGGTTACCATCGAAGAACCCAGGAAAAGAAATGGGCCGGTACAGTGTGTTAAGTGCCAAGAATATGGACACACTAGAGCATATTGCACTTTGAACGATGTTTGTGTTATATGTGGTGAACTCCATAACGCAAAGGTTTGCAATAAAGCCAAAACGGAAGCATCAGTGAGAAAATGCAGCAACTGCAATGGAAATCATACAGCTAATTATAGAGGGTGCCCAATTTATCTTGAATTGAAAAGAAGAATCAATCCAAAGCAGCGAGCTGAACAACGAATGCTTAATCTCCATTCTTCAGCTAAAAAACAAGCACGCCCAGAAATTGTAAACCCAAACGCTCAAAATGGAAATCAGTACGCAACTGTCAACGGTAGTGTGCACCAAGGGGTTTCATACGCAAGTGTTCTTAAAGGTACGGCTCCTAAAGTGCAAGCAAATGAAGAGGGAAACATCTCAAAAGCTTTAAACAAATTGACTAATATGATGCAAAGCCTCATGGCGATGATGGAGAGAACCATGGATCTAATGATGCAGAATATGGACACGCTGATGCAGATAGTCGTAAAAAGTCAAAAATGACCATCATCAAAATAGCTATATGGAATGCAAACGGCCTAGCACAACATAAAGCGGAGGTTCAAGCATTCCTCACTGAGCACAATATTGACATAATGTTAATATCCGAAACACGCTTCACCAAAAATAGCTATTTCAAAATTAATGGGTACTCTATTTATGACACCAAGCACCCAGATGGGAAAGCACATGGAGGCACTGCTGTATTGATTAAAAGAAGATTAAAGCACTATGAGCTGACGAAATATGAGAAAGAACATATACAATCAACGAGCATCTGTCTTCAGGAGTGGTCTGGAAACTGTGTCATATCGGCAGTGTACTGTCCTCCAAAACATGCTATAAAAAAACTCCAGTTCTTGGATTATTTCAGCCAGTTGGGTAATAAATTTCTTGCGGGAGGTGATTACAACGCCAAACATACTCATTGGGGCTCCAGATTAACATCGCCGAAAGGCAAACAACTTTATCAAGCTATAGAGGAACAGTCCCTGGATTATTTATCTGCCGGTAATCCAACTTACTGGCCGACGGATAAAAAGAAAATTCCTGATTTAATCGACTTTTGTGTAACTAAGGGCATTCCACGTACATATGCTAAGGCCACCGATTGTTATGATCTGTCTTCTGATCACTCACCGGTAATAGTAACAGTGAGTACCGATGTCTTAAGGAACGAAACACCCAACCGTCTTACAAACAAGCAAACTAATTGGGATCAATATAGGAGGCTAGTCGAACAAAATTGCCTACTTAATATTCCTCTGACCACACCAGCTGATATTGATGCGGCGGCCGAAAATTTAAAAGACATCATGGCATTATCAGCTGAAAGGGCTACACCTGTCATAAGTAGTTCCGAAAAAGTTAATAAGCTGTCTCATAATATACAGGAACTAATCCAGGAAAAACGGAAAATTCGCCGGCTATGGCAGCAAACAAAATCACCGTTATTGAAATGGAAATTAAATCGAGCTATCAAGGCCTTAAGATTTGCTTTGCGGGAAGAAGAAAACCAGAGCGTCCAGAACTATTTAAGTGATCTCTCGGCAACCGAGAGGACAGATTACTCTTTGTGGAAGGCAACAAAAAAATTAAAAAGGCCAACAAATTCGAATCCACCGATTAGACTACCAACTGGAAATTGGGCGAGAAGTCATGAAGAAAAAGCCAATGCTTTTGCTGATCATCTAACAACAGTATTTACACCACACGAAGAAGATAATAATTTCGTGCTACCCCAGCAAATGGATGATGGTTTATCCTACAAACCTATAAAGTATAATTGGAAGAAAGTTAAGAATACAATTAAAAATTGCATAAGCCCGAAAAAGGCACCAGGTCATGATCTCATTACTGGAAAAATGATAAGGGAATTGCCAGACAAATGCATAAAACTAATAACATTCATATTCAACGCGATCATGCGAACCAGTTATATTCCTCAAAAATGGAAAATATCTTTAATCACAATGATACATAAGCCTGGAAAAAATGAAACGCAGATCTCATCATATCGCCCAATAAGCATGCTGCCCACAATATCAAAGCTATTTGAAAAAATGTTACTAACAAAATTGAAACCAATATTGGAAGAACGGCGCGTTATACCAGACCATCAATTTGGGTTCCGAAACCAACATGGTACCACAGAGCAAATTCACAGAATTGTAAACGCAATCAAAATCACCTTCGAGGAAAAGAAATATTGTTCTGCTGCTTTCTTGGATATAGCACAAGCATTTGATAAAGTTTGGCACGATGGGCTAATATACAAAATTAAAGAGCTTCTACCGAAGAAATTTCACTCAATTTTGGGAAACTACCTTATTCAAAGGCAATACATTGTCAAACAAAATAGCGCAACTACTTGCTTAAATGATATTAATGCAGGTGTCCCGCAAGGCAGCGTTCTAGGGCCAATATTATACTTGTTGTACACAGCCGATTTACCTGTAACCAACAAAGTAACAATATCAACATTTGCCGATGATACGGCCATCCTGGTGTCACACAATAATCCCGAAATTGCCTCAAAGGAGTTGCAGAATCATTTAAACAAAATCGCGGACTGGCTAAAGACATGGCGAATAAAAGTGAACGAAAAATAATCAACTCACATCACATTCACGCTGAACAAACGCACCTGCCCACCAGTGAAATTAAACAATACAAATATTCCTCAACAAACGAAGGTCAAATACTTAGGTTTGCACCTGGATAGAAGGTTAACGTGGAAACCCCATATTGAAACTAAGCGCAACCAAATAAAAATGACATTTTCCAAAATGTATTGGCTAATGGGAAGGAAATCTCAGTTGTCATTAGCCAATAAAGCTTTACTGTACAAAGCGATAATCAAACCCATATGGACATATGGTATTCAGTTATGGGGATCCACCAGCGCTTCAAACAGAGAGCTCCTGCAACGAACTCAAGCGAAAATACTTCGAAGTATTACTAATGCTCCGTGGTACATTCGAAATAGTAATATACATGATGACCTTGGGATTAAAACCATTAAAGAAACAATTAAAGAATTCAGTTCTAAATATAATTCAAAACTAGAAGCGCATCCCAACGAATTGGCCAGGGATATATTAAAACAGCCACGATTTAGGCGACTGAAAAGAACAGATCCACTCGGACTGATGAACCTGTGAACCTGTAAATTTATTAAATGTTGATGTTATACATATGTACATATGTATAAGTATAATCTAAATTAATTAAATTGTGAGCACCAACAATAAGTATTAACATTGGTTAAGACTTAAAATATGTAATAATTTTAGCTTAAGATTTGATTACTTCTTGTTAGTTTCTTATGTAGAAAGATTCAAGAATAAAGCCATTGGCAGCATTTAAAAAAAAAAAAAAAAAAAAAAGTTTGTTACTGGTTTCTTGAATGAATATTTGTCCTAGGTTTACGGGTATTATGCCTTTATTATCTTTAATTGGTTATTAGGTTTAATTCCTGGCTCATTATGAAGTGGAACCTGAAATAAATTCTTTATTTTATTCCCGTGTACTTTACCTCTATCTGTTATTACTACTGGGAATTGGATGTTATCCGTTACTATTTCTTTTCTAAATAAGGGGTTTAATTTTCCTCATCTAATATGTTTTCTGAATATTGTTGTACGGATTGGTATTGTGATTCTAGGTTTACGTTTAGTATTTATTTTATTTATTAATTGTCTTTCTTCATATAGGCATTTTTCGTGTATATTTGCGTATATTTTTTCATACTCGTCTTTATGATATTGGGCATATTCTAGTTCTGTTCCGAATTCTGGGTTGTTTTTAAGATAATGTCCGTTTAGTAGTTGGAATGGGGTCATTTTAGTTATACTGTGTATTGTATTATTATATGCAATAATTGCAGTAGACATGATACTTTTGATAGTTTCATCAGGATTATTTAATGCTATTATTCCACATAATTCATGTATGGTGGAATGAAATCTATCAACCGGGGAATTCCCAGTTGAATTATACGGTGTAGTGGCATGAAATTCTACGTTGTATTTTCTCAACATATCTTGAATTTCTTGACTACTTGATAGTTCATTGTCGGCTATCAATTTTCCAGGTATGCCATGTGAGGCAAAGAATCGTTTAAGTCCTTTCATTTTTTCATCTGTTTTCCGTATATGTTGCGCCAAATTTGGAAAATTTGTCTATTATTGTTAGAAATGCTGTACCGTTTAGGTGATATAAATCTGCGTGTATTATTTGTAGTGGCGATTTTGGTGTTTCGGTTTCTTGAAATTGAATATTGGGTGGATTTCTGTCGTATTTTATTGTTTGACAGGTGTCACATTTTTTTATGTATTCATTTATCTCCCCCTTCATATATGGAAAATAGAAGGTTCTTTTTATCTGTTCGTAGTTTTCGAGTACTCCTTTGTGTTCATTCCCTGAAGAAAACAAGAAATGTATTTCTTTTCTTTTTTTCTTTTTTCTTCCTTAGTCTTTAAGTCTTCCAAGAATATTTTTGATCTAACTAAGTTTACTTTGGGTTCTGTTACTCTACCTTTAGTGTTTATTATTTTATTAAAAGTTGTTTTGACCATTTCGAAGCCTTTATCTGATGTATATACACACACCAGGTTCCTTTTTAGTCCTATTAGATTTTGTATACAAAGTTTGAGTTTAGATGATGCGCCAGTTTTTGATATGTACATCGTTATTCTTTTCTTGTCCTCGAATAATATTTCCTCTTTCATACATAGTACAATATTTAGTTACGTCTGGTTTTATATAAATGATTAATTCATGTCTAAAGATGTTTACACACTGTTTCTTGTTTCAGGAATGGGTATTGATTTAGTAGATAACATGCTTCGTGTTGAGAAGATGATTTAGATATTGAAGAATGGTTGATTTCGATTCTTGATAATGCGTCAGCATTAGAATTTTAATCTCCATCTCGCTAATCTAGAGTTTGGTTCTTTTAAAGAAAATAACCAGGTTAAAGGTTTATGATCCGTGAGGATTAGAAATTTTCGACCGGAAAGATATGGTCGGATGTACTTAGTTGCCCAAACGATGGCTAAGAGCTTTTTCTCTGTTGTAGAATAGTTTTGCTCCGTTTGTGATAAAGTTCTGCTTGCATAGCAAATTGGTATGTCTTTTTCTTTGGAACCTTGTGATAGAACTGCGCCTATTGCGTAGTTACTTGCATCCGTGGTTAATGTAAATTCTTGTGTAAAATCTGGGTATTGCAATATAGGTTTGTGTGTTAAAATTTGTTTTGCTTTTTCAAAGCTATCTATGTATTCCTGATTTTTTATGTCAATTTTTTCTCCTTTTCTTAAGAACTTAGTCATGGGTTTTGTTAGTGTTGCAAATTTTGGTATAAATTTTCTATAATATCCTAAAAGTCTTAAAAAACTTTTAATCTGTTTTTCGGTTTGAGGTAATGAAAATTTTTTTATTGCTTCAATTTTATCGGGATTAGGTTTAACTCCTTCCGGTGTAATCACATGTCCTAAAGAGGCTACTTCCCTATGTTAAAATTCTGATTTATCTAACTGAATTTTTAGGCTAGCTCTTTCAAGTTTTTTGAAAACTTTACCAAGGCTTTCAATATGTTCTTGCAGGCTTGTAGAGAATATCATTATGTCATCCATATAACATAAACATGTTTTCCCTTGTAGTTCGCCTAAAACGTTGTCCATAACCCGTTGAAAGGTACTAGGAGCGTTTTTAAGTCCAAAAGGCCGTATAAATTCGTAATGACCGAATTCAACTGAAAATGCTGTTTTTTCTTGGTCTTTGGGATTCACTTCGATTTGGTGAAATCCTGATGCGAGGTCTAATGTCGTAAAATATTGACATTTGCCTAATTTATCTAGAATATCTTTGATGTTTAGTATGGGGTACTTTTCGTCTATCGTTTTCTTGTTGAGTTTACGATAATCTATAACCATCCTCCATTTTATTTTCCCTGAGGCGTCTGCCTTTTTAGGTACTATCCAAACGGGGCTACTCCAAGGTGAATATGATTTTCTTATTATTAATTGAATGAGCATTTATTTAATACACACAACAGCATAACAGATAAGGGAAGAATTACCAAAAATTGAAATAACCAAAGCCAGGGGATTGTAGGGGAGATGATGGCGAGTTAAAATTAAATAAAACAGAAGAAAAATTATAACGTTTCTTTTTGAGAAAAACTCAATTTTATAAAAAAAAATATTTTTTTTTTACTTTAAAGCATCATAGCTCTCAAACGGATGCAGATGCAAGATAACCACTTAAATCTTAATAATAGCGTATACAATTACCATTCAAATAAGACTAGGTTGGTTGCTCTCCGATAAATATTTTGAAAGTTACAGTTTAATACATGGATGTACTTTTTTTCGGAATCAAATTTTTTAAACACCCTGTATCTCAAAGGATATCAAAAATGGAGCCCCCCCCCCCCCCACCTCCTCATACGATTTTTTTTCTCAGAATGAACCAAAGAATCACCCCTTGACGTATCAGCATCCCAAACCCGGACACCCTGTATAGATATTATATAGAGGGCATAGTTGTTCTCCTAAACGGTTGATTCTGATATTTAATCAATTATCTGCTATTGTTAAGTCTAGAAAACTACCTGACCGTATGAAGGTCGGTGCTTCTGGTTTGTATATTTAAGATTTATATCCCATGCCATTATCTGATTGTCATTGATTTAGTCGAATGCCTCTAATGTTGTTTGTTGTGTTTTTCCAATTTGTATGCTTGGCGTTGAAATCTCCAGCTATAATGTAAATATTATTTGGGCTGTTCAGTTCCAACGTTTTAAACTACATTGCCCACTCCTCAGTAAACTTTTGCATGGCTTCTGAATTGATATGTCTCGTACAATAAACCGATATTATATACAGATGCTGATGCATGTTATATTCTTAAATTTGATTTTTATTATTGTATTTGCCTTTCTTTTATATTTTGCCGCAATTTTTCTAAAATTTGCTTGGTATATTAGGCAGCCTTTGTAAGATGCTGGATGACCTTATTTTTCACAGTTTCTACAGTAAATATTGTTAATTTATATTTTTGTTACAATCAAGCATTCACCATGTGGGTGCTGCTCCGAACATTTAACACATCTATGTGGTAGGTGACAATTGGTAGCGGCGCGGCGTAGCCAATTAGTTGGCATTTACGGCATTGCATTATTTCATTTTGTTGTTTAATAGTTTCCCATGTTACTCTTTTGTAGTTGAGATTTTTTATTTGAAATATGTTTGTCATATTTGTGTTAGGGTTAGGTATAAATTGGACTATGTAAAATGGTAAGCCTTGCAGGTTTGCCCGTTTTTTTGCAATTGCAGATTGTTCTTCATTGCATTGTGTGCTTTCATCATCAACACTTACTTCGCCCTTATTTTGAATATTATTCATTGTTGGTGGTTGTTTGCGCTGTATGGATTTTCTCAATTTGCTTGAACCACTGGTTTCGATTGTTTTTTACAATTTCTGACAATTCTTTTGTCCATTAGTATTGCGAACCGATTTTCATTTAAAATCTCTTCCATTTCCGAATTATTTGTATTTGATTCGTACCCATGCGTTGTCGTATTATTATTATTATTATTACTTGAGGGCCATGTGGGGGCTCAAGCCACCCCGCACTGCGACCTAAAAGATCTTTTGTGCATAAGCCCTACTTAATTATCCGTCCAGTCAATATTCAGGCTCTTAATGAACCTGATAATACTGCCTAACGGTACGTGATACATACTATCTGGGCTCATTGCTCTCCCTCCTAGATGTTTTAATTTTCCGTCCAGCCAATATTCAGGCTCTTAATGAACCTGATAATACTGCCGACCGGTACGTGATACATACTATCTGGGCTCATTGCTCTCCCTCCTAGATGTAATAACATTTACTTCTGCTAGAAGAATGCGTTGTCGTATTTCTTCCATTTTATTTTTTATGCCTATCTCGTAAATTTCCATTTTCTGCTTGCAATCTTTTTATTTTATTCTGGAAACGCTATTCAGCTATTATAGGATTTGGTGCTTTTTATAGTCTACGTCACATATTTGGATTTATTGTTGTATCTTCCGGTAATTTTGATTTTTTTGCGTTTTCCGTAACCGTTGGAAATGGAGTAATCGTTGTTTTGATTTTCGGTTCCATTTTTGTCCGCCATTGCGTAACTTCTGTTAGCTTGATTTAACTGATTAAAGCAATCACCTATGTGATTACTTATTTTCCGACCCAATGGTTAGGATTCTTCGTTTTAATATGTCGCTTGTACTCTAATTGGTTTTTACTTTGATTATACATTTTTATTAATGATAGTTTATTACTATTTTCTGATTTCTCACAAAATTCAGTAATCAATACACTCCATTAAATTTTATTGATACTGTACGTATTTCACTTCACTGTTTATTTTTCCCAATAATCAATATAGAAATAAATTCCGTTTATTATAATTATATTTACTATACCTACCAATTCTACATTTAGAATCGTTATTCAATAAATTTATTTTTAATTCCAGTGCATTACACCACTACGCCACAAACGATATAACATCTTGCATTTAATTTGCATTGTTAAATTGTTCTATTATTTCAAAGTGTTCTACAATTACCCTAGCTAAATAGATACATATTATATTAATTTACATTACCACTAAAAATTTGAATTGTTCAGTAACTTTTTTTTGAACTAAAAAGAACTTCCATAGGAAAATTGTCTTTTTATCAGAATCTAGCCCTACAAGCTTGTGAAAAAATTACGTCTGTTATTTTGCAATTATCTTATACTTCAGTGATCTTTCGACGTTCTGAATTATTCAATGCATTCCGCAAATTGTGTGACATTTATTTTTAATTTTTTGTATTTTCTTCATATTCATTACTGACACTTTTTTATAACAGGATTTAAATTCCTATGGCTACCTTAGAATAGCCATTTGCGAAGAGTTTATTTAATTCAATAATGCTTGAGAGTCACTGATTAATTTTAAATGATTTTCCTAATATTCACTAAAAGATCGTGCACCAAATCTGCAAAGGACTGGTGATCTTAATTGTTAGCATATCGCTACGGTAATACCTAAAAATTATTGGTGCTGTCCCACATAATTATTTAAGCCTACAACAAAAAATTAACATTCTTGCACAGGTGCTTATTCGTGCATAAAAAATAATTCGTACCTAAAAATAAGAAACAAAATTTTAGCATTAAAAAATAAATTTTTTGGGCCCAATTGGGCACTAAAAAGCAATTCTAATGGTACATTTTGATAAAAATATTTTGCCGCTAAAAATTGGAATTTTTCCGAAACTTGTCTTGAACTGTCACAAAAAAAAAATGTCACAAAAAATTGCCATTTCATCAGAATCTAGCCTTTTACCTCTGATTTCATCATTTATAAATGATTTATAATTTCTCGAGATTTTCGAGTTTAGCATCGAGTTGAACTGCCTGATTTCTTAATAGCGCATTAACTAGTGATTCAGTGTTTCGAAACAGACAGGTTAATCGAAATTTTGAAGATTATTCGAGTATACATATATTCGAAATTGTCGTGTTTATTTGATTGTTCGATATTCCTCAAGAACTTTGGAGCCTTTTCGAAGTACGATTCGAAGTATACGATTTTTATAAAATTATCCGATTCTATTTAAAGGTTATATAATCTTATTCGAATTTTGCGTATCATTTTATTAATAGCAAGTTAATGTAAACCTCTACAAATAATTTGAATTAATTTCACGAGTTTTAGGGAACTCATAGACTTTCGTCCAGAAAAATTTGAATAATATCAGTAGTATAATACCCATTGAAAACCAAAAAAACATATTCAGCGCGAGAATCACAAATTTTACCAAAACGAATGACTTGCAAAAAACAGAAATAAAAAAATCAAAAAAATGAAAGCATAAACAAAAAAAAACAACAAAAAACAAAAAAAATCAAATAGTGTTGTTGTTATAGTATTTTTTTTAATTGAAGAGTATAAACAAACAATTAATGTTCTTGATATCGTATTTTTTATAATTGAAGACAATTGAATTTTATCAGAAAGTGTATTCTATATGAAAACAGAATCTGGTGTATAAAAAAATCTCTGATTTACTTCTTTTAACAATATTGTATCCTATGATTTTCCAAATAACGTGTTCGGACATGTTTTTTCATCGGGGTGATACTAGTGTAAAAAACAAAAAATCAAATAGTGTCGTTGATATCGTATTTTTTATAATTGAAGACAATTGAATTTTATCAGAAAGTGTTTTCTATATGAAAACAGAATCTGGTGTATAAAAAATCTTTGATTTACTTCTTTTAATAATATTGTATCCTATTATTTTCCAAATAACGTGTTTGGACATGTTTTTCCATCGGGGTGATACTGCGCGATCGTTTGAGAACGTACTAATTTTTAAGATCGTCGATATATGTTGTATGTTATTTTCTCCTGTTATTTTTTCACATGTATTCAGCATTTTCCGAGATTTATTGTAAAAATGCGTTATCCGGAAATCAAAAAATTCCATTCCGCATATATCAAAAATTACTATGAGAATAAAAACCAAAATACACCACAAGTATAAAACGGAAATCAAAAAATGTTGTTGTTTTGAACAAAAATCACATGTATAAAACGGAAATCAAAAAAATGTTGTTGTTTTGAAGACAAAAAAATATTATTGTCGTCGTCATCGTCGTTAATTGATTGTGTACAATTTTTAATTGAATATACATAATTTTCAATTGAAGACAATTGATTTTTCTAACCCATTCGCGCATGTTATTTTTGTGTGTATGTTAAAAGTATATGACGTTAATATCGAAAGGGTTATCGTGTGTGAAATTTATTATTATACATCTTCAACAATATTATACCCTGTGAATGTGAGCTATTATGAATTCCAAGGGGACGGCCGTTATTTTCCGTCGGAGAGGGGCGAACTCAATTGAAAGAAATCAAAAAACAATACGAAAAGAGAAAAATCCAGCGTATTATCGGAAATCAAAAAACCGGATATCAAACTCTAAAGTCTTATACTAAAAATCCGGAACATTCTTAATATAAGTTAAAGAATAAAATCGTTCGTCATCGTGTCGTCTTATTTTGTCAAAATGTAGTATTGAATTTTAATTGATTACAATTGTTATCGTAACCCACACTCGCCCATATTATTTTTGCCCATGTTGAAAATATAAGATGTCAGTATTGAACGGGTTATGGCGCTAAATATTTTGTTTGAAAATTATTATTATACATCTTTAACAATATTCTATCCTGTGAATGTTAGTTTTTATGAATTAAAAGGGGCCGAGGTGAGACAAAATATCTAGGTCACATAGTAAACTAAATTGAAATTGATGATAGGAAGTAGGCAAAAATTTGTATATAAATAGAACATGAGTTAATAAAATTTCAGTAGTACATTTGTACCGATACTGTTAACAGATTAAAAATGTTTAAATCTCAATTGGAAAACTTACCACAACGCGGTGATAAAACCGAAACCGACTCTATGAAGTGTTTATTTAACGCTGATGACGTAAGTAGTTCTTCAGAAGATTACATCATTAGAGCAAAAATGAATTCTACCGAATTGAAATATTATGCCCCACACATGATGAAAGTGTCAGACAGGTTGAATACATTTCGTCACTCGTGTTGGACACACTATATGATTGATACTCAGGCTATGGCATCTGCGGGGTTTTATTATACAGGCATAGACGATAAGGTTAAATGTTTTTGCTGTGGTGGAGGCATACAAGATTGGAATATTATCGATAATCCATGGGAGGAGCATGCATTTTGGTACTCAGAATGTAATTTTGTTGCTAAGGAAAAAGGTCACTTGTTTATAGAAAGTGTGAAGAAACGATGGATTCAGCACTTGAAAATGTTAAAAGCGAACCGAAGGGTACTTGATGATATCACATTTTTTTATTAAATAAAAAGATTTATTTTAAATAAAATATTTTTTTGTTTTTTTATTTTGAAAACTTTTTAAAAATTTTATACAAGCATGCATTTAGTAATATAAAAAAGAAATTTCCTTTATTAATAAATTTGGCCGCATTGAAACTCGTCCTCGGCTCCCTCTATCCAAATGTGATAAAGAGGAGCATTCATGTGTTTGACATCCCTACCAATAAATTTTATTTTAAGGTTTGACGGCGGTGGGCTGGAAATTTTTTCCTTTGTGAATAATT
The DNA here is from genome assembly GCA_963556165.1 of Tipula helvola. Lineage (NCBI taxonomy): Eukaryota > Metazoa > Arthropoda > Insecta > Diptera > Tipulidae > Tipula > Tipula helvola. The sequence goes on from OY744483.1 coordinate 153,247,967, forward strand.
TTGCAATCCGTTGCGGCATCCATAAGAAGCCCAGATCTTCTATTTGGAACTGTAATTGTTCCCCGTACTTTTTTGTTTCTACGAATTTCCAGTTTATTACATTTTGGGGCTGATTATCCCCCAGTTCTTCAGGCTTCACACAGCTATACACAGTTTTTGCGCTGTTATTCAACGTTTTTATGAAATCGGCCTGTAAATAGAAGGAATATTCATTATTTAAAAAATTCATAATAATAATAATAATAACTTACCATTTTTGTTTCTCAACTTCTACTTTATTGATGTGAATACCGGAGAGGAATATATTTTTTCGATAACAACGTTGGTACTTTATATACCAGAAATATTTTGCATATACAACAACAAAAAAATATAGTTTTTAATTAAAAGAAGGAGATCATGGACGGACAATATGAAGGACAACCATTTAAGAATATAGTACAATACAAATCAATAAATATAATAGATTTGACACAATTTCACCAGACATACTATTGAATTATTAATTTTGCACCGTATTTTGCATATACAACAACAAAAAAATATAGTTTTTAATTAAAAGAAGTAGATCATGGACGGACAATATGAAGGACAACCATTTAAGAATATAGTACAACACAAATCAATAAAGATAATAGATTTGACACAATTTCACCAAACATACTATTGAATTATTAATTTGGCTTGAATTATGAATTTTCTCAAAGAAGTTTTTGTGGAACATGGTATCGTCACAAAACAATAATAATAAATGTTATTATATTGTTTTATTTTTTGCGCAACTTAACCAGACATGTGTAATTGATTTATAAACCAAAAAATTAAGGTCAACTATTTAAGAATATAGTACAATACAAATCAATAAAGATAATAGATTTGACACAATTTCACCAGACATACTATTGAATTATTAATTTGCACCGAATATCTGTGTAATTCGGTCGACAAAATTTTTTAATAGATTTGGTCCAATTGTTGAATTATTTTTCATATATATAAGATGCTTCTGGTTTGATATCTTTAATATTGTGTAAAAAGATATCGTTTCATCTTCACGAGTAATATCAAAGTCTGGTATTTTTATTATATTGTTTGGGTTTCAAAAAAAAAAAAAGGTTAGAATTTTTTATTCTTTCGTTTTATAATTTTCAAATATGTAATAACACAGTTAATTTTTGATTTCAGAATAATGGATTATGTTGATGATTTTTTCGACTGCTCGAAACCATTTCACCGGTTTCTTATTTCAAAGGACGGAACTGTAAGAGACTTTTATACCAGGGAGGTGCTAAGGGATAGTAGAGGTGTCTGGCTCGATAAAGAAGCAGAGAAATACTACTGTCAAAAAAAAAAATGATAAATAAAAATTAAAATTTTTGTATAAAATAGAAGAAATAAATATTTTTGAGTTCATTGTAGAAACCAATTTTCATTAAGTTTAGTTGTTTTATTTTGTTGTGTTGTTTTTTATATTAAAAATGGTGAGATAATTTAATCTTTCATTTTTATTTTACTATCATAATTTATTAAATTTACAGTCGTTAATTCAGCCAGAGGATCTTGGTCTTAATATTAATCATAGTGTAGTCGCTTGGAGAGTGATAGCAATTACACATCAACTTTATTTCGACATACAGGACACAGGAACCTTACTGATGTCAGCTCCAGTCACAGAAGCGTTTATAGGACAGGCATCTAAATCCCCACCGAATAAAAATTTAAAAATTAGTTTTATAGGTCGGGATGAATCAACCACCCCTAGATATTTAATATGGGAAAGTAGCGGTGACGATGATGATGAAAATTACGATTATGTAGTATGTGCGAGGGGATATTAATTTTTTAAAATATATGTATATTCATAAACGAGTTTTTTAGTATAAATATCTATAGTAAAATATTTTTCTGTTCATTCAATAAACGAATTTTTTAGTATGAATATCTAAAATAAAATATTTTTGTGTTCATCCAATAAACGAGTTTTGTTTCATTTACTCCACAAAAAAGAAAAGTTTAATTCGAATATATAAAAATGAAATTGTTAAGTCGACTATCTGTTGGTCAGCTAGTGAAATTTTTAAAAATCGTGGATGATGATATTGAAGTTAAAGGTCATATTTTTAAAAAAATTATAAAAAAATTAAAAAATGAAAACTTCGTTTCACTGGATGAAACATTACGGCAGGATATGAAAGAGATATTATGTCAATATCACGGTGATGATTTTTTGGAATTTATGGAAAGGCTTTTGAATTCAACACCACAACCACCAGTAACCAAAAATGTTGTGACAGGCTTGGAAAATCCAAGTAAGTAAAGTGTATTAGTGAGTAATTATGATTAAAAACAGTTTTATTCTTAAATAGGCACGCGTCATACACAATTACCGGTGACAGAAAACCCACTAGATCTTAGTTTGAGCCGCAGAGAGGTGCGATCGCAAGGTATATACATTCTAATAGTAAATTGTTGGTTATAAATAATAATATCTTTTGTGTTTTTTTTTATTTATAGACGGTGGAGGAAATTCATCAACTGGTAAAGACAGAAAAAGAACATCAGAACCACCTGAGTATCAATCTATTTCATCTGAGGAGGAGGAGGAAGAAGAGGAAGACGAGGAGGATCAAACAAGGTACGAAAATATACAAATAATTAGTAATAAAAGTTCTTTTAATGTTAAGTTTAAAGTGCAAAGCGATGAAACGTGCATTAAATTTAAGAATATTCCAAACGATATCGCTAATTTAGAGAAATATTTAAAAAAAGCATTTGACGAAATGTTATCGTTTGTCACTAGAAACGCACAACCTCATGATAAAATTGGATTGAAAATTTCTTTACCTAATTTTAATTCAACCAAACCGATTGGCATTCATTTTACTGATGTGTCACAATTAAAGGCCGATGCAATAGCATCAGTTTTAGATTCAGTGTCCCAATCAAATTCCAATTTTCTTCTAACAGATATGTTGGAAATAAATTCAGTAGTTTTACAAGTTCCAAGTGGGAAAGGGAAAATACAATCTATACCTATTAATATTAAGCGAGCTTCTTCGCAAGATATAATACGATACAAATATAAATCTATTGTGGATATTGGGCTCGATGAAGATCCTATATATTGTTTATCAATAGCAATACTATTAGGGAAATGTTTGGCCGACCAACAGCTAAACAAAATCCGTGTATATAAACGGAATATGGTTATACTAAAAAAAGATATTCTTTCTTTGAACCAATTGGCTAAAGTGAAAGTCGACATTCATTTCGGTTCAACAATCACTCAATTAGCTTCGTATCAAAATGTGTTATCATCATACAATATCGTTGTTTTCAATAATAAATATAATTTCAAAGATAAAATGTATACTGGTAATGATAGAGATGGAGCACAAGATATAAACATATTTTATTTTGAAGAGAATAAACATTTTGTAGCATTAAGAAATGTAAGAAAATTTTTTGGTAAAAGGTATCAATGTACATTATGCCTAGATCTGTATGATTGCAAAACTAGCCATTTATGCTCAAAAAAATGTAAATCTTGTGAAACCTCGCCACCCTGCAAGTATTCAGAGCAAAAAATGAAATGTGATAAATGTAACAGGTATTTCAGAGGACAAGACTGTTACAATAATCATCAGAATTTAGTTTGTAGTATTCTCAAGTTTTGTACGCATTGTGCCAGACTGATTGACATGCGAAAACGAAATTACAAAAATCATTCTTGTAGTGAGAAATTGTGTTCCGTATGTTCAGAGATAGTAGATGAGGCACATCAGTGTTATGTTCAAAAATACAAGCAGAAATCTCCATCTAATTATTCAATTATATTTTATGATTTAGAGTGTACCCAAAATTTAAATATTGATAATGAAAGATACCTTCATGAACCAAATCTGTGTGTTGCACATGTCGTTTGTAATAAATGTTATTCAATTATGGAAACAGATCACTGTTGCTTGATATGCAAGCAAAGACAATATATTTTTGAAAATAGCTTGAATGAAAATTGTGTTAAAAAATTTATAGACTTTTGTGAGATATTTAGAAAAAATTCTTCGACTATTTTTTGCATAGCCCACAATTTTAAGGCATATGATGGACAATTTATATTACAAGAATTGGTAAAACGAAAAAAATCCATAAAACCGATTATGGGAGGCTTGAAAATTTTTAAAATCATCTATGATAAATATATTACTTTTATAGATTCATTAAATTTTCTACCAATGGCTCTATCTAAATTTCCAGAAACATTTGGTCTAGGGAATTTAGCGAAAGGATGGTACCCACATTTCTTTAACACCAGCGAAAATTATAGTTATATTGGCGATGTTCCGGATAAAAAATATTTTGGAATAACTTGCATGACAGATAAAGAAATCAGACAATTTAATGTATGGTACGAGGAACGTGTTTCTTCGGGGGTACAATATAATAATCATGCCGAATTAATCAAATATTGTGATCGTGATGTTGAAATTCTTCGTAAAGGATGTGTTGTATTTATGACAGATTTTTTCAAAATTACCCAAATAAACCCTCTACTACAGGCGTTCACATTAGCCCAAGCAGTTATGCATGCTTTTCGTAAAACATTTCTAAAAGAAAATACCTTAGGCATTGTTCCTACCAGCTTATATCACGAAAATAATAAGAACCAGTCTCGTGCTGGTTTGAAATGGCTAATCTGGGAAAGTAAAAAGTATAATGGTACAAAAATTTTGTATGAGGTAAATATACCGACAACAAAATTTTATGTAGATGGTTATTGTAAGGAGACAAATACCGTTTACGAGTTCCTAGGTTGTTATTGGCACGGATGTAAAAAATGTTTTTTAAAAAGAGACCAATACATCAACGGTTGTATTAAAAACACATTTGATATTCGTTATGACCAAACCATTATGAGACTTGATTTTATTGTATCTCTAGGTTACAAAATAATAAAAATATGGCAATGTGAATTTACAAATTTTTTAATCGAAAATCCACAAATCTCCGAATCGTTGGAAAACGATCCCGAATTATTATATGGGTATCTTAATCCAAGAGATGCTCTTTATGGTGGTCGCACAGAAACTTTTCACCTATATTATAAGGCGAAACCAGGCGAAAAAATTCGTTACTATGATTTTACATCTTTATATCCATATGTGAATAAAACTGGTAAAAATCCTATACACCATCCTAAAATTCATTATAAGGAGGGATGTAAAAACCTTAATATTTCTAACATGGATGGTTTAATAAAATGTTCGATTTTACCACCACAAGATTTATTGATCCCTATTCTCCCTTCTAAAATTAATAATAAACTGTTATTTCCTTTATGTCGATTGTGTGCAGAGAAAACTAATATTACTTCTCCGTGTTCTCACAACGAATCCGAAAGAATGTTGATAGGTACATGGGTACTTGATGAAGTTAAGCTCGCAATAAATAACCGATACGTAATTTATGAAATATTCGAAGTATGGGAGTATCAAATATCTCAGTATGATACAGATAAAAAAACAGGAGGAATATTTACAGACTATATGAACTGTTTTTTAAAATTAAAACAAGAGGCTAGTGATTGGCCGGCGAATATTAAATCAGAAATAGAAAAATTAAAATATATTGAAGAGTTTTTTAACCATGAGGGTATTACTTTAGATCCTACAGCAATTACAAGTAACCCTTCACAAAGAGGCTGCAGTAAACTGTCATTGAACGCACTTTGGGGAAAATTTACTCAAAAGAACGATAGAAGCCAGACTGAAATAATACAAACATTATCGAATTTATACAATTTAGTTTCTTCTCCCGGTATTATTATTTTGGATGTTATACCCGTAGAAGAAGTTCTCTGGGTTAACTGGAAATATATCAATGAAGATTTTGTAGAGTCCCTGAAACATGTTTCGTTAGCTATTGGAGCATTTACCACAGCTAGTGCACGAATAAAATTATACTCCGAGTTATCTAAGATAGCCACTAATCTTCTTTATTGTGATACAGACTCAATTCTTTTCGTAGAGGATACTCATAATAAAGGAGCTTTAAAAATTGGTAATTTTATTGGGGATTTAACTGACGAACTATCTGCATACGGTAAGAATGCTTATATTACAGAGTTTGTAAGCACGGGCCCAAAATGCTATGCATACATTGTTTTCAATCCCGATAGCGGCGAATATTTTGAAGTATCTAAATGTAAGGGCATAACATATAATAATGAATCGAAAAAAGTATTGAATTTTTCTACCCTAAAAAGTATGGTTATTAATGAGGATGATGAAGGAGTTCGAGTGGTACACGATAAGAAAAAAATAAAACGTCAAAAAATGCTAAAGGTTGTTTCGGAACCTGAAGCCAAAAGCTTTGGATTCACGTATACAAAACGAATTTGTGTTGACGATTTTAAAACGATACCGTTTGGATATCAGTAATTTTATAAAATAAGAAGTAGAATAAAAAAATTAGTTATTAAGTTTTATGTAATAAAAATTAAATAAAATTGTTTTTATTTATCCAAGAATTGTGTTTATCATTGAAACCTAACCATTTAACATATAATCGATTTTTTTGTTTTTTTAATATTTTTTCTACCAGGTAAACATCTGAATACTTTGTCTTCTGTAATTCATATTCGTAAAATCGACCGGCAATAGGTTGATTTTCAAAATCTTTCAATAAATATGTTACTGGGATTTTATTTTTCACTTCAGCTATTCGAAAAATTTCCGTAGACCAGTTTGCAGTGTACCCTTTGTCAAAAACCGTTTTATGTTTGCTAACACGAACATAGTCACCTTTTTTAAACTTGGCCTTCCCAAGTTTTGGACCATAGTTGAAAACCGTTTTTAGTAGAAATTTCTCATTAGATTTTGTTACATCGATCGGTGCCATTTTTATTGTACGATGTTTACTATGATTGTACTCCTCAACAATTGTTTGTATTACATCTAACCATTTGAAAGAACCACGATAACTAAAGATTTTCCACATACGCTCTTTTATTGTTCGGTTTAATCTTTCCACTATACTAGCCTTCAATGAACTGTACGACGAATAATGGTTGATATTATAATTTTGCATCAGACTTTTGAATTTACTATTATAAAATTCTTTCCCCATATCGGTCTGCAGATGTGTAGGTGCTCTCTGACTTTTTTCCATAATTTCACGCAAAGTTTTACAAATTTCTTCTCCCGTCTTATTTTTAAGTGGTGAAACCCAGCAGAATTTGGAAAATGTATCGATAACTACTAAAAGAAAACGGTAATTATTATTCTGTTTCCGGTACGCGTCCAATTCAACAAGATCGGCTTGCCATAAGTCATCTATTCCTTTAGTAATTACTTTTCTTCTAGGAAAATTCTTTCTGGCAGGTTTGTGTAATTCGTTTACCACTTGTTGACGCTCCATCTTAACGACAACACTGTTTGTGAAATTCATAAGTTTATTTTATTTATAGATTTGGATACAAAAAAAAAAAATCTATATAATAATGAACAAATTTTATTATTTTTTAGTTTATAATTTTCATCGCGCGGTGAAACACTTAAAAAATGGATAAAGCTGCTGCTGCAGAACAAGTCAAGAAAGACAATTATAATAAAACCAGATATCCAATACCAGATTTATTGTTATCATATGTGTATTTTTTAAACGAATATAAAACTTCTGCGATTATAATTGGATACGATGCGGAAAGTTTTCAACCGAAAATACTTTTATTGAAGGGAAAGGAATACCAAACTCTTACATGGGATGAATGGCATTTCTTTTACAACTACAGCTGCACCATTCGACAATATTTCGACGAGGAAAAAGATAGTGAAAAAACTAGTAAGATAGTGAATGAGAAAAGTCAGCGGTTTAAATTAGTGCTCTACAATCGGGAAAAACGTCTCATTTTCATTGAGAAGTCATCCAAAATCAGATTGGATACCTGTGAATGGGAAAGATTATGGAACTTGGCACCACTCTTACATTCAATATTTAGTTGGTACATGCTCACCGGTAAGGAGATAGACTCTTATTACACTCTATACTTGAATAAATGTATTCTACAAAATTGTTCAAAGTTAGAGTACAAAGATTTTTTCACGCCGATACATCAAAATAATAATTATTGTAATTATTCAAGACTGTTTAATGAAATACCGATTTTATCTAAGAATAAATTAATTAATGATTTATATTATGCACTATGTAACAATACTGTACAAGAAAAATAAAAACACATTTTTTTTAATTTTTGATTTATTTATTTATTGTGACGTATACAGGTTTTTAAACATGTTTATTCATGTTTTTTCTTTTCTTCTTAAATATTTTTTGGAACAGAAGATTTACGGTTCGATCATTCTGCAGAGGCATTTTCTCGTTGAAACGATTTATAAAATTCTTCATAGATTTACCGCTACATCTGTCCAAAATATAGAGACAACAATATTTTCCACACATTAGACTAAAACGGTCCTGCAACTCTACCACATTATAGATGTATCTTGTTGAGTTGTTCCTCATGAATGTTTTAAATCTTTTATTAAATGGAGCACGACCAAATGAATCAAAAAATTCGGCGGGTCCTCTTGCTGGAAAATGAATTGCTACCCAATGTGTTCCGGGTTGATATGATGGATCAGTATTTATGACATAGCTTGAAGGTTTTTTAGAAACAAAATTTGGTATCATATCAATTGAATATACACCACGGAAACAGTTTTTGGTTAAACGGTTGTTTCTTAAAATTCTTGTTATTTCTTTTGTATTCATGTTTTAATGATCCAATATAATGTTACGATCTTTATCAATTTCTAATGTTGCATCATACTCTAAATAGATTAAACATGTAGTTGTATTTGGAAGTGAATCCTCAAATCTTAATTCAAGCCTTATATTACCTCGTTCAAGTAGTGAAGAACAAGAATCGTTTGATGCCAAATCAGGAGTAAGATCATATGCAATCATAAAATAACCATGAGAATACATATGTTTAGTAATCAGATTCCCGTGGGATGAATGTAGTAAACCTGTAGCGGAAAATATTGAAGCGTAAGCTCTTGAATATTCTTCACTGTCTGAAAAATCTGTTACTATGCCAGCACTTGGTGTCGGTATTCCATTAACGTATAATGTAGACGAAGTAATTTTGTTATGTTTAAAGTTGAACGGATTCTTTTTCTTCAAGCCTGTATACGCATCATTGTCGACCATGCAAAAGATTAGATTTGTTGGTAGCTGTCCTAAAACAATATTATCCAAATTTAATGAAGTTCCTTTTGAGGCAATTGTATAAGATTTAACTTCACATCTTTTATAATGATATTGTGCGTTTGAATGTTCAAGAATTTTATGATGTGCTACCAGAATATTAGGATTAATGGTACAGTGTTTTGCATACAGAGTAGCTTCGATTATTTTTATAGAAGTGTCATCGGTTGCAGTTTCTGTTAGAAGGTAAAATTCGGGTTTATTCAATGTAAACACAAATCTTACGTCAACATTGTTTAATAACAATAATGGCTGATTTAACATGTCAGCATGTACTTTTCCAAATAGTTCTACAACGGTGCTGTTTTTCAAAAGGGCTGCTCTTTTGATAGAACCATCAAGATCCTTTAATGTGTCTAGATTTTTTGAATCCGTATAATATCCCGATAATTCCAAATGAGTTCTACTAGCATCCTCACCATAATTCAGCAAAGTTTCTATATATGCACGATAACTGTAGTTACCATCAGAAGAGTTTATATTTTTTCCATTTAAATGTACATTTACCTGACGAAACAGTGAAGGTAACATATTATTAATTACGCTCGGTTGTCCTACATCTACGGTCTTATATTCACTCCCATTGGCTTTCAATAGTTGTATTTTAAAACATATGTTTATTGAAGATAAATCTATGTAAGTATCGCCGCGTCCATGACATACAAACTCAATGACGGGTTGGTTTTCCAAACTTGTCAAGGGTTTGTAGGCTAATTCTTCAGTTTTTAAAATATTTGTTTGTAAATTACGTGGTTTGAAAAGATCCAATTCGGATTTCATACACTCTATAAAAGACATTTTATTTTTGTTTTATGTGTATATATCCAAAATACGACACTTTTTATTTTTTGATCTTCTAGCAACGGTTGGTCTCTTTACACGTACCGCTAGCGTTTGAGACCTATTTCGTTTTGTCTTCTTATTTATTGATTTTCGCGAGGTACGTTTACGTTTACCTCCAACCATTGTATTTATTTTATCGACGGCATTGTTTCTCAATTTATCGACCATTTGTACGGACCTATCCCGAAGTATTTCTTTTATTGGTTTTTGTGTATTTAAATTACGTAGCACATCAGCTCCCGTATCGATCAGCTCGTCTTTGACAAAATTTGCTCCTTTCATCAAAAGCGGTTGAAGATATTTCCAGAAGCTTGAAAAAATTCCCCCCAAACCTCGTCCTCGTTGATAAACTTTAGGTAATTTAAGTACATTACCAAATTCATCAACACTACTGCCACCCTGTTGTTGAATATAATACCTTATGTACGCACTCTGCATTGTAAATAACTATGGATTATGATATGGTATTCTCCTTTATATACCTTTACGGAAATGTAGCACTACCATTGTACTAAACGAATCGCGTTTGAAATTAATTTGTTCTCCATTTTCGTCTGATATTAAAATACTTATGTCAGTAATATGAGACATTTCCAATGGTAAATATTGAATATTCACGATATCACAATTTTGATAATTGTCATATTGTTTTTGATATTTAACCGGATGCATTACCATACCTCTGGCCATCACATTACCAAACATTTGTGGTTGCACTACATCACTATAAATACACATATAATTAGGAATACCATAATCTTCTGGTGTAACCACGATTCCGGGTTGTTTTATTTTCACTAATCTCTGAATTTCAAGTTTTGTTTGAGCATCTAAAGGTTTAGGAGTTTTTTCTGCAATTGATTTTTTCAAACCTTCAATAACTTTACTTCTATCCTGTTTTGGTATTTGATAGAAAATTGCGTCAAACAAATTTTTTATCGTATACTCTTTATTAATTGTTACTATACAACGATGTGTTCCCACTATGATTACGGCAGTATCTTTTCCAAAAGTATTATCAGACACGTCATTTGCATAGGAGTCAAAAAAATTTTTCTTTTTAATCAAACTGAATAATTCTGGATACTCCCTCAATATGTCGATTATATCAAAAACGTATTCGTCTGGTTTTTTGATATCAAACAATTTTGGCACAATTGTTGCGTCAGTAATTTCTTTCTTTGCATTGGTAAAAATAATCATTGGTGATGGTGGAATCGGTTTTGCTTTAACTTCTATTTTTGTACATGCGAATTTTACAATACCCACTGACCATTCGCCATTATTTTTAAAATCTAAAGCTATTGGAAGTTTTGTTGTGAATCTTGATAACGTATTTTTTGGATAAAGATCAAACGATGTATTGCTTGTCAATGTGACAAAAAATGATTTTTGGTGTGTCGACATTCTTTACTACAATGAACAAATTTCAAACAATCAGACTATTTATAGCTCTTCCAAGGTAAATTCTCCTTCTTTTGTGATTTTTTTGGTGTAGAATGTTTTGTTTTTTTCTTTCGGTGTGGAAAGTCCAAGACGGTTTGAGATGAGTCAGTATTCGCACCACGTTTAAGTTTTCCGCGTGTGATCATCTGTTTTTCAACTGGTACATTAACCGAATCTCCGGTATTTAACTCAAATAACCGATATTCGTTTGGATCAAAAGAACGTCTTTCTTTAGATATTTTGACAGATGGAGATTGACCTTGTAACGCTCTCTGCCTTACGATGTCATCCACATCAAGCTCGATTAACTCGCTACTAGGATCATTTTTGATTTCGGATTCGTCTTCAAGATTAGAAAATCGACTTGAATTAGCGAAAACATCCTCTATTGGGGGTATTTCCTTGAGTTGTTGCATTCTTCTAACTTGTATTCCAACAGTTCTAGTTTCTGGTGGTAATGTCTGTACTTTTTTGTGATTGAACTTTTTTTTTTTTGTTTGAGTAGTCGCATTGATTAACTGGCGGTCTTCTAAATTATCTAATGTGGTTTGAATTCCAATACTATCATAATCAGGTGATGATGTTTGTGCTTCTTTGTGATTATAATTTTCAGATTCTGTTTGGGTAGACACATCATTTCGTTTAGTTGAATCTACAAAGCTATTCCGTTTTTGTTTTGTATTTAAATATTTTAATAGATTTTGGCGATATAGATGCCACTTATTAATAACATTTAGTTTATTATTATATAACACTTTTTTCATTTCCCGATCTAAGTCCGATAATTTTTTATCCTCCACTATAATTTTCTTCCAGCGATCGAATGTATCCGGTGGCATAACAATCATACGCTGCAAGCTCATTTTGCGACTTGATCAAGTAATTTCCCTACGATACCCGATAATACGGCTGATATGATGACGGGTAAAAATCCGCCTTTTTGAACTAAAATTTTACGCTTACTTGATAAACTAGATTTTGGTTTTGCTAATTGTCTTAATGTTGTTTTATATTTTCGTAAACGATTTTTATATTTATTAGAAATTTTTGCATTACCATTTAATACATTCAAACAAACTTCACACAAAGTTTTTATTAACTCTCCACTACAATTTTTTAATATATTCTTGCGTGTACACGGTTTACAGTTTCTTAAGACATGTAACATATGTTTGTGCACCCTCAATCGCTTCATACCGTTCCAAATGACTTATAAAATGTGAAGGTATATAACACGTTTCATATAATGAATTAAATATATTTGTTCGAAAACGAAATAATTCACTGCATACCTGCGTTAAATCCATAAACAAGTAACCGTATGGTTGCGATGCTACTTCCTTATATACTCTTACAAATTCTTTTGCATTATCTGGAAATATTTGTCTTGCGAGAGGATAAATTTGTGATTTATCTCGAGGGTTATTAAATACCACCAGATATTTACAGTTTAACGAAATATCTCGACAAAATTTCCCTTGATGGAATATATTTTGAGTAATCAAAATTACTGAAATACGCCGGTGATGAGAACCTTTTGTAAACAATTCACAAACATTCTTGGTATAAGCGTCTGTCATGAGATCGTCAAGAACAATCAAGGTGTTATCTACATTGTCGAAGTTAGTTGGTACCGTATCCATTACTTCTACATCATAATCACAATTAAAATTGTTTAATGGTATTGCGTTTGTTTCTGCATTACACCATAATATCTTATTCACCCCCCTAACAAACGGTAAAAGTTTTAATACAAATGATGTTTTACCACAGCCGGATGGACCTGCGATCATCATCGTGAATGGTGTTTCAAGGCCTAACATTTTTAAATTAAACTGTAACCTACATTCAAAAAGACTATTTATAGATTTTCTCTTGATTGTAATCAATTAAAATTCAATACTACATTTTGACAAAATAAGACGACACGATGACGAACGATTTTATTCTTTAACTTATATTAAGAATGTTCCGGATTTTTAGTATAAGACTTTAGAGTTTGATATCCGGTTTTTTGATTTCCGATAATACGCTGGATTTTTCTCTTTTCGTATTGTTTTTTGATTTCTTTCAATTGAGTTCGCCCCTCTCCGACGGAAAATAACGGCCGTCCCCTTGGAATTCATAATAGCTCACATTCACAGGGTATAATATTGTTGAAGATGTATAATAATAAATTTCACACACGATAACCCTTTCGATATTAACGTCATATACTTTTAACATACACACAAAAATAACATGCGCGAATGGGTTAGAAAAATCAATTGTCTTCAATTGAAAATTATGTATATTCAATTAAAAATTGTACACAATCAATTAACGACGATGACGACGACAATAATATTTTTTTGTCTTCAAAACAACAACATTTTTTTGATTTCCGTTTTATACATGTGATTTTTGTTCAAAACAACAACATTTTTTGATTTCCGTTTTATACTTGTGGTGTATTTTGGTTTTTATTCTCATAGTAATTTTTGATATATGCGGAATGGAATTTTTTGATTTCCGGATAACGCATTTTTACAATAAATCTCGGAAAATGCTGAATACATGTGAAAAAATAACAGGAGAAAATAACATACAACATATATCGACGATCTTAAAAATTAGTACGTTCTCAAACGATCGCGCAGTATCACCCCGATGGAAAAACATGTCCAAACACGTTATTTGGAAAATAATAGGATACAATATTATTAAAAGAAGTAAATCAAAGATTTTTTATACACCAGATTCTGTTTTCATATAGAAAACACTTTCTGATAAAATTCAATTGTCTTCAATTATAAAAAATACGATATCAACGACACTATTTGATTTTTTGTTTTTTACACTAGTATCACCCCGATGAAAAAACATGTCCGAACACGTTATTTGGAAAATCATAGGATACAATATTGTTAAAAGAAGTAAATCAGAGATTTTTTTATACACCAGATTCTGTTTTCATATAGAATACACTTTCTGATAAAATTCAATTGTCTTCAATTATAAAAAATACGATATCAAGAACATTAATTGTTTGTTTATACTCTTCAATTAAAAAAAATACTATAACAACAACACTATTTGATTTTTTTTGTTTTTTGTTGTTTTTTTTTGTTTATGCTTTCATTTTTTTGATTTTTTTATTTCTGTTTTTTGCAAGTCATTCGTTTTGGTAAAATTTGTGATTCTCGCGCTGAATATGTTTTTTTGGTTTTCAATGGGTATTATACTACTAATATCTATAAATCTCGAATGATCTCGAACAATTTTAACACTACAACATATGACTGAGGTTAAAACGCACTCCACGCAAACTTTGAACTACGCTCCTGAGCTAGCGAGCAATATTATCGAGATTATTACCCAGTTTATTCTAAATTTCCAAAGTCTTGCGAGATTTTTAGGATTATTTAAAATTTTAGGATTTATTCGAAATTTGTATACAGAAATGTTCTGCGTTTAGCTTTCAATCGCGGGAGTTTGCAGACTTACAAATATAAATCTGAAGATTTTAAATATTTTTCGAGATTATTCCAATATTTCGATATTTCTTCGATTTCGTAATTTATTCAAAATTATTTATGAATGTACAGGTTATTTACGTTTTACATGGCGGTGATTAGGGCGTGTAGCATCTCCTTTGGTTTTACATACTTACTGAATCCTTTTCAAATTATATATTGGAATTTTGTGATAATTTATGGATTTAGGAATCTTCATAGCATTGAGTAGATTGTATGATGTTTCATTTTATTCGAGGCCACGGAAATGAGTCACGTTTTGTTTTGTCTCAAGTTTCAGACGTATGCATGGTTATATGCGCGATTATATAAAATTCTAAGTATTGTTCTGCGGCGTAAAATTTATCAATTTCTCTATTCAATATCTAATTTAAACAAAACATTAATTAAAAAAATGGAAAATTTCAAAATTTACCGGTAAAATATAAAGTTTTTCCGGTAGAGAAACTATAAATTCTGAATCACTGTAGTATGATTGCTATTTGCTCGTATGGCTACATAGGCCAAGGAAGTTACCTTAAGATGCCTTGCTGTAAAATATTTCCTTCTTTGTTATTCGGTCACAACTAAATTTTCTGTGCCAATTTGTGGTTAGACCGACTTGTAATTTTCTCACGAAATCTATGTACCTCTAGTATTTATGTGCCTATAGAATTGGGTTAATTTATCGATTCCCACAAAACAGATGTAATGCACATTTTATTGATACATCGATAATGATAAACCGTTAACAGAAATATTTATTTAATAGGAAAATGGCAGAAAATGTAACTAATATTTATCGCCGATTTTATCTTTTGTGCCAAAAATACTAAGTAATTCGAACTCCTTACCAATAAATATCAAAGAGATGAACGTTGAACATCCTTTGCAATTTCAATTTAATCGCCATTTCCAAATTATTTTAGTGAACTTAAAGGAAACCACGATTGTCAGTGGCAAGCTCCTATCCTCCCACAAGCAAGATTAACTAGAGACGAGGTTATTGTGAAATCTTCAGCCATCAAAGTATCGTTACCCTCCTAGAAACTGAAATATTTTGTTTTGGGCGTTTTTTAGACTAATGTGAGCTGAAAAGTTCTGTTTCTTATAGATTGAATGAGCAGTTTTAACTGTTACAACTCGAACACGATTGTCAGTACTATAAAATGCAGTTCAGTTATTCTTCCTAAAGGCGAACATAGGAGGAAGATTTTCATCGTGCAAGATAACTAAGGCACCTACTTTTAGATGTTCCTTCTGTTTATTCCATTTTTAACGATTCTGTAGTTCATACAAATATTCAATCCGCCATCTTTTTCAGAAGTGTTGAAGGAGCTGTTGTAAAAATTGATATCGTGATAATCTGTTTGTGGTAATTTGTATACGAGACGATTCAGGTATAGCAGTCATAGGAATGCCAATCAATAAATCACCGAGAGAAAGTGCCGACATATCTAAATGGTTATTTGACATGGGCGTTAGATGGCGCGAATTTAGGCATGCTGCTATCTGAAGGCAATAAGTACCCATTGCACGTCACAAATGACATTTAGCTTTTTATATATGATGGTTAGCACACAATTTTATGATTTCGCTTTGACATGACTCTAATAAGAAAAATTATCGTAGTTCCTTTAACTCTGAGCGCGATCCAACAAAAATGTTGATGTTGTCCGAATATATTTTGGTACACATGTCATGACGTGATACAAATCGAAGCAAACACACGCAACATTGTCAAATCTGGAACAATTTCGAGATGAACTGCTTTAACAGCGAAGCAAACGAATAAACAGATGTAAATTTTGATTGTTTGATTTGATTTGGCTGAATATTTTATAAAAAATGGACCGCAAAAATCTACTCCTACAATTGAGAATGGTCTCATGGATTGCACTCTGCCCTTGGGCAAATCACCCATAATTTGTTGAGTTAGGTTCGGTCGAACATAAGCACAGCAAACACAGGTTAATCTCAAGTTATATAGCAGTGTAACATGTAATAACCTATTGTGAGTATCGCGTACTACTAATACAATGAAATGGTGATTTGTCGGTAGTAATATGGAATATTTTAGGTCTTGAATCAGTTCTGCATTTTTTAATCGACCACCAACACGAATAATTCGGTCAGCACCCTGATTCTCTAAAAAATAAGATAATGGATAAACGTGTAAACCTGTAAAAAGCAAAGCTTTCTTTTATTGGTTTGAAATTTTTGATTTTATTTGAAGTAGCAGCCAAATCGAAAAATTGCGAACTCATTAAAGTAAGCTTCGCTTTTTGCAAGTTTACACGTTTACCCATTATCTTATTTTTTAGAGAATCAAGATCCAGAATCAATAAATGTACAAAGTGATTTCAATGAACTTTTACTTATACATATATTTGTTGGTTTGAAGTGATTTAATGTCGTCAGCAAATGAGTCATATTGAACTCCTTTAAAAATAGCGTGATGTGCAACGTTGGTTTCACTCGAAGACAGCTGGCATATTTTTCGTAGTTCACTACGTTTATTTTTAGCATTATTGCAAAAACGAAATAGATAAGCAGTTACATTGATTAATTTTTTAAAAGTGAATAGTACCTTTCAATTAAACCGTATTTAATTGGCATCGTTGCGGTGCAGGCGTGGCTAGTTTTCCGAAGTTCTGGATCGATAAGTTCCGAGTTTAATGTTTTGATTCTTTGAGGTCAATCAGTTTTATTCTTATTTAAATATTCAGGTTCATTCCACCACTGAAGTAAGTTGGGAATAATCCCCTAGAAACATAGTCTGCAGGATTTTCAAAAGTAGGAACATAGTGCCAGCAGCTCTTCGCAGTAATTTCTTGTATTTGAGAAATTCTGTTAGCAACAAATGTGGCATAGCGATGTGGTTCAGATTTGATTCGAAGAAGTGTAATTTCAGAATCCAACCACAAACAAATGGAATGAAAATTGATTTTTAGCGGATTTTTAGCTCTTGCATGAATAATAATGGAGCACAGAAGGCTAGAGGATCGAATAACTGACATATTTCTGATAAGATTTTTCTCTTTGTATTATAATCCTTTAAACAAATAAACTTTTCAAACGACATCAGTATTCCACAAGAGTCCTAATATTAAAGACAACTTCTTTACTGAATTGTCATCCGCTAGCTCCGGAATATTTAAGGAGAATTTTCTAAGAACGAAGCCACCTAAATTCAATAACTTAATCAGGTCTCCCCCCCCCCCCCCCCATCACTCCCAGCTTACGTGCATCAGGGAACGAAGGTTCGTCAATAGCCAGTTGATTTAATGTTCTGGTTGCCAGGTATGGAGCACTTGCAGTTCCGTAAGTTGCCGTACGAAGTTTATAAAATTTTAATGGTTTCGACGAAGCATCGCGCCACCAAATGTGTTAAAGAACTTGTTGATCATTGTGGATTAAAATTTGACGATACATTTTGGCTATATCAGCCGAGAATGCAATTTTATATTTTCTGAAACGAAGAACTAATGAAAATAAATCTGTTTGTACAACAGGACCAACCATCATACAATCATTTAATGAGATTTGTGATGATATTTTACATGATGCGTTGAACACAACGCGCAATTTAGTGGTAGTGCTTGAAGATTTTGTGACGAAGTGATGTGGACGATAATAAGTTTTATTATGCTGCCAGTCTATTATATTCGGATTTTCAATAACTTCCATGTGATTTAATTGACTATACAACTCATTGGAAAATAAACCAATCAGATAGTTGAATTTTCCTTAGTTACGCTGTATAATATCGGTTATTTGCGTTGCTAAGTAGTGTTTCGCGAAACACCACTAGTGGTGTTTCGGCCGCAAACAAATAAATCATATCTTCCATGAATATAAACAAACAATTAATATTTTTGATATTTGACATGGTTGATGCGTTGTATAGTCTTAACATATACAGCTCGAGCTTCGAAAATTATCTGAATATACAGTTGCGGACTCGATGTGTTACCTAAGAAACACAACTCCACCTGCGGTGTCGTTGTGTTTCCTAGGCAACACAACTCGTCCTATAA
Source organism: Tipula helvola (assembly GCA_963556165.1). NCBI lineage: Eukaryota > Metazoa > Arthropoda > Insecta > Diptera > Tipulidae > Tipula > Tipula helvola. The sequence continues at coordinate 153,267,063 of OY744483.1, forward strand.
ACTGTATATTCGATTATTTTCGAAGCTCTTGTTGTATAACTGGTGAATATATTCGTTCATGAAGTCTTTATATTGTTGGTATACCACTGGATGTTTGAATAATTGTTTTTCAACATTAAAAAATTGTCAACGGGAATTTTCGCTAGATGAACCAAGTTTTGTTATTTTATGGTTAATTGAAATTGCAACTGAATTATTTCCTGAACTTAACCTTTTATTATTCTTTTGAAAATAATCCTCACACAATATTTCTTCGAGGGAGAAGTTATTCTTAGCAGTAATAGTCTCCAATTCCCAAAACTTTCTGATATGAGATTCGAGTAAGAGCACAATGACCTTTGATGTTGAATTGGGGAATTTGAATTATTTTGTACTTTCGTTTTTCCGCTAAAAAAATGATTTTGCTGTGAATAGTTCGTGATATAATTCTGTTCCGATCAGAATATCAGTACGATCAGGAATGTTGAAATGTGGATCCGCAAGCTTTATATAAGACGGTAATTAATGATTTAGCAAAAATGGTAATTAATGATTTAGCGAATTTTATGGGTAACAATGGTAACTCACCGGTAATTTTTGGAAGTACGTAACATTACGAAAGTACACAACACTTTGTGACTGAGGGACGTAATTTTACTTCCCATCCCGGCTACTTGTTTCGAAGTTGGGTGCATTTTTTAATTTAATAGACGACATGTTTTATCAGTGACAAAATTTAAATTCGAGCCACTGTCTAGTAAAACTGGTGCGAAAATATGATTACCACTACTTGCAAAAGCTTTTACTATTGCATCCCCAGCGATATTTGTCCATTCGATGATTAATTGGCTGAACTAATTTCATTAATTGAATTATTTATAGTTTTATGCGTTGAGTAACTATCATTATATAAGTTCCTAACATTTCCCGCTGATTAATAGTTTCTAAGATATTGACATCTTGTGTATTCAGTTGCTCCAAGTGGGTTCTGTGTATCGATACATCCTCAATGACGTTAACAGAGCTTTGGCTTTGACTCTCCTGTCAGGCAGTCTTGTTTTTTATTATTTTTCTTCAAAAATAATTTTATATTTTATATTGACCAGTTTAAAATATATATTCGTATACTAAATGTGCTTTATGCTAAAATTCCTCAACAACCCGGAACCTGTGAAGGCTTTTCGAAGACGATGTAAAATGGCCGATTTTAAAAGCACATACTGGAGAGTTTGTTAAACATCCTGGTTAGATCGAATGGATCTTCAAAAATTGCGGTTAGAAGCAAAACATTATTATTACGTCGTTGATCCCTTGTTTTATACAGATACCCTGTTACAAATGAGCTCTTGCTCAAAACGGGGTGTCCCAAATTTTATGTAAATAAATAAATAAAAAAAAAAAAAAAAAAAAAAAAAAAAAGAACTCACTGTTTTTCCAGTCACTAATGGATGACGGTCGACATTGAAATGCAACAGACTATGAGGTTTCAATGAACATTCGTTACAGCCAGTGTTGGGGCAGTTGCGAACATTATGTGACGCTGTCAAAAAATTTGTGCATAAACCCTTTTGCTTAACGAAGTGAAATCTCATTTTTGGAGTCAGGTGATTGGGTCACAAAAAACTTGACAATTATCGACTGAATGGTTACCGCAGCAATAAGAACAAAATTGAATGTTAGACAGAAATGTTGAGGGATTTCTTTTATTTTTAAAAATATTTGGAGTTTTGTAATTACCGAAGATACCGGTTTGAGAGCTGCAAGTACTCGAACGCGATTTTGTAATATTTTAATGAAATTCTCAAAGGTTGTCAATGTTCTGTCATTAGATCCTTTGATTACGTCTGAACGGCTAGCATTATCTAATTTTTCAGATAAGTGATGACTTTCAACTATCAACTGGCACCTTCAAAGCCTTTAACGAATTATAATTTTTTACCGCCTGATCTACGAATGCTTGTAATGACTCCGAAGAGTGTGGTACAGGTGGATTAATGCCGTATAACTGTTTTAAATATATTCTTTGGATTGCTATTTCCTATTTCATTATTATACTTATTGTATGTAGTATTCCAAGCTAAATCATAGTTAGCAGAAGTAACTGGTACACCTTCAATCAATAAATACGCAGTTACCACTATTTACATGCAACACAAGATAATGGAATTTTATTGTATTATCAATACTTCTTTTGTGTACTAGTTCTTCAAAAATATCGCGAAATCTTAACCAATCAGATTCCTTACCACTAAATCAAGGTAACTTAATTTCGGACATTCGCATTTCTACTGAAGAAGAAGCTTTGTTTGCCAAATCTACTACGGAATTATTATGGAAGGAAACATTACTTAATTCTGGTTTTTTATGCTTTCGAAGTTACCATAGTCATCTTCAAATGTTCTCCGTCCAACATTTCGATTTTTGATTCAATTTCATTGTATTTATTATAAATTATTCGTAGCTGATGCAATACGGATTCCCATGAACCAATGGTCATTGTATCTACGTTACCATATTTATTCTTAAAATTTGCTAATTAGCCTTTAAAGGAGGATCGCTGCCTTTTAAGTAACTGTAATTGTTCGAGCTCGTCTTGTGTGAGAGACATCATCAACTAATTATTTCAAAAGTAACGTACAGTACCGTAAACAAATTTGTGAAAACTCACGCAAACGGTAAATGAACCACGCGAATATAGTTTGAAAAAAATGATACATTTTTAACTAAACTGTAAAAGTTAAATTAACACATCCCTTAATTTGCGAAGAGCGTTCCGATTCAATATTGAAAAAATGGTAACTTATGCTAAATTTACTTAAGCTAAAATTAATTAAACTTAGAATGTTAAATGATAAATTGATGATCCCGAAATGTAATACCGTAATCACAGATTATGGTGAGAATAGTAATATGATGTTCGCATGCTTGCTTTGAGCTCCGTTGGTCCCGGGTTCGATTCCCGGCGGATGATGGAAAAATCACGGCTGGTTAATGTTGGATCAATCAATTAATCTCTCATTATCTGTTAAAAAAAAAATGATTATGAAACTTCATAATGAAGCGGCCAAATCCCTCTATGGGATGTAGCGCCAGCGAAAAAAAAAATTACGCGATGATCTTCACATTGGTACAGTAATAACAGGCTTGATGATATTTGTATACGGTATATTGTACCGTGTAACTGACCGTTACTCCGTTGATTATAAATTAGGAAGCTGGTATCTCACGTTGCATCTTGTTTTAATATTGAATATTAATCAATTTATTTGATGATTTACGCAAAAGTTATGCATGTAGTAATGATGATGTATAATTGCTGATGTGATGGTTACTATTCACAAACATGTGCGAACTTTTATACTTCTGTGAATTTAATGATAGTATTCAGAATGATGATGCAGCACAAATACATGAACTCGATGATTATATAGCTGAATAATTTCCACTTTTTCCGATTATTGTTAATTAATTGATCGCACGATTAATTCGAGTAATTCGAAAATGTTTATTTGAAACGGATTATAAAAACTGGATAATTAACTGATAGGTACAATGATGTATATACGGTGCACAAATTTGTATGATAAAGAAAGTGCTGTTTTGTCCAATGGTTGGCTTCAACCATCCGGCTCGAAGGACCAGTGAAAACGGCTGGGGTCTTTTAATATAAATTTATGACGGAAGCATAAACTCACCGTTTAAGGATGTCGAAGAATTGCAACTTTCCAACTAGCACAAATGAAAATGCTCTGCACTTAATTGGTTACTTTATTTTTATAATTAACAACTTTAATTTGCAACTTATTTATTTATAATTTATTTATTTAACTTTTATTAAAGAACAATTTTTTATTTAGTTTAGATAGAGCACAAAATATAATGTTGCTTAAAATACCGTCATAAAAAAACCTGAATTTTCCGTTATTGATGCAAAATCAATTGCATAAACAGATCGCTCAACGATAACGACAAATCATGCATCCCTAATTTTAATACAGAGTGCGCCATCGTTTATGTAAACATTGAATAACTTTGACATTTGTCAACCGTTTGACTTGTTAACACATGTTTTTGAAACGTCAATTCAGTACAATTTTAACCATGAATCGCTCCACATCGAAACAACGTGCCGAAATAGTGACGCTGTACATTGAAAGTACTCGTTCGGTTGTGTTAACTCAACGTGCATATCGTTGAAAATATCGTGGCCAACAGGCACCGTCTGACAATACTATTTGTCGTTTGGTGTCGAATTTTGTTGAGCACGGGACAGTGAGAGATCGTTAACATGACGGTTATCATTTTATCAACGACCAAGAATTTCCAATGAACTGGTTGAAGCGGTTAGGGAGTCAGACAATTCAGTTTCTGCAACGAAAATTCCTGGACGTCTGACGTTAAAAAGAGGTGACATTATCTGGTTACCCAGATCTCCAGATTTGATGCCTCTTGATTTATTTTTGTAGGATTATTTGAAAAGCAAAGTGTACGCCAGCAAGCCTCAGACCATTGACGAACTCAAGGCAAACATTCGTGCCGAAATCATGGCTATATCGTCCGATGCAAAAGGGCATATTTTGCTTTGGCCAATAAAGGCGGCTACTTAATTGATGTTATATTCAAAAACTAGCTCAAATAAATTGCAAAGGACCAAATTGATTAAAAAAACCTCATATATAGAAATGGGTTGTTTTATTCAAAGTTATTCAATGTTCTCATACCGACATAAAATATGGCGCATCCGTTATTTTCCATCATGATTTAATATATAATTAAAGGCAGTTGTAAACTTTATATTTCTTAATAATATCTATACATACTATAATTCTTAAAGTTTGTTCGGATTTTCGCCCCTTAAACCCCTCCTAGACAGAGCGTGCTAGGAAAGTGGTCTTTGGCATTTTGGAAAGGTCTCCTGATTTGTAGGTCGACATTTGATTTTTCTAAGAGTACTATTGAATTTTGACGTTTAATTTTAATTTTTAAAAAAGCAAATCGTAGTAGGTATAGCTTGCGCTTTTTAAAAAAAGAAATGGTTACTAAGATACGGTGAACGGAAATCTCTGTTTTGGTTTGACAAGAATTTTCAAATGCAAATCAGATTTTGGTCACAATTTGGTCACATTTTGGTGACATTTAAGTCACGGCAAATCGAAACACCTGATGTAACTCATGTCCGCCTACAAATACAAAGAGAGCGACAAAGAAAATTGAGAGCTAACAACTGGCTTTACCTGAAAGAAGAAGTATTTCATTATGATCCATCATTGGAATACATGAATTTTCCGCAAGTTCTTATTGATAAGATGGACAATAAGCGTAATTTCGGTGGAGCACTCAAATTTAAAGGAGAAACACCCGGCTTATGTTGTGCCAACGGAAAAGTCAAATTGCCCAACTACGACAAGTTACCAGAGCCATTAAACAGTCTGATGAATGGTGATCATCAAAAATCAAAGGAGTTTCTCAATCTTATACGGAAATACAATTCAAGCTTTCAGATGACTTCTTTCGGTACATCCGTGCCAATGAATAAAAACAAAGGGTTCATGACAACTTTCTCCATACAAGGCCAAGTGTAACACAAAGGCGGTTCACTTCTTCCGGTGCCTCACGAACATGCGAAATTCCAACAGATTTTCTTTTTGGATGATGAAGAATCAGATGCTCAACGTCGTTGCTCCATTATACCTGGGATCGATAAGAAATTAATCATATAACTTCAGAAGATGTTGCATGAACACAATCACTACGTGAAAATAGTGATCAAAGCTGATAAAAACCACACGCAGGACATGCCAGAGTTTTCAATGAACCAACAGTTAATGAAGTTGCCATTATCATTGCTGGAAATGGCTTCGAAAACAGAGATATTGTCTTGAAGATAAGAAGCAATGAGCTAAGAGAATCAGCGAAAGCGCATATCGTATGATGCACTGCAATATCCGTTCATGTTTCCAAGGAGAGAAGACGGTTATGCAATAAACATTAGCCAAGTTATTCCCGGAACAAATAATAGTGTCAGCAAAACTATATAAGCGATGTCTTACTACTCTTACCATTTAATGGTGAGGCAAAATCAAATAAATCATCTTCTACTCTACCGGCAACTACTTCATCAGTATCTGGTGGATAGGTATGCAAAAATTTAACATGAATGGCTGCTCGACATTGCCTCAACCAAAAGTAACTTCGTGTCGTACCAAATGATGGAGTTGCTACAAATCACGGAAAGCTGGTGATACTGCCTTCAACATACACTAGGGGATCACGAAATATGCACGAATATGCCCAAGACGCAATTACATATACGTTCGACATGGAGGTAAGCCATCTCTTTTCATTACTTACACATTCAATCCGAATTGCCAGGAAATGCAGGAAAATTTAATTAACGGCCAATTAAGAACGGACCGTCACGATTTGGTTCCAAGAATTTTCCGACAAAAGATAATTAAATTTGTAGATACACTTATTAAAGGTGAACTCTTCGGAACCGTCAAATACTGACTTTACTCAATTGAATGGCAAAAGAGAGGTCTGCCACACGCTCATATTTTAATATGGTTATGGAAAGAATTAAATCCAAATCAAATCGATCAACTTATCTCAGCTGAAATCCCCAACCCACTTACCGATAAAAATCTACACGATATCGTTATGAAAACATGGTGCACGGTCCGTGCGGTTAGTTGAATCCAAAGTCACCATGCATGAAGGATGAAAAGTGCGCAAAGATATTTAAGGTTAGGGCGTGAAACTCAAGAAGTTGAGCTTGACAATAGATGTCCCCTACAGTCCATTACTTTTGAAGATGTTTGATGCCCATCTTCATAAGATGAAGGGACCTACAAGTTTTAATGATTTACGGACCGTAAATGGAGATTTATGTGAGACATATCACGCTGCATGTTTGGCTATAGAGCTCTTAGAGAATGATAACCAGTGGGATGAGTCATTGAACGAAGCGAAACAATCAAATGCACTTTCAAAAATTCGAACTCTTTTTGCTATCTTACTCTCATGCTGCGAGGTGTCCAATCCAAAAGCTCTGTGGGAAAAATACAAGGACTGCATGTCTGACGAGAAAATTCCAATCTGAACTTAGATTTCAGCGATGAAATCTACAACGAAGCACTGATAATGATCGAAGGCAAAGTTATTGATATACCAGGAAAACTTTTATTAGCATTTGGAATTCCAAGCCCATCACGTAAAACAACAGACAGCTTAAATTGAGAGATGTTGCGTGAGCTTTCATATGACACTGACAAAATGAACAGATACGTCTAAATAAATGAACCACTTATGAATGCAGAGTAACGAGAAATTTATAATGAAATCTTTCAGCGTTGGGTTGACAAAAAAGGTGGCATAATTTTCATAGATGCACCTGGCGGAACTGGCAAAACTTTCCTTATCAACTTAGTACTTGCTAGAATCAGAAGAGAAAAGAAAATTGCACTCGCAATGGCCTCTTCAGGCATAGCTCATGCTAAAAGAGTTAAGAAAGAAACTGGAAAAGCGGAGGTTTTAAAAGAATGTAAGGCGATTTTATGGGATGAAGTAGCAATGATGCATAAACATGCAAGACATTCACGAAAATAAAACCATTATGGGTGGATTGTTAGTTATCCTTGCTGGAGATTTTTGTCAAACACTGCCAGTTATTCCTAGAGGTAACATGTACGACGAGATAAAAGCCTGTATCGCAACTGTGAAGATTTGTAAAAAAAAAATGAAATTCCAAACAAACATGCGGGTAAAACAATCAAATGGATTCGACTCACCGCAATTTTGCAGGTATCTGCTGAGTGTTGGCAACGGAAAAGAAGAATTGGATGTAGAAACTGGAAAAATTAAATTGAAAAAAGATTTTTACAACACATGTCAAAATATTAAAATTCTGATTGACTACTTATATCCAAATCTAACACAACACACTGTAGAACACGGTAGGCTTCAAGAACGAGCAATACTTGAACCAATTAATGCTAAAGTCGACGAAATCATGGTAGACGAAGAAGAGGCCACCAGTTATCCAGTTGAGTTCTTAAATACGCCCAATCCAAGTGGCATCCAACAACATAAAATCACACTCAAGATTGGAAGCCCTATTATGTTGTTTAGGAATTTGGATCCTCCAAAACTATGCAACGGAACGTGTTTGGTTGTGAAGGGGATGAACACTTATATAATTGAGGCAACAATTTTGGTTGAACAATTTAAAAGGGAAAATATGTTCATTCCCAGAATTCCAGTGATTCCCAATGATCTACCTTTTCAATTCAAACGCCTTCTGTTTCCGATTCGTCTTGCGTTCGCTATACCGATCAATAAATCCCAAGGGCAGCCACTCAATGTGGTAGGAATTAATTTAAGGGATGAATGCTTCAGTCATGGACAATTCTACGTAGCATTGTCACGGGTGAAGACACCTAAAAACTTATATGTCCTGGCAGATGAAAATAAATCAACAAAAAATATTGTTTATACACAGGTGTTGAAGGATTGACTTTGGAAAACTATACTTCAATGATAATGTTTAAACGTTCAATAAATACAAATTATATTTGAAAATCAGAGTATTTGGTTTTATTTAAGGTAACGATACTAAAAATAAACCTGGGCGAAGTCGGGTACGATACTAGTATGTATGTATATAAAATTAAGCGAACACACTTCGCAACACATATTATTATATGCGAAAAATTTTTTGGACTGCAAATCTAGGTTTATTAATATCTCTGTGTACATGTTAACGACACTAAATAGGGGTATAGATTGGCCGAATTTTGTCGACTAATTCCAAGTTGTTTTGAACCAAATAATTAACATCAAATTGAGTATTGAGCTAAGTATTTAGTTCTTTAATTAAAATGTAATTGCCCTTACAACACACAATTGGACAGGTCCATGTGATATCAAATCGCTTGTAGTTTTGTCTTACAACAAAATTTCAGTCGTTGGATGTCCGGTGGTAAGTTTGTCATAAAACCACCCAACCGCTTGACCCAATCAGATCGAGTTTTAGTTGTCTTTCTCTTTAAGGCTGGTATTACGGTATCACATTTGTGTGCTATACAGTTTACTACAACATACAGTTTAATATAATCCGACAGTTCATTTGAATGTACCACTAGAGAATTAAGGTCTTGTATACATCTTTAATGATATTTAAACAAATTTTGGTCACAACTTTAATTCACTGGCACTCCCCCATAAAAGAAATTGAACATTTTGATGATTATTTCGAAATTTCTAATTTGTATCCAAAAATTGTAATCCACAATTAACAATAAAAATAATACTCATGAATGAATTTCTCTAATTCCATTCTCTTCTGTTTATAAAGAAACCCCAAGTTGTGTATCAAATAAACTTTTTAACCACCCCACAAAAAAATAAAGACATCAACCATAAATTTCAACTTTATATAGATATACACCACAACCAATACAAAAGAAAAAACAACAAATATAAAACTTTAAATTCAAAGGCTCTCAAATCATATTCACTCAAGGATATTTTAAGGACATACATTCAACATAGAAAATATTCACATACTAAAATCGAATGAATATACGATAAAAATTTTCTATAAAAATCGATTAGATTACAACACCCGACATTTTCCAAAAATGACAAAGAATTTTTCTTTTTTAAATCTTGTTATGTATACAGAAGAAAATTGTCTATTATTGGACTCTGCAGAAAGATATGTTTTCTGTGATAGACTTATTATAACCGAAACAAAAAAAAAATTATAATAAGCTTTAAAGCTTTTTGACCATAAATCTACTTACACAAAACAAACAAGTTAGGTTGATACAGAAAATTGTTATCTCCTTTTGATTTAAAATTCAATTTTCGTTTGGTGATAAAAGAAATCTGGCGTAACTTTGAAAATTTTGAATACAATTATTGATGTCTTCGGTTGTATACATAATTTTTGTGCCGATTTATTTACCGGGCGAAATGATACATTTCCGATTTTTATCATGTGATATCTATTGGCGGAAAACCATAAAAATTGGTTTAGCTCACACATAACAAAAAAATTGATACTGTTGTAATGGTGATGATGATACTGGCACGATACTAAATATATTTAACGCATTCGATAATGTATACAAAATTGTTTCCTATTTATTTCTTAAGCCGTTAACTTGATTTACAAGATGTATTTGGTAAGTGGCAGGCAATCTAAATAAAACAAATGTTTATGATGATAAATGGTAAATCGTAAATCTGATTTATTTATTTAGCTGTCCGTTTGGTTTAGTAAGACTTTAAACTTTATAGGTTTCTTATAATAAAAAAATCAGAGTTGTTCGCCATGCGATAATTTTAAATTTCCATATCCGGATTTCATTATCAAAAACGATGCAAAATTCATGTACAGCTACAGTTAACATTTTAACATTAAACGTAAATCTAAATTCAGCTATTAATTTTCTTAAGAAAATGATGATAATATGGATAGAAATTCGTGCTTTAATAATCACAAATTATTCTGTTTTGTGCTAAGTACTAAAAAAATATTTTTAATGTGTCTTGAATTTGTTGCAATACCGACATCTATGTTCTAATATATAAACCAGCTTTTATATTGATGTTCTACTGTCGGTAAAATTTAATGTATGTACATTGTCATCTAGCGGTGAACAGCTGAATCGAATGCACACACAAACAATATTGCTTTTAGTACAGCTTTTTTCTGAATATGTACACGCACACAGTAGTTTTTACATTCACAAGAAAATAAATTTTCTAATAAAATTTTCATTAATTTTTCCAGATTATCAATCAAGAATTATCATCATTTTCGTGAAAATCTAATAAAAGGTTATTGATATTCAGTAAAAAAAGTTAAGAACGCGTATACAAATTGGCTCCATATAAACATAATAAACGTGCGTGCCGCAAACACGGAAAACGAGAAAACGTGGGGGAACAAAACATGTTATGGTTGAGTTTGTAGAATAACAACAAATAACAAAAACAATTTTTTTTATATATTTTTCAAAAAAAAAAAAAAAAATTTTTGGGGTTTGTGAGGTTCCAGCATGTCTGATTCCAATAATTTATCATCTTTATACCATCATAATCAACAAACATCATCCATTAATCCGACAAGTTCGACATTATCCGCGGTTGGATTACAACAACAGGTGACCAAAGGTATTTTATGCAATAAAATTACATTTAGCGACAATAATGATCGTAATAACAATGATGATGATAAGAATAATAACAAAAATGCCACTGATGATAAGGATAATGATGATGACGATGATGATGATGATGATAGTGATGATAAAGAGAAAAAATCAGGGGACCGTTATAATAATGAGGAAGATTCATTTAATTTACCTACGGGTAATGTGCCATCAAGTACTACTGCAAATACTCGTAGAGTAGCAAAAGTTGATTTTGTACGATTTGATTCGACGGAAATTCACTACTCGGCCGAAAATGATGAAATAAAAGCAAGAATCACCGATGAAATAAGAAAGTAAGTAGAAAAGTTTTGTTTTTTTGGTATCTGTAGATCATAAATTATGTTACATGGCGACAAAAGTATTCATGGTCGTTTCAAATCATTGGTTCGAGTTTATAAACAAAACAACAAACTGGGCATTTGGTATTTTTTGTCAATAATTGCGAAGATGAGGAGATCTCCTCTGGATATTCTTGTATACTGTTTTATTAATATTTATACAAAGCGACCTATCGTACATCTTCTAAGATAAATAAATAGAGTTTAGAGCTTCGAGTCAATATTATGTTATTTCTGTTATTGTGCAATAATTACGCTGTTATCTCAAGGCGGTTATTTGTCTATCGACTTAGTGGGTTTTCTCAATAAAAGCAAAAGACAAAAAAAGGAATCTTTATAATTTGAATTTTGTTTGTTTTAGTATACACAACACTTGATTCTGGTACATATAGAATAGATAAGTCAACAAAATGGCATAATGACGAAGATTAGTTAATGTTTTGTTGTGTTCGGATAAGAATTGTAGAAGAAGAATATTGTTAGTGGAAATAAACAAATACATTTATCAACTTAATGACTAGGAAAGAAAAATATTTTTGTTGTGAATCAAGAATTCATCAGATATTTTGTTGTTTGTCGTTGTTTTTTATTGGTTTTACGTTTTTTTGCAGAAATTTATGACATGAAATTTATGGCTTAACCCAATAATAAAAGTTAAAAGTTATTATTACAGAATAGTGGTGACCGATTTACGAAATTGAAGGTTTCGAATATAGACGAAAAGTCCTGAATCGTCGCTAAATATACATAGTTTAAATTATGTAATTTATGAGATACATAATACATATACATATTCTATATGGATTAGTGAAACAGATATTTAGGTTAATGTACCAGTGTTTGGTTTAATTTTCATGAATGAAGAAAGTATTCAAAAGGCAGAGCGAATGAGGAATCTAAATATTTTTTCGGTTTTCAATAATTGTGGATCGCGGTCGTCTTATAGAATAGGCACTATAGGTGTAGTTAAAATATTTTTCTGGTTTTTTCCGGTTTGCGTATGAGTTAGATCTCTCATGCATACTGCCAAAGAAAATTTTAGTGGGTGGTTGTAGTAAATGCATAATAGACAGCTGCCTCCGGGTTTTCAATAAAAACCATCAATCAATTTGCTTTTTGAGAATTTTGATCGCAAAACCCTAGCAAATTCGGTTCGGGCTTAGATTCATGCACAAGAAAATATTGGGTTCGGGTTTGAGTTCGCGTTATGGGCACCACTCGTACCAAATCGTCACTGCCTCGATGGATTTGAACTATACGTCCTCTTGGCCATTTTCCTGGCTGAATTTTATCTTCCTTCAGTAATACAGTAAATCACCAACATCTAGGTTTGGTTACTTCGTATACCATTTGTGGCATTGTTGCAATGTTGTGAGGTATTCGTTGTAAAATCTTTTCCAAAAACCACTCACTTTAGATTGAACTTGTTCCCAACGTCTTGCTGTCGGCATTGTTGTGTCGTCTAGACTTGGTTCTGGTAGAGCATTTAATTCACCCATGGTTAAGAAGAAGTAGAATTTCACCGATTTCACTGCAGCTTCCACGAGCTCATTGAAGTGCGGTACCGCCGGTGGGCTAAACTCCCATTGAACTCTGTTTGTAGCTAAATAATCTGAGATGGTTTCGTTGTGTTTCGTCGAATTAACCAATTGATAAGCTTCCTTCAACTTCCATGCGGCTCCGATGAAGTTGCTGCCGTTGTCTGACCTGATATACGTAGGTAAACCCCGTCGACCCGTAAATCTCTTTAATGTCATTATAAAGGCCTCCGTTGTTAGATCTGAAACTGCCTCCAAATGGACAGCCTTCAGGTCACGCGAACTTTGGGAAGCGTTGACATTGTTTTGTTTATATCTTACGTAGATTATACACCTTCTTGTAACATATTGTGCCATAGATTTTACGCCAATCATCCAAAATTGGTTTCGTATTAAATGTGACCAGAGTGATGGTCCTGCATGCAAATTCAAGCGGTGAAAGTGAACAACAAATAGACGGCTTATTGTACTTGATTTCGGTATAATGATTGGGTGTTTCTGAGCATGTCCCAGTGGAAAGGTTACCTGGTTGAATGGAGCAACCTTGTCTTCGATGCTAATAGCAGAACAGTCACCAATTCATGTTCAATCACAACTCTGGTATAAATCACCGCAGAATACGCATTCTCGCTAGCATCTGAGAACCCATGAAGTTGTATTTCCTTGATTTGCGCCGTACCGATTGATATAATGTCTGCTTATGTTTACTTTAGTCAGCACATGTAGTTGAGTTTTTATTTTAAACCAAGTAACTGCTACTTCTGATGGAACTTCGTCAACCCAATCCACTCGCATCGACCAAAGCCTTTGAAACAAAATGTTTGCTATTATTTTTACAGGTGACAAAAATTCAAATGGATCAAAAAGTTGCGCTGATTCGGAAATAAAGGCACGTTTGGTTAAGGTACCATGCTCTTTGATAGATACATCAAATGAGAATGAATCATACTTCGGTTTCCAGATGCCTCCTAAAACTTTCCTTTATGTAAGTTCATTCTCAAGCATAATATCTATGTGATCATTTTTAGCAATCTCTATACAATTTCCGGATGCGAAGAAGCCATCTTTCGTAAATTGAACTCCCGCATCTTGAGAATATGTTGAATACCTTCTTTAAGTGAAATTGCCTCGTTAATGGTGTTAGCTCCAGTAATCAGATCGTCAACATAAAAGACCTATTACACTTGAAATTTCTGAATTTACTTCTCGTATTGATTTCCCCAACTACTACAATACTGCAACAGGCAGATACGGTGCACATGATGTTCCATACGTCACCATTTTAAACTGGTAAACCTTGACTGGCTCCGACGCACAAGATTGCCAGAGAATCATTTGGAATTTTCGATCTGATGGCTTGATCCAAATATGGCGGTATATTTTTTGAATGTCAGCCACGATTGGTATTGCATGTCTTCGGCATTGAATTAATGTTGACTACAGAGATGGTTGCACATATGGTGAGGCCTTAACAGATCCATCGAACACAACCCTAATCTTCCTCTAAAGTTCATCATCCTTGAAAACCGCGTGGTGCGTTAAAAAATATGGTTGATGGTGAATTGTCACCAGTTTGTTTAAAACGTAAGCTTGAACTGGTATATTGGCAAATGATAGAGTATTGCTTGAACTCAACGTAAAATTAACAGCACCTCTTGTCTCATTTCTGTAGATAGAAGGGTGACATTACGTGTATTTGCCAAATGATCATTTGTCGCAGGTTTGTCGATTGCTGTACCATCTTTCGGTCCATCTTCAGTTAAATTCAAATTGTTATTTGAGGGATTGAACTTGTGGTAGTCTTCGTCATGCAGTAACGTATGGAGTTGTTGGCCGCATATTCAACATGTTGTTTTCGATCTACACATATCTTTCATATGAGACCAACTCAAGCAATTGAAACACGCTCCTTTACTCTTCAAAAATTGGAATTTCAAATCACGGCTCAGTTCCCTGCACTTATATATTGTGTGGTCACCGTTACATCGTAAACAATTGCTCATACTCACCAAGTTGTTACATCTCGCATGCTTCTCGCATCTCGGATGATTACTCGGCTGGAAATTAGTAGACATTTTATTGGCTTCGGCTTGACACATTTCAATGGTGTCGCTTTGTCCATTTAAGAATTTCAAAAATTCTTCCATCGTCGGAAAATCCTCGTCAGCTGAGCTAATCGCCCATCTATGTCGTAAATCGTTGAGTAGCGTTAACTGCTTCTTTTATGTATTTTTACAATATAATATTTTTCTTTGGTATTGGTAACATAACAAATCTTTTAACAATGCAATTATGACCTCTTCAGCGAGGTGAGAGAAATTAAAGAATGCTACCTAGAATAATTTCTACAACTTTGATTGGTTTGACATTTATACAATTACAAAAAAATTAAAAGTAAATATACAATTTGTTTACAGTGAATTTGGATATACAATAAATACAAATTTCAAATGGATTTTAAGTGAGAGAAGTTTACGTTTAGAGAAGATATTTTATCACAACCTTACTGATAGTGTTTTCGTTCTTTTAGTTTAGCTTAGATGAATTGAAAACACAAAACTAATATCAACAATTACTATGTTTATAAATACAAACCACTGTAAAAAAACACTTTGTGTAAATAAAATATGCAAAGGAAAACACACTGCAAACGAGGAAATTAACTCTATTATTGCCTAAAATAACACCAATAATGAGGAAACACGAACATTTGTGAATTTTTACACGTCATAGTAGAAAATATGCAACAATGACATGCGTATTATTCATTTCTTTGGGTTACATAACTCTTTTTATGCGATTTTACTACCTAAAAACGGGTAGTAAAATCGCATATTTACTACCCGTTTTTAGAGTGCATTTTTTCCTTTGGAATTCTAGGAAATGTTTCCCATCCAAATGCGGAATTCGGAATTCCGATATTCCGGAATACCGGCCCATGTTTAGTTTCGATTATTCCGGACTCGAAATCACTAATTCTGAAATTGATGAATTTATATTGCTCAGACTAATTTAAGTAATTTATTTGTAGAATTACCAAAATATCAACTATACCGGATGAAAGTTTATATGAATGAAAAAGATGTTTCAGACCGTATTTCGGGATGTTAAATTGTATATTATATGTTATTTTTAATTTTTCAATATAAATTCTAATAGAAAGCGAGGAAATAACATAATATAACAAGAATTTATTTTAAGCAACCTTTCCTCCAAACTACTGCCAAGTAAACTTCCAAGGACTTCTCTTGTCCTTCGTTGAAAATTGCAAACGCTTAGAATACGTATTAGTGGGAATTACTGAAATCCTCATTCTCTTTTACGTAGCCGTACACTTATAAGACCAACAAGAAAGATAGCGTGCTGTTGTGCTGTATTTAGTGGCCACTTTTGGAAGTTTTACAGTATTTTTCTTTTACACTCACCGTGACATGACACCTAATAAACGGACTACGAAACAATAAATATACTCGTCCTTGAAAATTGCCATATTCACATACCTAATTAATTTTATTCATCCCTAAAATACACCTGTCAAATATGTGTTGTGTTGCTTCTTAGTTTTTAAACCGCCAAAAAAGTGCTTATGCTGTATGCCTCAGGATGATTTTTTTGGCTGAATTTTCGACTTTACTAAATAGTTGGCTCGTTGACATCAGTAATTCATAGGTTGAACAAGACACGCTGCCATGGAAACAAATTGAAAAGCATACCTGGATTGGGTTCTATATATATGTAAGAAGTTTTCTAAATGGTTGCGATTTCTCTTTTATTTCCGAAGACATGTTAGGCCAAAATATGTTTTCCCTTGCAAACTTAATTGTATTTTCAATTCCTAGGTAAGAAACATGAACTTTTTCTATCATTAGTTTTCTCGAAGTACACAGAATTAAAATTTTATTATTACGAAATATCAATCCTTGTTGCGCAGATAACTCATCTTTATCATTCTTCGACCATCCATTTGCAATAAACTTAACCAATGCTTGTAGAGATGGATCACTTGAAGTTTCTAATTGTATATTTTCTACTCTTTCAATAGAAATATCTAAACACTTTATTAAATTTAAACCTCGAATATTTTCGAATACGTTCTTCCGAAGATATTTTGAAAATATTTGCACGATTGATTTCCATATTAAATGAGGTATTTTCGCATATGTCGTAAGATGCTCTTGACAAAGCATCTGCGATAATGTTTGCTTTACCTTCAACATATTGAAAATTAATGTTATATTTCTGAAAAATCATAACATTAGCTGTAGTCTCTTTGGAGCTTTCAGTAGCGGCTTCTTGAAGATCGGGACCAATGATTTGTGCTCTGTTTTGATTATTGTTGTTACATTTCCCACTATCATCTGATCAAAAGGAACGCAGGCAAAAACTATTGCTAATAGTTTTTTTCAATCAGCGCATAATGTTTTTCAGCTGGTGTCAAAATTCGCGATGCATAGCCAATAATCTTATCATCTTGAAAAATAGCTACACCAAATCCTGTGGTACTAGCATCACATTCTATAATAATTTGTTTTCCAATTTCAAAATATTTTAAATTTTTTACGTCCAAGACTAGATCTTTTAGTCTTTGGTATTGATGATCTTCACTCGCAGTCCATTTCCACTCACTCATCAACGTTAGTAATAGATAAATCTTTGTCTGTTCATCCTCTTCCGACCATTTGCGACCAGTTGCGATTACATACTCGTTCCAATCATTTTTAAATAGTTCGAATTTTTCGCTGATATCGCCATTATCGACGTCTCAGTGTTTTGGAAATGGAACATTCTGAGATCGAATTTTCATCGTTCTGATTTTGCACTTCTATCATATTTACATTTAGCATTTGTAAATTTTCCGATATGAGTTTAAAATTTTTTGAAAAATCTTTAAACACCTTCTTCAACTCGTCAGCCATCTTGTTTCTATGTTCACTAATTCACTACGTGTTTTCGTTTTATTTTATTTTATTATATTTATCGATAATTAGAGCACAACTCATCGGTATGATATTCTATATCCAACTCCCTGAAGTGACATACATACATAAGTATAACAGCATAACAGTATAACACCGATTCTAGTGAAATTTACTTGTGCGATGGAAATAAGAATCTAAAATTTGTATAAAGTTCTGGAATATAGCCAAGTAGGATGGAACTTGACTATTCCATAACTCCTTGTGATGCAATTCGACATGTGTCTTGGCAATGGAATTCAAAAATGATTTTAATATGAAGTTTTTTAAAATTTTAGTGAAATTTGACATGTGCGATGGAAGTGGGAATATAACCTTTTGGGATCCAACTAGGCTATTCCATAACAGATTATGATGAAATTCGACATGCACCACGGAAATGAGCTTCTAAAATGTTTTTTCTTATTCCGGGACCCTACACTAGCATTAGAAGTTTCACTCAAGCTACGCGTACTGTTACCCACTTGTTATTCCGTGTTTGATTGTGATTAAATTACCGGAAGATATATAACAAATATGTTAATATGAGAAACCTCAAGAGCTGCCCGATTTACAAAAACATCAACAGAAGAAGTTTCTGTATACCAGGCAGCTGTTAAAGTTTATCTGATGAGAAGCAGATCGAAAATCGGTAAAGAAATAGTCAATTTCCATCCTAATTGACCATATTCCAGAACTTTACCTAAAAATTATTTTAGAATCCCATTTCTAACATAGATGTCGAATTATTTACTTATTTTTATTCAATCTGTGAATGTTTACATATACATTTACAATATTTACAATCAATACTAACAATAAAGATTTCAAGTTATTTGCTACACTTGGAAATGCAATAAATCATCCACAGCTGAGGCTTCAAATAAAAATGATTTTAAACTTGACTTAAATGTATTTAGTTTACGTGAGTTTTTTAATTCATCCGGTAGGCTATTGAATATTTAGAAACTAATTTTGGAAATTTGTTGTTGTAAATTTTTCAAGCCGAATTACTGCTTCTGCTTATGTCTCAGGTCGTAATTGATACTAACATTAGACTGACTGACTTTAATAGGAGAAAATGCTTTTAAAACTTTATAGACAAACAGATGTCTAATAGGTCTAAAATCTCCGACAACTCAAACAAAGGCCACGAAGCGGATAGCCTCTGTGCGTATAGCATAATACGAATAATATGTTTTTGAGCTATAACAAAGGTATGAATTATTGAATAATAAGGTCCTCCCCAGCAGGCTAATCCATATTATAGCTTCGATTCGACAAGCGCAAAATAAATAATTCTTAAGACTGCGGAAGGACAGACGGAACGCAAAATATAAAATTTTCGAATAAGAACACACATATAATTACGAAGGGAATCGATATGATCAAGCCAACGCATATACGTATCTACAATCAAACCAAGGTACTTAAAATTAGATAAGAACTCAACTTTAAAACAGTCACTGACACAAGTTATGTGATCACAATTAAAATTATGGTAAATAACTCCAGGATCAATAGCAGCATCATTATTAAGTTTATAAATCATACCTTTAGTTTTTGCGCTTAGAAACATAGTATGTGCAAGGCACCATTTCTTCAGAAGACTTAGATCAGTATTCATAGAGTGAATATTAGAGATAAGTAACTAGTCATTATAAAAAAATACTAGATCATCCGCAAAACCTGTCAATTTTGAAGAAAACTTCAAATAGAAAATGGAATTCAGATAGATCCAAAAAAAGGATGGAGCCTAAAACAGAACCTTATGTGGAACACCATCATTTGTCATTTTACACTAATAACTTCACCAATTTTAACTATTTGCGGCCCAATCAGATAAATAAGATTGCAACCACTGTAATGTAACGCCTCTAAGACCAGCATGTAAAAGCTTTTGAAATAATACATATAAAATGCTTTTGTCAAATCCACAAAAATAGACGCAATAGATCTTTTCTTGTCAAGAGCTGCATATAGGAAATTTGTGAATTCTAATAAAGCACCCTCAGTAATTCCATTATAAACGACTAAGGAATAGCCAAGTTGCCTCCTAAATGGCCATATTCCAAAAATTCAACCAAAAATCATGTCAGCGTCCGTATTCTTGAAGTGACTTTCTAGTAAAATACGTTATTTCAGTCGAAAATTTAAATTGATTTATACCGCAGTCCCCGGTGACTTTTTTCGGTGAATTTCAAGGATACGTCCCCAGAACCCCTTTTCTAAGACGCATGTCAAATTGCAGGTCCGTTTTGTTTGGAAACCGATAATCATTCATGCCCTACTTTATATGCACCAGTATTGGGACCTTTCGTTTTTTATGGCATAAATGTTATGTCCTCATAGCAAGGCCTTTCGAGTGTTAAGAATTAATTGTTCGAGTTTCTTTATCGATAAGGGAGGCGATGCACAATTTATCACTCATTTGTCTTGGCTAGAAAACTGGTTTAAATCCATACTTGTAAAAAGAGGTATATTTATGGAAAATGGCATTACAAATATTCTGGAAAAGGGGTGAAAATTATTTAATATTTTGGAAAAGGGAGAAATTTTTTTTTTTTTGCTATTCAAATCTCTGCTATATACAAGAAAAGGCGCTACAGTCGAATGAGTGGTGAATTGTGCATCGTAACCATGAAACTTGCTTAATATTTTTATACTTACGTATAATGGAAAATATTCCGAACCATCGGACATGAGATGGCAAACCTTTCACATTTCGGTTCTGAAAAGATTACTTACTCCACACTAAAAGTACGTTTAAAACTTATTGCTCGAATTTCAGAGTAAAGGCTATTAAACGAAATATTACTCATTATACTTTACATACGTTTTTAGACATATTTCACGAAATACTACACTTCCTTCTCTTAGAATTACTATACGTATTTTTAAACATATTCCGCGTTTGTATAAAAACTATTCATTCACACATTTTTAAATTTTTTTTTTTATTTTTTTTTAATTTTTTTTTTTATCCTACGACAGAAAGTGTAAAAAGTAAAAACTATTCAATTATAGTTTTTATAAAATTTATGCAGCTATATATACGTACTCTTAGACATACTCGACGTACTCTTAGGCATAATTGACATACTCTTAGACGTACTCGACGTACCCTTACACATACTATTGTTTGCCGACGATTTGAAGATTTTTATGCGAACTCGGCTTTTGGTTGATGTTGATATACTTCAGTCTGAAATAAATAGTTTATCTAGATGGAGCTCTGCCAATAGATTGTTTGTTAATATAAGCAAATGCAGTGTCATGTCGTTCTATATGACTTTTAACTCTGTAATTTCTAACTATTATTTTGACGGTAATCAACTTAGCAAATTAACTTCAATAACGGATTTAGGAGTTATATTTGATACCAAAGTAACTTTTTGTTTACATATTGATAACATAATACGTAAAGCTAATTCTATGTTAGGCTTCATTATTCGACAAAGGAGTTTCGTGATAGAATATCATGTGTAAGTCTATTATTCTCTTTGGCTAAATCACATCATGAGTATACTGTGGTTGTATGATATCTCCACCATTCAGTACACATCGATTTTCGAGGTCAAGAGATATTTTCCGTGATGCAATTCGCAAATGTGATTTTTAACTATCAATTTTGTCTGTATTATACATTTGTAAATTATATTTAACTTAAATTGTATTTTTAAAAAAATTTCGAGATTTTCACATTTTTATGTTACTATTCATTAGGTTGTTTTACTGTAGAAAAATATTGCATTACAATCGGTTAAGGAATAGCGACGTTCCAAATATTCTGGAAAATGGAAAGGAGGGAAATAGGGAGAATTTTTTTTTGCTATTCAAATCTCTGCTATATATAAGAAAAGGCGAATACATTCGAATGAGTGATGAGTTGTGCATCGTAACCATGCAACTTACTTAATATTATTATAGTTACGCAAAATTCGAGAAAAATCGGAACCATCCGACATGAGATGGCAAACCTCATGTTTCGATTTTGAAGAAATTACTCACCCCACACTAAAATTACGTTTAAAAATTATTGTTCGAATTCCAGAGTGAAGGCTATTAAACGAAATATTATACATATATAATTTACGTACGCTTAGACATATTACACGAAATACTATACTTCCTCCTCTTAAAAATACTATACATACTCCGCATACTCCCGAGTTTGTATAAAAACTATCCAGATAAACTCTTACGATATACCATCTGTTCAAATATAACCCGGAATTTTAAAATAAAACAACAACAGTTAATTTATTCTTTAATATTTATATTATCCCCTTCAAAATAATCACCATCGGAGGTGATACACATATGCCAACGTTTTTCCCAGTTTTCAAAACATTTTTCATAGGCCGGCAAAGGTATGGCCGTTAGTTTCCTCAGCGAATTCTCTTTTACGAACTCAATCGACTCAAAACGTTTTCCTCGAAGTGGTAATTTGAGTCCGGGGATGAGAAAAAAATCACACGGTGCCATATCAGGTGAATACGGGGCTTGCGGAATGATGTTGACGTTATTTTTGGTCAAATAACCAAGAACAAGACGGGATGTGTGAACAGATGCATTATCGTGGTGAAGAAACCATGAGTTGTTTTGTCACAATTCCGGTCTTTTTCGACGAATATTCTCCCTAAAACGCTGCAATACGCCCAAATAATACTGTGCATTGACTGTTTGTCCCTCTTGAAGGAATTCTTTATGTACAATACCTCGAAAATCGAAGAAAACAGTCAAAAGAACATTTTTGAGCGGCTTTCACGTGCTTTTTTGTAACATTTTTAACGCGTTTGCACAAGAAATTTCGTTTTTAAGACAAAATTTCAGACAAGCTCTTTGTTCAACTAAATTCGACATTGTAAAATTCGCAACACACATCAAAGGTAGACTTGTTTAGACGTTTAGTGATAAACTAAGTGAGCGCGATCATCATATTTGACATGAAGTCTACTGACAGTGCTACCAACCGTAGACAAAAAAAATTCAGCAAAATATATTCAGCGCGGTCGGTTTGAATGAAAAATTCCGGGTTATATTTGAACAGATTGTACTATCCGTATTCTTAGACATACTCGACGTACACTTGGACATACTCGATTTGCTCTTGGACATATTCGACGTACTCTTAGGCATACTCTGCATACTCTTAGACGTACTCGACGTACTCTTACACATACTTCCTGTTCGTATAGACACTTCCTATTTGAAATTAGGTTTTTATTAAATTTAATTATTTCAAATAAAGAGTTCTGGACCATATTTTACACAAAAGACGGGAAGTAAGAGAATAAAGTTTTACTCATTTGATTTCGCTTTTTTTCTTTGTGATAACTACCTTTTATTGTAAATATAAGTATTGTAAATAAGAGCACTCTCTCTTTTTTTTTCATTAGGACCATGTACCTTGGTCGGTGAGATCTTATTTAAAAAAAAAAAATATATATATATATATCGTTAAATGAGTGAAGCAGAGTACAAAAACGTATTCTTAATTAGTATCGGGACTTTTATACCGATATTGCCTTTTTTTAAAATTATTTATGGCCTGTCCCCTTTTATATTCATCTGAATAATTGAAGAGTGCTGTGCTCAAATAGACAGAGAAGCTTTCTATAAATGAGCCGTTTATTTTGAAAGTGGAATAAGTCACTTTTTTAAAAAATCAAGTTAATGATAACAATAGATAAATGACAGTATAATCTTTCTAACGGCAAATAATTTATTGTCAAAACAAACCAAAAAAATGAATCCCTAACAGTTGTGCAAAAAATAAGAAAATTCAAAATCCCTTATGTTTTTTCATTTATTGTTTTTCTATTCTTTCATTATCTCGTTTCAACAAAACATTGACTTATTCCACTTTCAAAATAAACGGCTCAAATGACCCTTCCCAGATAATTAATTAATAATTCTACATAATATTTCAGTGAGAACAGATCTCAAGCTTAAATATTCTAAAAATATTTTTTTTTTAAATAAATATGGTAAATAGCATAATCCTAACAAATATTTTGCGGTTAGGTACTGAGAAAAGTTTTCCGAAAATTAAAAAAAAAACAAATTTGATTTCTATTAATTTTATGCACATTAATCACCAAAAATTGTTATTCAATATTTAAAAATTATTAACTTCAGTATGTTGACTTAACACTCTTGATGATATTGATTGCGGTTGCCACCAGCAGTAATTTGTGGAATTCCCCATCACAAAATATATATTATTAATTTTAACACCTTATTGAGTTAACTCCAAATTTCATTGGTAATTAAATAAAAATCAATGTTCTAATCTGAATAAACACTTTGTTGAGCCCTGTTTGTGTTCGAAATCGATGACACAGCTAAATAATATAAACTCCATAAGCATAAATACTAAATGTATTTACTTTACTAAAACAAATTTTGTTTATTTTTAGTCTCGTATTTACATAAATATTGTAATTATCGCACAATACCATAATTATACGTCGTCTTTCTTATAGAAATAAATAATCAACTATACCAATAAATGTATGTCAGTACTGAAAGGGTTAAGATATTATATTGTATGTTTAAAGAACAAATAAACCAAATAGACCGCAAACTATATCATACTTACCGAGTATATATAAATGATTTGCATATAATTAACTTTGTTACGTTATTGTAATGTATGTTTTATTGAAATTAGACACTAAAAATTTGCATATGCTTGCATAATCGCATAAAAAAAAAGAAAAAGAAAAAAGTTTGATAAACATAATGTATTCGCAGAATGTTATACAATATTATTGACTATGAAAGAAAATGTTAATATGTAATATCTATAGAACCATGAAGTTCAACATTAGCAGGTGTGTGTCGGTACATAGAAAAATAAAGGTAATATAATCGCGATAGTTCCAGGAATTAAGCCAAGGTGATTCAAATTCGATTACGTTAATTACATTAAATTACGATGTGATAAAATAAAATTGTCATGATTTCTATCAATAAAAGTTTCGCTTTTAAATTTTTAGTGGCGTTATCGTTAACCGCAAGGGGATTCCCATTTATATAATTTAAACGCTGTTTGGCGGTTTTTTCTTGTTGTTTGGCAATCCATATTTTATTTTAACCATCAACCTATCCTTAACTACCGCATAACTACTGCAAATAAAAATTAAAATTAAATTAAAAAATTTATAGTGCTTACACAGTATACATATATGTATGTATGTATATTATTAATATCTACAACAAATAATTTTAAAACATATAAAAAATAAACGGTTAAACTTATCACGATAAAAAATAATAATACACATAATTTAATAATTTAATTTATTATAACAATAAATTAAAAATTTACATTTTATTATGTATTTGCTATAAAATTTCATTGAAATTTTATAGTACAGGGTGGCTTTTAATCTACATACATCTGTGAACTAAAAGCTGCCAATCCGATTGGAATTACAAAAACAAAAAAAGTGATTTTGTAAATTTAAAATTTGAAACCACAAATTTAGGGTGAAATACGTTTGTAACCCACCCGTTGTATTCACATATCGTTTAAGGTGTGTATATTCATGGTTGTATTATTTACCCACAATTTTTTTCACTATACCTCCACCTTTCGCATACTCATCATTTCTCGTCTAACTTAACTAAATGGAGTGATAATTTATTATTAGTGTTTTTGCAAAGCGAAACAATCAACAATAGCCTCACATATGTCGTTATAAATAGATGTTTCTGCCACTCTCCTCACTCCCACAAAATACCCAAAACATTTATTGAATTGTATTAGAAATAGAGTTCAAGCAAATATTCTGGTAATTCATGTGCACGGTTGTTGGTCTCTCAGACCACTAAATCCTCTCCATAAAATGACGAAATATTTGTATCGAAAATTTCAATTATTAAAATCGAATTTATTCCAAACCCCGGGGGATGGATACTAACTGATGTATTTTGTGTTCTTAAGTGAGTTCAAGTGATTTGCCCATTGTGTATCAAATTATATTATATAATGTATTGAATTATACATTTTGAATATCAAAAACAAGCGTAATTTTTTTTTTTTTTTTTTTAAAGGAGAAGAACAAAATTAAATGAGTAATGAAATTTTGCGAATTTCAAATGAAACATACATAATTATTTAAATTAGAAGCAAGCGTTTTCTTAAAATTCATTTTTGATGTAGCACATATTTATAATTGAGATGTGAAATGGAAAGTTGAAAACAAAAAAACAAATTTTTTCATCTTTGGGTTTGAATTTTTCATTGAATTAACTGTTTGCCGAATTTTTATTTTAATGCACGTTTTATTAAGGTGGAAACATAATTTATGTTGTATTCTCTCTGGCCAAATTATGTTGATTTATTTCTCGTTAATTTTAATTAATTCGAAACAATATTTCAGAATTTCGGAGAATTACTTAAAAGGTCGCTTTCTAAATTTTTCTTAAATTTTTAAATTATTTAGAATGCGGGAAAAAATAAAACTAAACGAAGTTTTAAAATTCTAAAAATTTGACTGTGAGTTTATGAATTTTACAAAGAATAAAAATTCAAAATAGGGTTTAGTACTATATAACAAATAGCCATGTTGCTTAATAATTGGATTGCAAACTATCAAACCTACCATAAATTATAAACTTTTTTTGTTAAATTTGAAATAATTTCATTCGAAAAACCCTTATAATTTTGTTTTAAATAGAAAACCTAAACAAATTTGATCTTTTTTAAATTGCACAGGACATTGATTTACCCGAGATTCATCACATGGAAAAAACTAGAGTTGGTACCACGAATAAAATGGATTTTTAATTGAAGAAAATGTACTTTTTCTTCATTTAATAGCTAATTTTCTTATTTCTTTCGCGTTTTTCTTCATGTAAGATTTGTGTTTCTTGAAATGATAAAAAAATTCTTGAGTTAAAATTTGATGCTTAATTGTAATCTGAGATTTAGTTTCTTGCATCTATAACTGCTCAAAATTCTTGATTGAAGAAAAAAAAACAACGAAAGAAGAAAAATATGATTGTTTTGTTTTCAATTTTTCTTGCAACTAGAAATTGACTGTTTTCTCAAACTATATTGTCCAATTTTCTTGGAATTGGTTATTTT
Source organism: Tipula helvola (assembly GCA_963556165.1). Lineage (NCBI taxonomy): Eukaryota > Metazoa > Arthropoda > Insecta > Diptera > Tipulidae > Tipula > Tipula helvola. Next base: position 153,294,201 of record OY744483.1, read on the forward strand.
AAAAATAAAAAAATTTCTTGATCAATACAAATGCAATTTCTTGATTCAAGAAACTATTGAAATGATAAGGATAAGATTGAATTTTTCTTAAATCTAGAAATAGAACCTTTTCTCAAAATATAGGTTCTTGAAATCATCCATTTAAAAAATTTAATACATATATTAAAATAAATAAATGAATTTCATAAAAGCATTTTTATGTTTTAATTCAAATTTAATTATTTATGGTTTGCAAACATTTGTGGAGAGTACTGTATGCAATGAGAGATTAGGGCATTTTGTACACATTCTGCTGGCTTTTTTCTTTTTTATAGCTGATATAATTGGGTTACAATACACAACTAAGTTGGATGTCTAGAAATTTGATTAGTCGGTATACTAGTATGGTTCAGAATATGGAATTATTTGGAAAATATAGTACAGCATTCCGAATAATTTAGATTAGTTTTAATTAGGTGGCACAACAAGGAAAAGTTTATTTTATCTTCGAAACAACTAATTTGTCTATGTTATTCTTGAACTGAGAAAGAATCTTCAATTGAAGAAACTATTCCCTAATAAATTTTATTAACAAGAAAACTATGATTTTACGTCTCTCATGCTGAGTTTATGACATAGGAACATAGGAACATAGGAAGATAGGGAGTGTGACACGACCAACCAAATTATTTAAAATATTACAAGCCCCGCCTTTTACTTCCTTGCTCTAGTTGAAAATTTTTTTACTTTTGATCAAAGTAGGCTAGTAGGCGGGGCTGGTCAAATTTTAAATAATTTGGTTGGTCGAGTCACACTCCCTATCTTCCTATGTTCCTATGTCATAAACTCAGCATCAGGACAAGAAAACATTTTCTTCTCTTAAACGATCTTATTTAAAAATCGCATTTTTCATTTGAACAAAAATTTCTTAATCTGAGAAAATATTTTTAATACAAAAAATTATTTCATAATATGAACAGCTTGTTTCTCAGAACAAATTTATTATCTGTTTAAAATTTACAATTTTTTTTGATATAGTGATACTTTTTGTAATAATGTTTGATAATTAAATTCTTAGTTAAAAAACAAAAATTGAAAGTCTGAACTTAACATTATATTACAACGATTATAAGCTTAGTTCTAAGTGAAAATTATTTATAAAATTATAATTATTTATATTTAAATATAATGAAACCATAATACTAATCGAAATTATCAAATTTGTATTTAAATATTTTCTGTATCTGATGGTGGAATAAAAAAACACAAAAATAAATTTTCATTGTTTGTATTATTTTAAACAACCATTTGACTAATTGAAGAAATATTTCTGAAACGAAGAAATATTGTGTAACCACACCTGAAAAAATATTGCATTGTCACAAGAAAAGTGTTTCTCTAGTGAAGAATATTTAAGTTCCCTGGAAGAAGAAAACCGATGCATACAAGAAAAAACAAACAATAGATTTATAAATTGTTTTCTATAGTCAAGAAATAGCAAGTTTCTTATAAGAAAAAAAACGGATGCATACAAGAAAATCCAAACAATAGATTGGTAAATTTTTACTCTATTCAAGAAAATATGTGTTTTCCAGCAAGAAAATATCTGTTTATTTACAGAAAATGCTACTTAAATAAAGAAATGAGATTTCTCCCCATAAAAATTTCTAGTTTTCAATCAAAAGAATCGGTTTCTACAAACAAACCGATTTTGTTAAACTTAAGAAATAAGAATTAACCATGAAGAAAACCATATTCTCTGTGTAATCACGTTTTCTTGTATCAAGAATTTAGTTTTCTCATATCAAATAATTAAAGATTATTTTAATATTTTAGAAGAATTTCAAATTGTAAACGTAAATTTTGTGGTGAGAAAATTTTCGTTTAGCTGAAAAATGATGTACAAATTTTCTTGAACTAATCCGTGTTTTCTTCATATTAGAAATTATTTTTTTCCGTAGCGTAAAAAAAATCGCAAATGATGAAAGAGAATACCGTTACTTCCTTCGCGGCGAAATAACACGTGAAACAAAATGAATTTCAAATATGCAGTCATGTTCAGCTAAAATTTTTAATTTCGGAAATATAACTGCTTCGGAATTTATATCTGGACCATATTTAAAAAAAAAATAAACTGTATTAGTTGTACTAAAGCATCTGCTTTTAAACAAAAAAAAATAGTAAGGAATAAATGAAAATTATAGGTATTTTGTTGTTTGATGCAAAATTATTTGTGCCGTTTGGGAAAACGTTAAAATAATATTACGAAATTTGTTTTAACATTTTAATAAGACGTACCCCCTCCGGCCCCCTCTAGTTTTCTTTAAATTATTGCTTTAAGGATCAATCAAAATCGGGTCCATGATACGCCAGATTTTTAATTTTGTTTTTCAACGCAAATTTTTAAAGAAGGAGGGCGACGAATTTTATTAGCTTGGAATCGAGCTAGACATCTAAAACCGAGACAATTGTCTTTGGCTGTTTTGTTCCTAATTGTTGTTATAATATTCATCTCTGAAAATATAAACTCTGATGATCTGGAATCGCCAACTAAATGGCTAAGTAAGTTTTAGTAGAGGAAGGTCCGATCTTTAAGCGAATAAATTGAAATACACTGTACATATTTTATTTAAGAAATCAAACTCCAGACCAATGATATGCCCCAAAAATCTTTCAAGACGTGTTTAGATTTGGGACTATTTATATAATTGGTTTAATATCTCAGATGTAAAATATCACAAAAATACAACGACAAATATGTGCGCTCCATTTGGTAGATAACCAAAATTGACAAATCTAATTTTTGAATACTATTAGTAGTCTTTCCAAATATTTCTTGCAGTTGGGTCATGTTTTAATTTACAAATGCTAAATCCAGCAAAACCTTAGGGCCGAAAAATCCCTTGATATAGGCGCAAGGGATTTTTCGGCCCTAAGGTTCTGCTGGAATTAGTATTTGTAAATTAAAACATGACCCAACGCCAAGAAATATTTTGGAAAATTCCGAGTGAGTGGAAAATTCGGTTTTATATTAGAACTAGCAAATTTAATTTTTTGATTAACTTAATAGTACACATTTCCATAAATTATAGGATCCCCGGCATTTGTGGCTTATTATCGAAATGCTTAATGCACCAACTCCATTAAAATTTCATATCTGACTTAACCAACGCATTTGATGATAAATGAATTAGTTCCAGTACATTCAATTTAGACGAGATTTCACTATAAATCGATTTCCTAACCGTATGGTCGTCGGCTTTAAACCAAAATTATTTAAATTTCTTTTTTGTTGTTCAAATACATAATAAATTTCGGGACTTCCTAGTTTGTTAGATCGAAATGTTCTACTTTTTCAGACTTCGTTCAGGTTTCGACGTTTTTGGCCTAGTCACCCTAGTGTAGTGACAACTTCCAATGGTTGTCCTTTTTCTAGCTAATGCCAATGCAAACATGCTTCTTAATTTGTGGTACGAAACAAATCTTGAGCTAAAAGTACATAAGCCCATGAATAAAAGATCGCTAAACTCGCACAATTTGCGATAGTTTCTTGTGACTGTTCGGTTTGAAATCTTTATGGTATCTACCAAAAATAGTTTTAGATGATGAAAATGCGATCTTTGATTAAAACAGGTGGATTTTTAAGTGTCTAACATATTTGAAATGCTAAATGTTTAGGCATGTCAGAATAAAACCAGCATTTGTCAGTGAAAAAAAACGTTTCAAACAGAGCCATGAATGTTGAAGATGAGGAGCGCATTAGACGCCCCAGCACACTAACAACCGATTAAATCGTCGAAAAAGTAAAGAAAATGGCTGCTGATGATGTTGGTATATTATTTGGCTCGTAAAATACTTGAAAATTAAGTACCCGGGAAACGGGTAGTTATTTATAGCGAAATACTCGCGAACCCGTGTTACCGAAAAAGTTAATAAAGGCAGGTTAGTCCAAGTGTTATAATATTCACTATTATTTTCTATTTATAAAATATTTCAAAAATAATAAGCAATTAGACGTGTAGAAACGGCTAAGTAACTTCGAATTTTTGTAATCATATTTCCCGCTACTTAAAATACCCGCTCACAAGCCGTTGATGTAGGGTTTACGTAGTGATTCGTTTAACTCCATGCTCGAGAAGAACTTAAACTTTGATTGCCCATTATAATGTTGTTTTCTCTCGAGACTAAGCATAATAAAAGCTACCTAGCAAACTGTTTTGTAGAAGGTTTTGATGCGAAATTTAAATATTCGTTTTCTTTTGGATAACTGCCGTGATGCAAATGTAGTAATAATGAAATTACTTCCTTTTGACTCCGACCATCAACGCTTTTCAAATTTACAAACAGTTCTTGAGAAGAAAGTGTATTTCTCTGGCAATCTATAATAAGTTAGACATTTTTGAAGAAATTTTTTTGTACCGGCTGATTTAGAGGACTCTGATAGTATATATTTCGGTGATAAATAAAGGGAAGTTTGTAGAGTGCTTATTAATTTTTTCACGATACTCGAAGGAACTACTCGGGTATTCGGGTAGCTAACAATTTCGAAAAATACCCAGGTACTCCGGTACTCGATACCAAACAGTTTTTTATAACTTATGGTAGAATCGGAGTGTACGAAAATGATGTCGAAACTAAGGTTCAAACGTTCTAATAGAAACTTCCTGAAAAAGTAAAATTGAAGCAAGCTCGTCAAATTCGACAGAATGTGAAAGTTCTACTCACTGTTTTCTTCAATTTCAACGGCATAGTGTATCACTGTGAGATTTATTCACCAGGTCGTATGATCAATAAGGAGTACTACCTGGAAGTTATACGCCGTTGCGTGAAGCAATCCGAAGAAAACCCTCGGATTGTGAAGAAACACAAGTCTCTGCTTGTTCGTAATTTTTTTGTCAAAACGACACCGTTAGTTATGATGTTTCAATTTCCGTATTCACCTTACATAGCCCCCGCGATTTTTGTTTAAAAAATGAAATTGCCGTCAAACCAAAACTGTGTAACCTTTATAAAATAAACTATGTCAAGATACTCTAGGGGCAACCAACATAACAACATTGGGCTTACTCTAAAAGTGTCTTCTTTATTTTTTCTAAGAATAACTGCAAAAACCGCCGATTATTGAAAACTCTAATAATTTTTGGCATGCTGGACAAATTTTTAAACGTGCCACGTTTGGCACGCGTGCTACCTATTTGCGATCACTGCTCTATAACCTCCCTCAAATGACTCGGCGTTGAATTAATAAGGTTGTTGTGACCTTCCTCCCTCGAATGGAATTTTCTGCTTCAAATAAGCCCACAAATTTTCAATTACGTTTAATCGGGACCTGATGTATCGGGGCATTGTGATGCTAAAATGTCAAATTGAGGCCAATTATTTTTTGTAAAGCTTCAAATTCTGCTTCATTTAGCACTTCCAAATATCCCACTAGCGTAATTTCCCCTATGAACCGAATAAGGGGTCCTACATCGGTGTAGCCTATGCAACCCCACGCCATTATAAGCTCATCACCAGAATGCCGTATTGGGAAATTTTCCTCCAAAATTCAGCCGGCTTATCAATGTGTTCCCGGGCAAAAGTTAGTCGAGTCATTTTAATTTAAGGTGATATATTGATTTTTTGGGGTTACTTAAGCCTTATAACTCCTTATTCCTTCAGTCTTTTGCCTATTGTGGTTCTGCTTATTTTCGATGATCTATTTGAATTTATAGCAATTTGAATGTTTTTTGCGTCATAGTAGGATCAACCTTTACAGCTCTTGCAACCTTATCTCTGTTGTCTTCTGTGGAGGAATTAACCCGTTTTCTCCTTCGGCCTTTCACATTTTTAACCTCTCCTTTATTGGTGTGTTTTAACCTAATAAAGAATTGTGCTTCGGTGGCAACCATATTTTTTGGTCAATTTTATAGCCAAAGTGAGGCCCTGTTATTATGCAACAATAGCGTCCCGTTTTTTTTACATATTTCCTATATTTTCGGCATTTTTTTTTAAACTAAACTGATTAACAGATTCTGGACTAGTGAGTGGAAATAGTTTAAAGTCAAACAAGCATATATCATAATACTGGCCAAATATTTTTATTTTTTTTTTTATTTTTTTTATTTTATTTATATTACGACTGATTCTTGTACCCATTTAGTAATTTACATTGCATAATAAAGTACAATCACATGATTATCCCCCGTTTCGTGTAACTCATCCACTGGATTTTCACCACAGTAAGTCTACTGAACCTCCGGTCGCGATAAGTCCAATGGTTTTATTCTTTGCAGTCTTCTTGTAGGTGTGGTAGTCAGCATTCAGCGTATGTCCAGATTTTCATGCTGGTGCAGATGTCGTAGGTGTTTTGTTGCATGATGCTTAATTTCATCCGCGACAAGCTTGATCTTTAGGATCGATTCGCAGGATTTTATTTTGAACTGTTTGTATGATTTTAATATTTGTCCTCTTGGCACAACCCCAGAGTTGGCTACCGTACGTCCATACAGGTTTCAGGATTTGTTTGTATAACAGCAGTTTGTTATGGATCGCTAGTTCAGATTGTCTCCCTAAGAGCCAATACATCTTTTTAAATTTTTTGTTTAGTTTTTCTCTCTTCTTTTTTATGTGTTCCTTCCATCTAAGTTAAGTCATGCCAAGATACTTAGCTCGCATGCGGTACTACTATAGAGTTTATCATTATTGGTATATGATTAACTTTTAGATTTGTAAAATTCACTTGGACTGATTTTGCTTCATATAATTTAATTCGCAATTTCTCTGTCCAATTACATATCAGGTTAGTAACCTTCTGTAATTTACTAGTGGATTCATTGATGTTTTTTGCTGTTGCAAGTATTGCCGTGCCATCGGCAAAAGTCGCCATTGTTGCTTCTGTAATTGGTTTATCTCTAGTATATAGGAGATAAACGATCGGCCCAAGAACACTCCCTTGTGGAACTCCTGCTGTTATTCTTTTAGTTGGGAGTATTCATTCTCATACTTTACTCGAAAGTGCCTCTCTGATATTGAATTGCTCCGGAAGATCTCAATGAAGTTTGAATTCTAACCCCTCGTGCCATACTTTGTCAAATGCTTGCGCTACATCAAGGAATATAGTTGAGCATATTTGTTTGCTTTCTAGTGATTTCTCGATTACATCAGTAATTCGATGTACTTGTTCTATAGTAGAATGTTTTCCCCTAAATCCAAAGTGATGTGAGGGGATAGATTCCTTTCTTCGATAATTGGTTTTAGTCTTTTAAGGAGAACCTTTTCAAATAGTTTCGATAATGTTGGTAGCAGAGAAATCGGCCTGTATGAAGCTTTATCGTTCGGAGGTTTCTTCGGCTTAAGTATCATAATTACTTCTGCAACTTTCCATTGTCTTGGTACATATCTTAGTCGAAATGCTGCATTAATTATATGCATTAGTTTCCTCAACGCTTTCTCCGGTAACACTTTTATTATCTGACCCGTTATAAGATCATATCCTGGAGCCTTATACGCATTCAGATTATTCTTGATTTCCCATTTTAGTTCTTTCAATGTTATAGTTATAGTGTTTATTTATCGGGGTAATATTTTCCTCTTCCGTTTGTTTTGGGTAAGGTTGGAAATTTGGAATGTTTCTTCAAGATGATTTGCAAACAAATCAGCTTTTTGTTTAGCATTTCGAGCCCAATTGTCTTTATCTTTAATTGGACGAACCTGAAATTTCGGTCTTTTAAGGTTCTTAGTTGCTTTCCATAATGAGTAATCAGTATCTTTTTGCCCAGTTAGAGTGCTGAGGTATTTATTAACTGATTGATTATTAACGTCTTTTGTATGATATTTTAATTTGTTACACAAATGATTAAATACCCTGTTATTTTCCGGGTTTCGATGTTTTTGCCAATTTTTCCGTGATTTTCTTTTAATTTTAAGTAGTTCTCTCACTTCCTCCGGATAGCTAGCATTGCGCTTCATTTCCTGACTGTTATTAGGAGTGCTTTTCCACGCAACACTATTATAGATGAGATTATCTAGTTCTTCTTCTAATTGGACTGATCCCTGAATTGGGTTCTGCAGATTAATTCTTTCTGTTAACCGTTTTTGGAAGAGATACCAATTGGTTTTGAAGCTTATTAATTTCGGCTTGAATTGTTCCAGGTTACAATTCGTAATGTTTTATTCATTTCTTTGGTTTATAATTCGATTTTATATAATTTATATTCTGATGCTGATACACTCGATCAAAATTTTCTTCTATTCTTTTATTGAAACTAGTTTGTAATTTCATTTCTTCTAGCGCGTTCTGCAGACTCATTTCCTGCGAAAAAAGTCTTTTGTTGAGATTCTCTAGATTTCTCAGTATGTCCTGTAAAACGAGATCCACTTTGAGCTGTTGCTGCTCTGTTTGCTGAACTACTTGTGCATAAGTAATATTTTATTAGGAGTCAACCATTTTGGCTTCGTGTTTTTATTAATAGAATGTACATTTCTTCATGTAACTGGTTTGCGTGATTTATCTCTCATTTTTTGTAGTTCTACTGCAACTTCACATCCTCTGTAATTGGCCGGATGCTGGCCATTACAGTTGATACACTTCGGTGATGTATTTCGGGGAACTATGCAGTCGTTTTCTGCGTGTTTTCCTGCACATTTAACACATCTTGCTTCTCGATGGCAGTACTTCTGTGTATGATTATGATCTTGACAGTTTTTGCATTGAGGTATTAGTCGAGTGACCTTTCTCGGTGTTTCTATTTTAACTCTGAGGTTAAGGATATCCTTAATATTATAAAAACTTTCTATTTTTTCTTGGTTGTCGAAGGTTAGCATAAAAAGTGGGAGACCTCTTCTATTGATTTCAACATTTCCCTCCCTGTTATCTCGTCTCTCTTTTCTGATGATATTGACTGCATCAACTATTTTCAGGCCTTTGCTTTGCAGGTCCTTAATGATTTCATCTTTTGAGCAAGTTGGGTGTAGACCTCTTGCCATTACTTTAATTGATCGATCATTTTTATCCTCGTAGGTGTACCACTGGAGACCATCAGCATTTAATTTGTTAGCTAGAGCTTTATAGTCTTCAGGCTCTGTTGTATTTATTTTCCAGATATTATTATTGAGCGATATTACTTTGTAGTCATTTCGTACTACTTCTTTCATCAATTTCTGAATACTACCGTGATTTGATATTCCTAGAATATTGGTCGGGGGTGGAACATGTTTCTTCTTTTCTGGCTCAAGCACCTTTGGTGCAGTAATTGCATTGGTAGTTTTAGAGTGAGTTTGAATTGGTTCAACTTCTGGTGATGATTCAGCTTTCCTCTTAATTGGGTTGGATTCTTTTCTTGGTTTCTTATTTGCTCTCCTGGCTCTCTGTAGTATCCAATTTGTTTCTCTTTCAAGCTCATCTTCATCAGTGTGATATTCGTCTTATTCTCTGAGTACTTGAAATTGGTTGTTCATTAATGATGAGTGTCCTGCGTTGTTATTTCTATTTACTGTTTCCTTTAGCATAATGTTTTCTTTCTTTAGCACGACAACTTCGTTGTTTAGCTGCGCGATTAACTTGTCCATTTGCTTAAATTTATTTATTAAATCCGCGTTGTTATTGTATCTGTTTTTGCACTTTGCGCGACTTCAGAAGTTTGATTGACTAATGAATGCTTCATAGGAGAGGTATTTTCCTTCTCATTGTTAAGTTCACTCATCAGTGTGGTGCTCCCTGACGGTGGAGTTGACGGTGGTGTTCTATGAAGTGCCGTACTTCTTCCACCAAAGGGCCATAAATTTATGTCTTGTTCCGTGCTTCCCGTAGTACTAGGAAAAGGGTCAGCCTGGTTGCCTACCGACAATTAACTTTGCAATGTCGTGTTGCTCCCTCCAGAATCCGCGGAGCAGCCCGGTTCATTTCCGAAATAAAATGTTTTGGCTTTGTACAAATAATTTTAATCATTACTGTACAGACATTATACTTTGTAATGTAGTGGATAAAGCAACGAAAGCTGGTTTTTTTATCGAACAATAAATGAGCAGGTCAATTTACTGAGACTAAATGAATGAAAGAATGAAATGGGGTTTCGAAGTGACTCGCTAGGAATAGTAATAAACGTCGTACACCATACATCCTGAAAATAGTGAAAACTCTATTAGTCCTTTAAGTTGCATACGAGTATAATTTAGTAAAATACCAACATCGTACAAGTACCAAACTACAATACGGTAAAGTAATTAAAGCTTTAGGTTCGCCAACAATGTGATCCTAGGTGAAGGAAAACTGCTCTGCCAAATTATAAAAGCAAGTTCTACATAAAATTCTGAAATACAAACATGTACATCATGTACACAAAAGGAATCTACATAATTTCATGTCATCCTTGCGCGGAAAGGACCAATGCTAAGCGGCTTTAGAGAGTTTTATATTTTAGTATGTGAAATACAAACGTAAATATTGCTACAAATGTAAATGATTTTGATATTTTTCTGTCGTTTTCCTGTCATCTTTGCGCAAAGCGTCCAATGCTAAGCGGCTTTGGGACTTCTCTATTTTACTATGCGAATAACCATTAACAAGCGTAAATTTTTCAAAACTGTTCCAATCTCTATGAATATTATAATTTCAAAAAATCATCTAAGCGGGGCTTAGGGGAGGCAGCCCCATTCTCTGAGGTATGCAACGAATTAAAATAATATTTCAAAAATTTGTTATAATTAAAAAACTGTAGAAAACTCGTTTTTTTTTATTTAACAAATTTTTATTCATTTACAGAAAATATTGAGTTTATTAAATAAAATCGATAAATTTATTTTTTTTTAATTTTTGCTGAAGAGCTTTCTATCAATTTTACCGACTCATTTGTTTCAGTGAACAAATAGCGGATTTTTAAGTCGTGCGAAGTACGTATGCAATTGAGGTTGCAAGATACAATGCCGTTGAACTAATGGATCGTTTAACACTTATTGTTTATCTACTCAGCAGAGTTAACTAACATAACCTCCCAGGTCGCAATGAATAATTACTCTATAATGTAATAAATGGACCCGTAGTTTGTTCAAAAATTCTCACTACGAAACACCGCTAACTGGATGCCGAATATTAAATTGCTTGGTAACATTGATTAGTTAGAAGACGAAGGAAATCAAACATTCACGCAGATATTACATCTTTGTAAATTTTATTTTAATTCAAAAATTTTATAAATCCCGTAAATTTCATAAATTTTATAAACTTTAGTAAATTGATTGTGTTACCCTACATATTATTTTCAATTATGCTTCATAATCAATAATTTCTAAAATAAACCACATTCCTAACGATGTAAAAATTAAATTGAAAATGTATACCGTTTTCACTCTTATGCCTTCATATACCTTCCCTATATCACTTCCAAAATTTAAACACAGAAACTTGTTGTTTTGTTATTTTAAAATACTAAAAATTTATTTCTATTTTGTGGCATTATACATACTTACCCAAAACCGAAAAACTAACCAAAAATAATGTCAACAAACTCGTTACGTTAACCCATTTTTGACAGTAAAGGATATGAAACCCCAATTGAAAATAAAAATATATCGCAAGAACAATTATTTTGATTGACATTTTTATCGCACAAAAGCCAAGATCCTTTCCTTTAAGAGTACATTGTACATACAAACAAAAATATAAAAGACAAAACAATCGTCTTTTCGTACACAAAAATAATAAACCAAAGAAATCATCAGTTCGGAACACAGAAATAAATCGGTCTAATGAGATTCGGGTTTTTTATATAATTGTAATGACAGACGCTGAAAATATAACACTCTCAATTTTATATTATTTTTTTTTAAATGAAAAACAAAATAAAGAAGAAAATAACGAAAACCAAGTTCTACCGTCACAAAATTTGTGTCTTATAACGTATCTGAAAACACATAATATAGTTTTCTATTTTTCATTCAAAAATAAAGCAAAATATATGACAAAAAACATCAACATGAAAAAAATGTATGTAAATATGTATATCCATTAGATGTCACACACAATGTTTTGTATAAAGTAAATTTTCCCCTCATTTTCCAACTTTCCCATAACGATTAATTATTATTACGTTGATGTACGTATTAAATAAGGCATTGACGTCATACAGAAGAAGAAATCAATATAATATGTACGCGCAATTCATATGAGCCGTATTAACATGTTGTCTCATTTTGTTTTTGTCGAAGCAGATGTGTGCTACAGTTGAGAGTAGAACGGAAATATATTTGTTGTTATGCCATCGCGTTTAATACTATGTAGGTAGCTCTAGTAGCTAAGTAGTTCAGTCGTGTTGTTCCATTCATAATAATGCGATGTGATTGTTTTGTTGCTGTTTATAAGGCGGTGTGCTGTGTATTTCTTTGTTTGTTATCAGTTTGTTGTTGAAGCAACAGAAATATGTATGAACACAATATCGCTATTTTTTATTTTATTTTGTTATCAGGCAAGCAGCAAAAAATATACTGGCGTGCTGAACCTTGTGTGATTTGGAAAATCATTTTATATGTATTTGATCTTGAATGCCAAAATTTCGACCATTTCTAACAAAAATTATTACTTGGGTTTATTTCTACTACTATATCAACATTAACTAATATTTTGTAGCCTTTCGCATCTGAAATTGCCACAGTGTCATTTGTTTTTATATTTTGTTCTTTTTGCGATAAAAACAAAAGCCAACATTTTCAGAATCAAGCAACAAATTCACACTCTCCATATCCCCAGTGAATTTCCTTTTTTAAATTTTTCTATTATGGATTAGTAGGCATAGTAAAATTATCGTGACAATTTATTTGCTGTCAATAATTTTTTGTTTTTGTTGGTTATTGTTTCATTTCGGTAGCGCAATTAAAATATTATTAGAAAGCAAGTTATTTAAGTAAATAAATAATTAAGTTTAAAAATTATAAGTGTTTATCAAAATTACTTTTATTAGACAAAAATGTGTATGTTTTCAATTCGATGTTACGTAAGCAAATTATTAAAACGGGATATCCATTATTAAAGAAAAATTATAGATTCAGGTACGTGCGAATGAATATTCTTAATTTTATTTTGTATTCTCAGAATAATTGAGTCGATGGATTTGAATTCAGATATAATTCACAAGAATTGTATTTTGTAAATTTATTGTTGATAGATTTCGTTGAAAAGCTATAATTTAAGCCAAGAAATTGTAAATTATTTGGATTTGGCACATAGTTAATGGCAATTAATATAATCATCAATTAGAAGCTTTAATGCCAAATAAAGCAAGTACTAATTGTTGAATTCAATCATAATTTATTAGAAAACCCGTGAGTTGTGGTCTGAGTTAATCTAAAATATTAAAATTTATCTATAATTGTGCTAGTTTTGAGTTGCTTGAATGAGATACATTTTTAAACTGTAATTTTCATTTTTTTTTTACTTTGGTGTAGATTTGATAGGAACACGCATTAAATGGTCCTTACAATTAAAAACTTAATTCTGTAAGTCTTAAGAATTTTAATTATTTAAAAAAATTATTCCATTAGAAAGTTCAAAGAAGAGCTAGTTTCTTATTATTTCCTGATTGAAAGAGGCAAACATTTTTGTATATTAGCTTTATTGTCAAATTTGTAAAATAAGAAATATCAAGAAATCCGTATAAACATTTTTTAACCTGACCGATTAGAGCTTGAAGAAACTCATGTTAATTTGAAGTTAAAAATCAGCTTTACAATTGTGAGAATGTAGGCTACTATCTTGATAAAGCAACATTATTATCTTTGCCAATTTAAAAAAGTAATTGTAGGTAGTTTTCTATCTTGTTGGACGAAAGTGCTTACTCCTGCTTGCCAACCTACACTCGTTCCGCCTATAAAGTTAATTTGGATTACTTAAGGAAACTTCCAAATCAGTGGAAAAGTATCAGTCTTACTAAAACAAAAATTTTGTTCATTATGTTGGAAATTCATACAATCCTGTAAGTCAAAAGTAAAAAGTATTTAGTTGAGGATGCGGTATTAGTTGTTGAAAGTTCACTTATAATTTTTGGGAGAAATATAGAAAAATTCTTATTTTTCATGATTTGGTATGGACAATGGTTTCAACGTAGAAAACTGACAAAATTTATTGACGAAATATATAAAATTTGTGATATTTGGTGGAAAATAATTTATATTTTCCGATAATCGGCCCGATTTTTTGATTAGAATTGTCGTTAAATTTCCCTATTATTTTAATAATTTGAAGAAATTACCTACTTCAGGGCGGATACCAAAAAAAATTTGATTTAAACAGCACACATTACGTCAAACTATATAAGTTAAATAAATACCTCTTGCGAACTTCTTTTTTTCGATTAACTCCGTCTCACACCTCTCTCCTCCATTCCCTTTCTCCCTTTTTCCTATGGGTACTTGTTTCCTGCACGTTATGTGGCCACTGTTGTTGAGCACTAGGTTGGTTGGGGCAATTGCGATTTGAAGGAAGTTTTGACCGGATAAATACGGAATAAAGGTCGCACAAATACTTACAGGGCAAATTTTCAAACCAGTTTTGAACCTCCGTAAATTACAAATTGTGAGGTGGATTAATGTATGAAGAGAAATACTTTTAGCCTTCCTATAATCTTATAAATTTAAGTTCAAATATTCAAAATTAAATTCAATTAGGCTGACCCATTCAAAATGTTAGAATTGAAGAATTTCGATTCAAAATATTGTACTAGAATTTGAAAACAATTTGAATTAGAATCTGAAGAACTAGATTTGGATTTAGAGCTGAGATTTGAATCATAAGTTTAGAGACTTTTGGTTTAGACTAACAAATGTTTGATCTGATTAATGCGATTTCTAAACGGAAAGAAAGGCCTTGAAGTTGTATTCGGGAAGTCTGCAAGAATTTAGTACTATAAATAGAAGCCCTCAGTGTAAAGAAAAGGATGTATGTACAATAGATTTGTTAAACTCACAGCAGCGTAACTACAACTTTAGGGCCCCTCTCGCAAAAATTTTTCTTGGGCCTCTGAAAATGCTTCTTGTACCTATGTATATGATCAAGCTTTTAGTTAAAAACTTATTTTTTCCTATTGTCCAGCCTCGCATTAATTAAAATTGTTTGATTTCGAGATTACGAAACAGCACCTGATCCAGTTCAATGGTCTCCAACAAAACGAAATTTCTTGGAAT